>CAJHNH020006556.1:536903-546903 GCA_905116865.2 Candidula unifasciata | reverse complement strand
CTCTATTAAAGAATCGGTTTATACATTACCTAGTCCTCTCTCAAAACATTTGTTCATATATGTCCTAGTTTTCAGTTATAGCATTTGTTCATACATGTCCTAGTTATCTATTAAAGCAGTTGTTTATACAATCCCTAGTTCTCTATTAAAACATTTGTTTAAATATTTACTGTCAGTCCAAAATATAATATTATATATATTTTTGCCATTTGAGCTGGAATGTTATAGAAAGATTATAAGAATACCAAGAGCAAAGAAGAAAATAATGACATTATAAAAGATCTGAACATTAAGGAAGACTGGCTAATAAACAGCATCTTGTCTTTGATTTAAAAAAAAAAAAAATAATAGATGTCATGGTACCAGGAAGGAGGGACAGGGACAGAATAACACATAGGTGGGCACGTAATATAAATGAATCCTTGGATTTGAGAGTGGTCACGGCAGGAAAGCTGGAGAGCAAGAGAGCTGGAGAGAGACCGAGTTTCTTTCAAGCAGACAGTGATGAGAGCGACGATATGCAAAGGACCTGCTACACGATGATGATGACTTGCCTTTCAGCACCTAAACGTGATAATGATAGTTTCAATAATTTTTAAAACAGTATTATGTGTAGTGTCATACATAAGGCTTAAGTCTTCGTATGCCCATATCCGCTATCAAATTAGTTGGGCCCTTCCCCGCGACATTCCCTCGCCTTTTTCTTTGTGCAGCGCGCCTGCAGTCTTACAACACAAGCATCGGTAGTTATGTGCAAGTTAATCTGCATATCCATTGAATGCCTTGTCAGTACTGGTGTTGACGTAAGAAAACGCGATAGCATTCTAAGAACCCCAACTAACGCTGATAACTACCCATTCTTAATTGTGAGTGATCCTGTTTGAACCTTTCCCTTCCGGCAAACTTTTAGATCTAAATTAAAGGTTAGTTGCGTATCCTTTACAGGACGTTGCAGAACCAACCTCAACAGCCCCTGGCTATTGTGTGGTTTTCTATGCAAATTTACGTTCAGTAGTTTGCCATCACCTTCTGGACGGTCGGCTTTCTTGACACCAGTGTCGAAACCAAAGCAAGGCGCATGGCCCGTAGCTGGGATCGAACCCGTCATCCCGGCATTACGAAGCGTTCGCGTCGACTTAGCCAAAGAGCCGACATAATTATATTAAACATGCTGATAAACACGTGTATGCGTTTAAAAAAACAATGTTATGTTTTATTGTGCCAATCGTCTTCACTACAAATTTGGCATTTGCATGCGAGCTCAGTCCTCCGTTGAAGAAGCCACAGTATCTGCTGACTGTTCTTATGTATCTCTGTTCCTATGATAAGTTTGTTATAATGTCTCCTAGCTTTACCTCGTAGATGGCACAGATGTGCTTGGCCAACCTCCCCCCCCCCCTCCCCCAAAGTCAAGTAATCGGGCTAGGGTCTGAGACATGTTATTTTTCGTCCACCAGTCTAGTTTGTATAGCATGGGTGATACCAGCCCTGTCTATGGGTCTGCCGAAATGCAACAATGCATTACTTAATACGGCCAGTTGGTCTACTTGTTCTTTGCCCCTTACTCTGGCATATCATGGTATGCAGATCCAGGTGAGAGAGTTTATGCTCGGTTTTCTAATGTCTACCCATTCAGGGCGGAGGGTGCCTGCTGCGATTTTCTGAAGCATGTTCATGAAATCTGATATGATCACGACACGTGTGTAGCTGCTTACTCTGCTGCCCACAGGAGTGCTCTCTAGGCGGTTATATTTTCGCGGTCATGCTTTATGACACTTTATGTAGTTGCCGTGTAAGTAACAGTATCTTCTTTTATCGTTTTCCTTTAACCTTTGCGTTTACAAAACTGGATTGACCGACTGACTGATTTAAGAATCGACATTATAGCACACAGGGTATGCAAACAGGTGCTCCGCTTTCCGCAACAAATGTCTTTAGATGTAGATTGTAACTGTTCCAGTATACACGGATTATAAACTCGTCGTACTTCTCCTCTCTTACGTCCACCCACCCCCCGCCCTCCCCCTTTGCCTGATCCTCAACTGATTTCCCCGCTTCACACATTCTTACAAGTGTTATTTCCCTTTAGCCCGCGTCTTCTATAGTCATTCGTGCATAAGTGATCTTTAGCATGTCTCCTTTGTCCAGTACAAGTGTTCATGTAGAAATCACTTTTGCAACCGGAAAAAAAGCTCTTTTAATTCCTCGCACTCCTGCATATCTTAAACAGCAAATCCAGCCTGTAGTGTTGACGTGCTAATGCTTGTTATCATCATAATCAATCAGCAAGTCCTTTACAGAACGTCGCTCTCTTCACGGAACACCTGAAAGTATCCCTTTCCCTAGCCAGCTCTCCAGCCCATGTGCTTTCAATGCCAGTGCATCTTCAATGTCCTGTACCCATCTTTGCGGTAGTTTCACAAACTGCACCTTCCATCAGCGTCTTTGCCAAGCCACCATGACGCTTGATGTGGCCAAAAATACTTCAACTCTCGGGACATGATGCTGTTTATAAGCCAGTTCTCCTTGATGTTCAGCTCGTTCAGAATGTCGATGTTTTTCCTCTTCCTGATCCATGGTATTCTAAAAATTTTTTCTATAACATTGCAATTCAAAAGCTTCAATCTTTTTCCTCAGTGACTGAGTGAGAGTCCAAAACTCACAACCGTACGTTGCCACTGGAAAAATACATCATCTTAAGATTTTACTTTAACCAATTTACTAGTGCTTTGCCATAGGTTCTTCATGTTATTCAATCTCTGCATTGCCAATGCAAGTCTTCTTCTGACTTCTTTTGAGCAGTCGCTACTGTTGTTCACTAAAGAGCCCAAGTATTCGAAATCTGTTACATGTATTTACTTGGGACATTTTTTTTAAAATTTCAGAAACAGTTTCATTTCTTCGCTGTGTTTTTTCGACGGCCAGAATTAATTTTTCTAAACCTTGTACACTGTTGGAAAGGAGAACTGTGTCGTCTGCATATCTGAGTTCTGGGAAAAGATTATCTCAAATTTTTAGTGGATCAAAGCTCTCACATGCCTCATCGCCAATTGGGTTTCTCATAACATTTTTAACATGTATGTTAAAGATGAAGGGTAACAGAATGCAGCCCGGTCTCACTCCTTTCTGCACTTCAAACCATTCTGATGTTTCACCAGCTACTCTGACAGCTGATTGTTGTTCTTGGTAAAGAGATTCAATTAAGTGCTTGTTATCAAATAAAAATAAACAAAACAGAAGACCGCTGCCATGAAAGACTTCAAAAGATCCGAGATCCATTTTTTTTGCCCATGTGCAGCAATGATAGTGATAACATTAATGATAACAATGACGATAATGATGATGACGATAATTGAGAAATCTGATGGAAAACATATACAGCAGACGATGCTCACCAGCAAAGGTATATCTGATGCAATTCAACCAGCTCCGTGTTTTTTAAAATTTTTATTAAATGACAGGATTGTGGGCAAACATACCTAGATTCTATCTACAATGAACATGCCTACCCTCTAGAGTTCATGTAGTCCAATGTTCATTGCAATGGTTTTCAAACTGTATACAACAGTAATCTAGGAAGATAAGACTCCTTTGTTGGATATGGACACTACACCCCCCCCCCCCCCACCCACATCTTTTTTATCCTAAAATACCTTCAGCTGCGATCATTTAACTGTAATGTGTTGTTTTATCATGTGTATTGTAACTGATATTCAGCAAACAGGAACCCGCTGTGCTATGATACAGAAACGCGTCCGCATCACACAGCACCGTAAGGGGGCGGTATAAGCTGCGAAATCAAAATACAGTTTGAACATTTAAGGGGCGGCAATCGGAAGACTGAGTACATCTACCATAGTAGATGACAATAAACCTCGCTGGCACAAACTCGCTATAGCTGAACACTCGGTTAACATGAGCGCAATTGTTGGGCCCAGCAGGGATGTATTGTCTCCCGTTAAGACGAACTTTGAAAATACTATTTCATGTTAATGAGGTTTTATTGTCTACTGTGTCAGCTGATGACGATGATGATAAGATAAATCCCACCCCACTCTTCTTATTATAATTAGTTTTACCCATGTAGGATGCAATTTTTCGTTATTTTGAAGCCCCACCTTGGCTCTTTCCAGGAGCCGCAATATAGCCCGGCCATAAATGTGGCCTCTTGGCTGAACGCGGTTTCTGGGATCTCTCCACGGGTCATCGTCATCCACATGGTGGCCCTTTGTGTCATCGGGTGTTTGTCGCTTGTGTGATGTCCTGGTGGGGTAAAATATACTACTATTACGACTACCCCACTCCGGCTGTAGTTGGAGGCCCTCATATTACCTAGTAATTGAACGGGGTTTCTAGGACTTGTGCTCGGATTATCCTCATCCGAAGGGTGGCACTTTGTGTCACCGGATGTTGGTAGCTTGTTGTACGGTCCGGGTGGTTTTGAACGACACACGATGATGATGGGGAATAAGTAAAGTAAATGACCTGCCGTCGGGCGTTTTGGGCATAAAGGGCAAGACCTATATTTTACAGACTAATTGGAAGTCGGTGGGGGATGTGATTAACATCACCCTGCCGTCTTTACCATCAGCATTTATCTGATACGCATGGTCAGGGGTTTCAACATCACCACAATCGGGTTTCCCCATACTTGCGCCATTGCTGTGCCAGTGCAAATCACATTAAATGTCCATCATTGTTGTAATTGGAAAACTGGTGAACAAACAAATAGTCCCAGAACAATCCAGAAATGTGCGCACTCAGTAAATGCATATTTCAGTTGCTGGAGGCCCCAAAGCCAATAATTGCCACCATAAATTAGTTTGTCGTTGATGGAAGTAGTCTAGAACGATAAGTTGGTTACTAAACACACGTAGCGCTATTACATGAGGTATTTCACCAGCTCACACGTAAACCGACTATCGGCAATACTGAATACCACGACACAAACGCTGCACAAGTGAAAGGCACTCCATAAGAAAAACACAGCTCACAGGGCTGCAAAAAAGCATTAAACCCAGTAGCTCAAGCAGCGAAACAGCAGGCTGCCGTCCTTTTAAAAGTGGAAACTGCATTAGTAAAGCGCTGTCGGAAGCAAAAATAACCACGAAGCTAGACATTCTGCCAAGCCTTTCTTCCATTTTGGCCCGAAGACTTATCTGATACTCATTTAAGCGTTGGGTAGATCTGTGAGCCAAGGTCATTTAAAAAACCTTATCCGTCAGGACCTAGACCCACGACCATCGCGTCAGCCGCTAAGCCATCAGGGCTCGATGATGGAGAATAACAGTACTGTAAGCACGCAAGAAGGCAGAGAATTAGTTCAGAAACCTGACTCTGCTGTGCCGACACATCCGACTTCTACAGACATTTGCTGACTGTGTTAGCCTTCCCGGTCAGCAGGTTTGAACCAAGTGTGTTGGTTTGAATGTTTAAGCATCCCATGTGTGGATTTTTTGGTATATGATGTAAGATTGATATTTTTTTAAAGACTCAGCTGCATACGATGGGTGCTGTGACCGTTACTTTCCAAGACTCTTTCTGCTATCCGTGTAAGGCCGAGTCGGCGCCGGAGCCAAGGTTAATTATAACAACAACAACAACAACAAGATTAAAACTAATGTGATGATTTATTTAGATTACTAGAACTGATGGACAATGAAAAGCGTAACATAGAATACTAACAGTTCAATCTACCATGCATGTCGTAAGAGGCGATTAAGTAGGCAGCCCTTTAGATTGACTAACCCATCCTCTAAAAAATATTTAAAAAAAGTTATATTCCCTAAATGCAACTAAACAAATCCCATAATACAAAGACAAGGAAAGATGAAACGCCGAGCCACCCATGGATGACGATGACTCTTTAGACGTCATTTAGGCCATGTATTTCTGTACACAAAAATACACAAACAAACCAGGGTATTACAGTAACATCAGAAGGCGAACAGGAAAATACCTTTGATATATTTTTTGAATAGCAAGAAATGCAGAAACATAATTTTACAGGTATAGGGAGAGATGCAGATTGTGATCAAAATTTGCTATTAAGAGAAATGAGGTTCAAACTCAATAGATATATTTAAAAAAAAAATGTATGTGTGCCTCTTTTTATCACATTTTAGGGTGACAAATTTTAAGCGGCGCCCCCTTCTACTTTTTTGCGTACATTTCCATACATCTTTCCAATGACAAACGCCCATCATCTGATTGATTGTCCACTCCGGCCTGCTACCTGAAGGTTTACCATACCATCCTGAGATGAAAAGATCTTTATCTGGAAGGCAGACCAACAAGGCAGATATCAGATACCCCGTTTAACTCCCAAAGATGTTATAATTATGGCAAGAGTAACGACTACGTCTGCATGCCTACATGGATAAGAACACACACTTTAGCGAGGATTCATTCCTTCCTTCATTCCGCGGCAGAAATTCTTGGTGATTCGTCCACTTCTGGACTTTTTTTTTCGACCTTGAGTTTTGCGGGCACATCCATTTTACAGACCAGGTTTATTTGTATGCAGACTGTTGGTTCGCTGCCACTCAGGCAGATACACTCCGATTTTGAAGGACAAAACACTAATTAGTCGCCTTTTACGATATGCTTGTCATGGGCAGTAGGTATATTCGTATTCAAAGAAGACACAAACAGTAGATTGCAAAATTTATTGCCTGGCATATTTCGTTGTATCTCGTCAGGTGCATACTACAGTAACAATTGATTCAAATGAAGCAAATAGCTGAATCCTAGAAACTGAAACACAAATTCGAGTACATTCTGAACTCTGTAGGCAGAAAGAAATGGTCGTTACCTTACGGTTACCTTTGTGAAACAGTTTACAGACGATTAACGGGAAGAACGGGAAGACAACACCTAAACTTATCCCACCTATGTTTTATACTACTTAATATTCCTCGGGATAAGTGAGTTGTGACTGTTTACATTATAGCTGCAAAAAATACATCTTTCAACAAGGCAGATGTGGTCAAGGCCCTTTAGGAACAATCAACGGAATCAGTAGAGATAGAAGATTATTATGGCCTGGAGAGAATGAGGCATCTGGGTGTAACTCTACACTCAGAGGAAAGGCAAGACGGATATATAACCAGATTGTGACAGGTACCATCAGTATTGGAACTCTGCGTTAGCTGCTGAAGATGAGGATGGATCATGTATGGGAATGCTCCGAGTGCTTTGATGCTTGACTCAATCAACTCAACTCAACTTGCGCCTTCCAACACACATACGACTTCTTCCACCATTTGTTACCACGGTAAGCCTTCCTGGATACTACTAAAACAAACCTGTGGTATAATGCTCTTGTCTGCCAAGTTATGGTCGTAATTTTATCACTAACCGAGGCATCGTTGTGTTTTCGCACTTACTGTGCTGTGGATTCGATCTTAGCTTTATAACAATAAGACCAAGCCAATTTTTTAATGATTCCTTTAGAGTTTAAAGAAAGGAAATGTGTAAACTTGGAGAATAAGTAAAGACAAATACATGAATAAAAAAAATATTATAATTACAAGGAAATTTATGAATATTAAATGAGCCGACATGTAAAAATCTGACCTGAGAGTACAAAACTGAATGCAAAGAAGATGAAAGAAGAAGAAATTAGATGTAATCAAGAAAGGGAAAAAAATAAAACAAAGACATGTCCATACAGCCGCTTCTATTATAATTTATATTTAAAAAAAAGAAAATGGAGATATACTGGGCACATCCTGAGGTGAAGCGGATAGAGTTTCACTAAACAGGTACTAGAGTGGGAAACAAATGATTGAAGAAACATGGACGTCCAAGAAAAACACTCAAACGAACTTATTATCGCACAGTACGATGACGAAATCACCAGGGAAAGAATGCAGCCAACTTCATTTTTGTGTCGTTTGCAAAAATTTGTGAAGAATAACATTTCATGCTCCACCGTCAATATATGAAATGGGAACAATTTTATCTTTATAAAAAGGGGATAGGCAAAAAGCGTTATTTTTAACGTTAGATTAACTATGCTTCTTTGATCCTGAATATAAGCGATTCATTCAATCGTGTCAATGCGTCAAAGTCGTAGACAACGTCAAAGACAAGATAATAGCCGGCAAATTTTCCTATCTTTTCACCAAAATAAAGCTGGAGGGAAGTATTTTTGATAAGCACCAATGAAAGCTGCATGAGAGTCCCTAGAATGATTCGGCTGAACAGTTTCATCATGCAATACTTGTTCTCCAATTGTATGTTTGCAGGACTTGAGTAAACTTGACATTGTCTGCTTCAGTGGACCGATGTGTGTCGCCCAAGTGAAACAGCCTGCCGATTGTAAATCATTAGCCATGCGTTGAGGATGCCCTGTATGTCACTGGGCCGGGCTGGGATCTGATAGCATTGCTGGCTGCATACTCTGATCCACCAGCTGAGCTGAAGCCTGGCATATGACACCACAACAAATCTGTATTCAGAAATCGAGAATAACTCCCTGCCCCCCTCCCTTTTCTCACACACTATTTGTTGATTGTCATTCCGTCATGTTGTTATAAATTCTCCTTTTCATCTCCAAAATATTCCCATGCAACAAATTGCCACTGTTCATGTTTTGACATTCTGACCAACAACACCGGCTTCATACATTCTGTCGGTTACTCCCATTTTCATCTTTATCGGGATCATTACAAGTTGTCTCCTACGACATGCTTGCTGGTTGGGTATATTCTTGTTAACTCCACAAAGGGGTCCTGAAACCAACAGGGGCATGCTAGCCCGTGAATATCACCTGCAGCGTATGCCCGACGTGACATTCCACAGTGTACCAACAGCTTTGGGCAGTGGACGGTGCTTGGATAACGTAACATAAAAACCGTTATGTTATTGCAAATCAGGTCCTTAGCCTGGGTCTTCAGCATGTCTAGGAGTGAATCTCTTACAGGTGGACAGAGCACTGCTCTTCCGATCCGTCAGCAACTGAAGCATGATGTGTTCAAACGTAAGTGCATTACCCTTTAAAGGAAGTTGATGGCCGAGTCATGGTCTTAACAATCCTGCCCATACTCACTCGCTCGCTCACTCACTCACTCACTCGCTCGCTCACTCACTCACTCACTCACTCGCTCGCTCACTCACTCACTCACTCACTCACTCACTCACTCACTCACTCACTCACTCACTCACTCACTCACTCACTCACTCACTCACTCACTCACTCACTCACTCACTCACTCACTCACTCACTCACTCACTCACTCACTCACTCACTCACTCACTCACTCACTCACTCACTCACTCACTCACTCACTCACTCACTCACTCACTCACTCACTCACTCACTCACTCACTCACTCACTCACTCACTCACTCACTCAGGTCACTCACTCACTCACTCACTCACTCACTCACTCACTCACTCACTCACTCACTCACTCACTCACTCACTCACTCACTCACTCACTCACTCACTCACTCACTCACTCACTCACTCACTCACTCACTCACTCACTCACTCACTCACTCACTCACTCACTCACTCACTCACTCACTCACTCACTCACTCACTCACCACTCACTCACTCACTCACTCACTCACTCACTCACTCACTCACTCACTCACTCACTCACTCACTCACTCACTCACTCACTCACTCACTCACTCACTCACTCACTCGCTCGCTCACTCACTCACTCACTCACTCCCTCACTCCCTCACTCACTCACTCACTCCCTCCCTCCCTCACTCACTCACTCACTCAATCACTCACACTCACTCACACTCACCCACTCACTCACATACACTCACATACACTCACTCACTCACACACACACACGCACACACTCGCTTCTTCTGGCTTCCTCACTCATCACATCGACTCTGTCGATCAATTTTTGAGACAATCAATACCTTTATCACTCACTGAGTTATTCTGTCTGCTCGCATGCACACACAGTCCGCCTATCTGACCGACCAGTCCACCTATCCATCATCGTTATATGATGTTTTAAAAAA
>CAJHNH020006556.1:476903-534403 GCA_905116865.2 Candidula unifasciata | reverse complement strand
AATAATAATAATAATAATAATAATAATAATAATAATAATAATAATAATAATAATAATAATAATATAATAATAAGAAGAAGAAGAAGAAGAAGAAGAAGAAGAAGAAGAAGAAGAAGAAGAAGAAGAAGAAGAAGAAAAAGAAGAAGAAAAAAGAAGAAAAATAGAAAAATAAAAGAAAAAAAAAAAAAAAAAAAGAAGATGAAAATGAAAAAGGACGATGACGAGGAGGAGGACAATGACATCGAATAATAATATTATTAACAGTAATCATAATAAGAATAATAAGAAGAAAGCTGGAAGATAAAAATGCTGAATAAACTGCATAAAGATGAGGGGGGGGGGAGAGAGAGAGAGAGAGAGAGAGAGAGAGAGAGAGAGAGAGAGAGAGAGAGAGAGAGAGAGAGAGAGAGAGAGAGAGAGAGAGAAAGAGAGGGGAGGGGGGTGTAGGTGGAACATGTGAATAGAACCATTAAAATCATATTCGTCATTGTTAGTACATCATGTGATTGACTGATGGGGCTGGTGACACGAGCAAATTTCTATTTAAGAAAACAGCTGCATCACATGCCTCTTTTCTCCAACTCTCTTATAACATGCCCTTGAATATACGTTCACGAAGGAACCCAGCGATAATATACTTCTCTGACTCAATTATCTGCAAGAGAGTTGGTACCTCAACTTATCATATTCAAAATCGAGACAACTCAGCTCACTGTATAGATAAATGAACTGATGGAACAGTGAACGGAAGGAGGATGAAAACATTGCTGGGTGGGTACATCCTTACATAATGTCAGATAGACAAACAAAAGGAACAATAAAATACAGGGCTCCGAATATTGGACTCACAGCCGGGCTTAACATTCTGCAGACAGACAGACAGACAGACAGACAGACAGACAGACAGACAGACAGACAGACAGACAGACAGACAGACAGACAGACAGACAGACAGACAGACAGACAGACAGACAGACAGACAGACAGACAGACAGACAGACAGACAGACAGATCACATATTAAACTTACCTTATCATGGAACCTTGTTCTCCACGACATTCTTGCTTTTGTTGAACTCTGTTTGCGGTATCTAAATCCTGTCTCTGATTGCTGAAATCTGTCTATGCTAGCTGAAATCTGTCTATGCTAGCTAAAATCTTCAGTTGTTAGTTGTTATTCTTGTGCTAGCTGAAGTCTTTCAACGTTAGATCAAGTACTAGGATATTCTTTGAAGTCTTGCAATGTTAGCTAAACCTGCAAAGGTTGACCTAAATCTTTCAATTTGGCGAAGTCTTTTCGTTATCAGAAGAATATGCCTTTATTTGACTCTTCTTGCCTTTTTTCAAGAACCCTTTACTAAACTCTGTTATTAGCTTGGTTCTCTTCTACCGGGGTATAGCAGAATGTACCTGCAGACCTTCTGTGTTTTTGAGAAATTTATGTTTTAGTCAGTAATAGCCAGAAACTATTTTAGCACAGGGAACACCTTGTAATAGACATGAACCTATTTCGTAACTTGACAAATTCTCCTTAAGCCGGTGTCAGTGGTAGAGGTCAAGAGTCACTGTGTTAGCTGTTCACCTTCTTACTTGACCTGAGGTCGTTTTCTTTATTCGAGGACGGATATGCCAGCTGACTACTGTTGTTGAGGACGAAACTTCTTGTTTTTTCCAGATGAATTGCTGTTACAATATATCCTGTAGTTTCTCTTTGCCTATGACGTAGCTGGCGAACTCTTGAACGTCCTAGTGGAGAAGAATGCAGAGACATTTCGTTAGTATACTATTACATATTGCCTAGAAATAGTTAATGAAATTACAACATTATATACATCAATGAGAAGGAGACTAACACAGTTCTTTGGTCATGTGATGAGGAAATGTGCAGAGCCAGCCAGTCTATCCACCTGCTCATTTTCCAACACACCGGCATCATCTGGAGAAATAATCCAAAGGATGCTAACGACAAGGGACCTCTGAAATGATGCTTGCCACTCTGCACGAAGCATGAATGTTTTTTCTTTTCTCAAACATGCTCTGTGAGTCAGTTACAATAAAGCTACCAAAAAGTCTCATTGCATGGCCGTCTCGTCCCTTGCCCAGAGTGTAGAACGTCGATCAAATCCTCTGGGTACACACTCCTCGGGGTCCCATTCTCTTCAGACGAACGTAGAGAGGTCAGATATCAGAGTAGGATCTTCTGGCGGGAGTCTAGGGCACTTAGGGAGTTACGCGAGTGTACCAATAATAGTCTCATTGCATGGCTGTCTCGCCCCTTGACCAGAGTCTTGAACGTCGACTAAATCATCTAGACACTCACTCCTCGCAGAAACCATTCTCTTCAGACGAATGTAGAGAGGTCAGTAGGATTGGTAACGAAGAGATGGTAAGTGCTTTGCAAGTTCAACCAGATTTCTGAGATTAATCATCATGTTCTCTGTATGCCTAGTGACACATGGGGCTTCAGAGAGGACTTTCAATGCTTTCTTGTCCTGTGCAATCTTCAGTGCAGTTTTCGATGTCAAAGATGCCGCGTTTAGGTCATTCTTTATCGTTTGTCTCCATTTTTTTTTTTGCGTTCTTTCGTTCTCTTTCCCTCTGATATCCATGTATATCAGGATTCATTCTCATAACGGGGCAGCTTTTTAAAAGGGGAGCATTAATTTATAATTGTGACTAGGTTATGTGTGTCATACAACATTGTTTGCCGCCAAGAACCCTGAAAAGGATTCCTGCAGTGTTGATGCGATTAAAGGAGACAGACCCAAATACTGACGAAGTCGTCTACGGGCGAGCAAATGAGCCACCCGGTTGCCGATGTGATGGTAGAGAAGAAAAGTAAAGGACTGTTTACATACTGGTGTGCACTGGACATATGACAAAAGTAAAGTAAAGTAAAGACCCCCTTTTACGCCTAAGGCGCGTCGGGTACCCATATTTTAATAGACCAATCAGCACTAGGTCTATAATGTGGTCAGCATTATGCCAGCCATCTTTACTTCCCCAGGACATACATCCTGGTACCCATTTGAAGCTGGGTCGACCTGCAACGCCCCGTACTATGATAAAAATCCATGCAGCCAGCAGTGGATTTCAATCGCAGTACGTTGGAATTACGAGTCAGACTAGCAATGCCAAAGCCACAGACGCCAAATCAAAATGTTTACAGACGAATGGTCACTCGATGTTTGACCTAGTCAACCAAACGCCATCAGTATTTACTTTCCATAACATTACCTAGAACAAATTTTAAGATAGATCGACAGAGGAGTCAAGTAAAAAAAAAATCGCATGGATGTGGATTGGAACTCTAGCTCTCCAGAGTGGTAGGCAAGCGTGTAACCAGTGTATGTGTAATAGTAGCTTCTCAGGGCGTGTACGCGTGAAGGTTTATATGTTTATGACAGATATGTCTATATACAAAATTTGAGGAGACTTCAAAAGAATACCTTGAAAATGTGGTCGCAAGATCTTTGTCTTTCAGTGAAAGCACTTTGTTTTCTGTCTCCCAGAAGCAGCACGTTGTCTCTCAGGGACAGCGTTAAGTTTCCCAGAGATAGCATTAAGTCACCCAGAGATAGCGATATGTCTCCCAGAGATAGCGCCAAGTCTCCCAGAGATAGCGCCAAGTCTCCCAGAGATAGCGCCAAGTCTCTCAGAAATAGCTCTATGTCTCCCAGAGATAGCGATACGTCTCCTAAAGATAGCACCAAGTCTCTTAAAAATAGCTCTGTCTCCCAGAGATAGCGCTTTGTCTCCCAGAGATAGTGCTTTGTCTCCCAGAGATAGCGTGTTGTCTCCCAGAGATAGGGTCATGACTCTCAGAAATAGCTCTATGTCTCCCAGAGAAAGCAGCACGTTGTCTCTCAGGGACAGCGTTAAGTTTCCCAGAGATAGCATTAAGTCACCCAAAGATAGCGCTTTGTCTCCCAGAGATAGCGTGTTATCTCCCAGAGATAGCGCCATGTCTCAGAGATTTAGCGTTTTGTCTCCAAATGGTAGCGCTTTGTCTCCCAGCGAAAGCGCTTTGTCTCCCAGCGATAGCGCTACGTCTCCCAGAGACAGCGCTTTGTTTTCTGTCTCCCAAAAAACAGCAGACTGTCTCCCAGAGGTAGCTTATTCTTTTTCAGAGATAGCGCTATGTCTCCTCGAGATAGTGCTATTTCGCCCATAGGTAGCGCGTTTCTCCTAGAGATAGCATTATGTCTCATAGAGACAGTGCTTTGTCTCCCAGAGATTGCATTATGTCTCCGAGAGATAGTGCTATTTTTCCCATAGGTAGCGCGTTTCTCCCAGAGATAGCATTATGTCTCATAGAGACAGTGCTTTGTCTCCCAGAGATTGCATTATGTCTCCTCGAGATAGTGCTATTCCTCCCATAGGTAGCGCGTTTCTCCCAGAGATAGCATTATTTCTCATAGAGACAGTGCTTTGTCTCCCAGAGATAGTATTATGTCAGATATAGACAGTGCTTTGTCTCCCAGAGATAGCATTGTGTCACAGAGAGACAGTGCTTTGTCTCCCAGAGATTGCATTATGTCTCTGAGAGATAGCGCTATGTCTCCTAGAAGCAGGACTGTGTCTCCCACAAACACTGCTTTATCTTATGCAACCTCCTCATTGTCACCCACAAACACTTCTCTAGCCCATCTGTAAGACTTTCTAACTTTTGACGCGTTCTGTTCCAAAGAGTTTAACATGTGTTCATTGACTGCTCTATTGTGTGTTCCCGTCTTCGTCTGGCTCATTTCCCCTTACAATGGATGACTCGTCTGTCCCAACTATTACATTATCTCCATGTTTTCTATGTTAACTTATAAAAGAAGAAACTTTTGATCAAAGACAGCAGATCTACGGTGCTACAGCACTTGAATTTGACAGCTGTAAAGCAAAGACTTCAAGTGACTGAAAGAGCCAGGCAACTGATGTCGCAATGGCAAAAACTGTAAATCAGACAATAATTACCAAATAACATGTTCATCTACGTGTGTACGTATTTTCGTCATAAACGCCGGCCAGTCGGGGTTTCTCAGTCCACAGTGTACAAGATAGACCGCTGATGTAAAGGATATGTAACTGTTTATTAATTTTTAAATTAGATTTTAGACTGTCTTATTTTGAACCCCCCCCCCCCCTTTCCTTTCTAGGATTGTAGTCTGCAGGATTACATCTAAAGGATGAGATGAAACACCTACAAATCCCGTTAACCCATTTCAACCGTATAGTCATTTAGCACAATTATATTGAAGCACCAAACAAGCCAAAATTAATCAAGTAATGGGGCAACTATCTCCATTGTTGACACACAAGCAGATACCCCGGAGTACTAAAGTGAATCTTATCATAACTATTTTTTTGGCCAATAATATGCTATCAGTGCCAAAAGTGGACACTTACATTCTCTAATGAACGTAAAATTGTGACAACAGAGATGAAGTGCCTTAGAAGAGCTGCAGGAGTTTCAAGGAAAGACAGCATACGAAATCATGAAATCAGACGAATGCTAGGAAAAAAGCCAGTCTTACAGGTCATCACAGAACAACAAATGAAGTGGTTTGGACACCTAACAAGAATGCCCTGGTACTATCCGCCACAGCGAGCCACACTAAAATGTTACAACGGGTATAGAGCGAGTGGAAGACCTCGGAAAATATGGAGTGATGGCATTAAGAACAGCCTTACAGAAATGAACATCAGTCTTAATAGTGCTCTTGACAGAGCTCATCAACGAACTTTACACCCCCCCCCCTCCCCCCTCCCTTGACACTTTACTGAGGTACAAGGTAGAAGAAGAAGAAGAAGAAGAAGAAGAAGAAGAAGAAGAAGAAGAAGAAGAAGAAGAAGAAGAAGAAGAAGAAGAAGAAGAAGAAGAAGAAGAACACGGTCACAAAGTAACACCTGTAATCCAGTTATAATGGGTCTGTTGATGTGGTTGTCATTTTGTTAAAATTGTTTAGAGGAGTGACGAGCGGGGCGTGAAAAATGAAATGTAAAGAAATACAAAATAATTTAATCATGTGTGTCAAAATGTCTGTCCCGTTGAGCACTTAGGAGACCTTGATCGTTAAAATAGTCATGTTTAGATCCTAATTTTACACACCCAGAAGTTCATGAACCGTATCGACACATCCTGCTTGTGTGATCTATGGTGGGAGACTAGGGCACTTAGGGAGTTACCAGAGTGTAACGAACACGTTCTTTACAATTAAATAACTCTTTTTAACAGTGGTTTATCCCCTTTCTTAAGTTACATAAGTGTTACGAATAAAGTTCTTTACGACTATTAACACTTCTTTTATCTGTTTATCAGCTTTATATAGTTAACGAAAACATGGTTCTGTTTGTTTGGCTTTTCCCGGCGGCTTACAGATCGGCAACCAAGCAGCAACAGGGCACCAGCACAGCGACCAGCACGAGGCAAGCCAAGCAGCAACAGGGCACCAGCACAGCGACCAGCACGAGGCAAGCCAAGCGCCAGCAACAGGGCACCAGCACAGCGACCAGCACGAGGCAAGCCAAGCAGCAACAGGGCACCAGCACAGCGGCCAGCACGAGGCAAGCCAAGCAGCAACAGGGCACCAGCACAGCGACCAGCACGAGGCAAGCCAAGCAGCAACAGGGCACCAGCACAACGACCAGCACGAGGCAAGCCAAGCACCAGCAACAGTCAGCTATATCATCGCAAAGAGATTTGGATCACACCAGAACCCAAAACCGCAAACACCGCAGAACAGCAAGGAAGCAAACAACCCTAATATCAGGTGTGACTACACACCACAAATAAAAGGAAACCATATAAGACAGCTAAGGACCCTTCTTCGATATAGCAGGCCTCCGGGCGGCTGAAAGAGGATCAAATTTGGAATTTTTCTTAGACAAATTGGAATTGGAATTGGAATTGGTTCTTATTTGTTGGCACGTGGCGTTGTGGTTTACATCTAGGTTGCGTTTTCAGCATTTTTCGAAAGAAGACCAATTATTTCAGTAACTCTCGAATAAGTTGCCTTTCTCGACATTATTGTTATGGGGGTGATGAGTATATTACCCCATACACCCCTTCCACCATTAATTTGATCATGGACCCAGAAGCGGAATATCGTTCTTTATAAGGAAAACCGCGGCGTCCGTGGCTAAGGCGTTGCGAGTCCGACTCGTAAGCCAGCATACCGCGATCGAAACCCACTGCAGGCTGCGTGGATTTTTGTCGTGGTATGGGACGTCGCAGGTCGATCCAGCCTAAAATGGGTACCTGGATGGGCTGTCCTGGAAAAGTAAAGACAGCCGGCGTAATGCTGACCACATTACCCACAGAGTGCTGATGGTCTGTAAAAATATGGGACGCTCTGCCCATATGCCCGATGCGCCGAAAGGCGTGAAAAGGGATCTTTACTTATAAGGAAACCCTTTTCTGCTGGTTATCCCAGTCTCAGTTGCAGAAGTCAAGTAAAAGTAAAGATCCCTTTTCCACGCCTTTGGGCGTATAGGGTATATAGGGCTAGAGCTATATCTTATAGACCACTCGACACAAGATGGGTGATGTGGTCAGCATCACACCGGCAGCGTTTACTTCCTGGGACCGCACCCGGTCTTCACTCAAGGCTGGGTCGACCTGGGAGCCACGGTCATTTTTGAAAAAAAATCCGGCTCCGCGAGGGAGCGAACCCACGACCTTCCGATCCGCGGCGAGCGTCTAGCCTCTCCGCCACGGCGACTCCCAAGTTACAGAAGTGTAACGAACATTTGTAGTTCTTAAAAAAAAATTACACTTCTTCCGATGTGTATCTCCTGTATGGCATTAGGACATTTAACAAACTTGGTCATTTAGAATTAAAAAACGCTTATCTTCGGCAGTTATTTAGCATGTAGAGTTAGCAGTGTTTCAAAAATGCAGCCATATCCTCAAAAGGGTAAAGTAAAGGACCGTTTTCCACGCCATCAGGCGTATTAGGCAAATAGGGCTAGACCTACATTCTATTGACCAATCAGCACTCAGTAGAGTGATGTGGTCAACACCACACTGGTCGACTTTACTTCCTATGACTTAACCAGGTACCCATTTAAGGCCGGGTCGACATGGGAGGCAATGTCATCTTGGAAAAATTAGAAAATGCTGGCGTCGTAAGGCCCGAACCCTGACCTTCCAATCCACAGGCAAGCGTCCAACCGCTACACCACGACGGCACCCCTCAGTAGTAGTAGTTACACCACGACGGCTCCCCTCAGCAGTAGTAGTATATTGTACCCCATTAGGACATCACACAGTCGATAAACACTCGATGACACAAAGTGCTACCATGCCAATGAGGACCACCCGTGGAGAGGTCCCGGAAACCGAGTTCTGCCATAAGCCATATTTATGACTGGGCTATTATATTGCGGCCTCTGGCAATAGCCAGGGTGGGGCTTCAAAATAACGAAAAATTTATTCCCACAAGGAGGCGACTGGTAACAGTACTCCCCTCAGAGATGTATCTGGCTTAAATGTTCAAAGACCCACAATGCACCGTAAGGTTTCACTTAACACTTCCACTAAGCACATACAAAATCAGTGATCAAAAGCAGTCATCCTACACTGCTAGTGGATAATGAATGGCATTACAAATTACGCAGGATTTTACGCACAAAAACGCCACGAATTCAAGGGTTAAGATGTTCTATTTCACAATGTTATTATCTGCGCATTAATACTTCCATTAGTTTAAGATATAAAGGCGTGGTTTGTGAAATGTACGGCTTTTTATCTAGCGCTGTAAATGATATTCTGAATAGCAGCCTAAAAAAGATGTGGATTTGTGCAGTGTCTTTGTGTTGCTTAAGCCGTGCTAATGGCAATTTATCTCATGTTGCGCTTGTGTGTGTGTGTGCGTGAATGTGTGTGTGTGTGCTCCGTTGTTTGTCCTACAGAGCTGACCATGTGGGTCATATGTCTTCTCTCTGACTGGCAAAGTCTGGCAAATCTCGCAACACATGCGAGATGTTCGCGTCGGTACATCAGTACTCTATAAGTCAAACGAACGTCTTACATACATAACATAGCCTTTGACCCGTTAGGGTCGTGTAGGTGTATCGATGGAAGCACTAACCCAAAAACCAGCCATCTTTCTTTGTCTTTCGCTTGATGAATAAGTGAATGATAACTTAGTCCTGTCCATTTCTTGATGTTGTCATTCCAAATTCTTCTGTGTCCTCCTCTTCTTCGACTACCCACCAATGTTTCTTGAAGTACAGTCTTTGCAACCGAATCATGTCCCACAACATGCCTGAACTAAGCTAACTGGCGACGTTTCACTACTGCCAAGAGAGGCTCCTGATATCTTGCAAATGTGTATATTTTGTCTCTGACAGCGTACTCTCGATCACAGGTTACACCAGGCTGGTGTGTGTATTCGTGACTGATGCGCCAGGCTTAGCCTTTCTGGAAGATGAGCCGGGTTTCTGATATTTGTCCTGTAGGTTTTCCATCCAGACTGAGATAGTGTGATCGTAGGGTGATCAAAACAGGGGGAAAAAACCGAGGGAAAGATAGCGTAAAGTCTACGAGACCTATTCTTTGTATGAGTGTTCTTGAGTTTGCATATTTCAACCAGGAGCGCATATAAAAACTAACATAACAAACGACCAGAATTTGCGACTCAGAAAGGGATACTGTAAACTCAAGACACACTTACAAAGAACGGGTCTCGCTGATTCATTAGGTGAACTTTTACTGTGAAAACCATTTTAAGAGGCTCACTGGTTCAATGTACAAGATACTTTCCATCCAACCAAGGTCTGCTCCCGTGGCTTCGGCGTTACCACCGTACTTTCTAATTACGGAGTGTCGGATTCGATTTCAGCCTCGGGCGATTTGTCAGCCGCCCGCCTTGCGCTGGTTTCTACAGTGTTATCGACAGCTGACCGCTTAGAAAGTATTGGCAAACTATTGAAAGTAAACATGCCTATTGAAATCAGAAAATGCTAACGTTGATTCTGCATCGTCTGGTAAACGATATACAACTATCTTTCCTTATATCTAAGCCCCGCCCCCTTCCACTCCAAAATTAGATTTACATAGTTTTATCATTAATCAGGTGCCGTCCTGTCACGATACGATCTCAGTGATTCCAGAAGTTAGTACTTGTAATAAGTTCTTCTGGTTATTGAGAGACAAGAGACTATGCCCTTAAACCAAATGTTACTTTAAACCGTATTGATTTAAATGTTTCCAGTCCCTAGTCCAGACAAAGCAACCCAACCTTGGGTAATATTACCTAAAACTTTACACTGTAGCTAGGAATTCTATTCTCATGCCAGTGTCAGAATGTTATCTCCTGACCAGACTGTAGAGACGGATCGGGGCCCTTTTGAACAGGTAAATTGAGTGGACGCTAGACATGGAGGCGACGAGAAGTTTAAAGTTTAACACGTCAGTGTAATTCTGGAGAGAAGAGGTGTTTGGCAATTAGGAATGTTTTATCTTGATCTTGGTCACTTAAGAATGTTTGCTCTAGGGATGTCAGTCCAGAATTGACTGACAGGCCACTTGTTAGCTAATTTGATCTGTTGGGTACTCCGGAGGCGTGGCTTAAGTCATCGTCTTGAGGGTTAGGTAGAACTAAGAAAAGGGTGGAGTTTAATTTGGACAATAGATTGATACTTATACTTCGAGCCTGTGGAATTCCCGTCATTAATCGCAGCCTGCCGGCAGACAAACAGGTCGACGTAAAGGTATATTTTACTGTCGTACTCTGGTTTGGCGATAGATGGAAAAGTTCCCAGGTGAGAGAAAATATTAATTTTAATCTTGTATACATAGGTTAGGGAGTTAAGCTTAGTCTATACTACCTTTTCCTAATTTGTCTGCACATTCTGCTTGAAATAGTTCTGTGTGAGTATTCAGTATCTCAAGTTAGGGAACTGCTAAACTATTCCTATTTCCCGTATGTTGGTGTCACATGTTTTTCAGGCGCCCATGTGACGATCAGTCCATGAAGTAGCCTACATTGTGTTAGACTCGGCCAGCTGGGAACGAGGTGGAGAACGAGGTGGAGAACGAGGTGGAGAACGAGGTGGAGAACGATGTGGAGAACCAGGTGGGGAGGAAGTGGAGAATAAGCTGAAACAGGCAGACAACAGGCAAGGAAGAGTTGGACAAGCTTGACAGTTCCTCACGGCTGTCAGAGGCTTATAAGTTGAGTTAACCCCTTTATGTTAACCTTTTATCATCATTATCATACCACTCTAAACCCCGAGCTGTTTGTCTCGCTGAAGCGTATCACTTTCATTAACCAGTCACTGTTTGTGTAAATCAACAAACTGGGAATTTCATTGTAGTAAATAAAGCTGTATGTCAAGTTTTATACTACATAGTTTGTTAAATTCCAAATGTCTGTTCTTACATGGTTAATTAAACTGTTAAGATAGAATACCATTTGGTGGGGGCTCAAATAATATAATAATTCTTTAATTATTAATAATAACACCGGGAGAAGGTAGATGACGGAGGAATCACTTGCCCTGTCTAACAATTCATTAAGTATGATAGACATCTAAAATTCCTTGCCTTCTCTTGTGGGTACCAAGTGCAGCTAATGTTAATATACTTAACGAGCCAATATGGCTGTTTTCTTGGATATCCAGGACTTTGTCTGAGAGCAACATAGCTCAGATTTTAGTTCGGTTTATCTAGTGGAGAGAATGTGTTGAAAGGAAGATCCCTACTCAACAACATAAACATTTAAACCACCCGTCACGTCACACTGGCGAGCTCGCCGAGATTTGGACGGGGCTAATTACTCCTAGACTAATGAAAGTAAATTTTAAAAATTTAACTTTAACTCTTCTGCCAGTATAGTCTAAATTAAAATTAGTAATTTATACATGGGGAGAGATTACAGAGTAATAAATAACTTTTTACTAAAATCAATAATTGGATAGTATCATGTCTATCATTGATCACTTCATAACCATTGATTATTGTTTATTTAGTAAATTTTTATGTTGATGATTATTATATCTGCTTGCATGTTCCATCATTTGATATAGATTGTAGAGCATTATATGTTGACATCATATCATTGATATTATGCTTAGTGACTTATTGTAAGATCACATCATATCATTTACCGGTGTAATCTTTGTGCTGCTATACTATTCTAAAAGCTGTCAGTCTGGTAGGGCCACTTTGATTTATTTACATCTTTGTGCGGCTGTCATAGGCTACTCTCTTGCCCAGTTTACCTTGCTCTGATATATTCTTCTAATCTGGACTCGGGGTAGTATTTTATTTATCTCTAGATAGATCTAATAAGATAGAATGGACTTACGCACCGAGTTCCTAAAAGATGTAAGGAAGATCGGGATAGCAGAGGGTAGAGTGGGAGCGCAGTTAGAATCATATGTTAAAGGCCATATGGATACTTTCGATTACATGAGTGCCCGTAATGCTGCAGAGAAGAAGCGAAAGTTGGAGAAAGAAGAATATGACTCGATGCTTGCCCGTCATGCAGCGGAGAGGCTAGAAGAAGAGATAATGCGGCAACTTGAAGAAGAAGAATATGCTAGACAGTTGCGACTCGAAGAGGAGGCAGCTGTTGAAAGAACGAGGCGTTTTCAAGAAAAGCTGCGTAACTATAAACCACATAGGCAGACGAATAGAGAACTGCAGTTAGACACAGGGAACGGTGAGAACACTATTAGGGTAGTTGAGGGAACTGACAACTCCCATACTGACACTCTGGTAGAAAGGTCTGGGACTCACTCTCTCAATGGAGAGGTGTGTTCTATTTTGCCAAACTGTACTTCATCAGGGGATGAAGTAATAGACCACCCAAGACCTTGCCTCACCCCTCTTATTTCTAATAGGGACAGAGCTGACATTAAGAAGAACTTTTCTGTAGGGATGACCGGATCTACATTGCTGGCCCCCTTTACTTCCATTCTTAAACCTAAAAGGAAAAGATGGAGTAAGAAACAGAAATCTTCAAAGGGACCGGATCTACATTGCTGGAACCCCTTACTCCCATTATCTCAGATGAGATATATGAGAGCACACCCCGCAGTAATCACAAGCGTGATAACTGTTCTGACCGTCGACATACTGGTTCGACTGGCACACCAGCCATTAATGAGGACGAGGGCAAAGACTTACCCAACTCCCATAATCCCTTTGGTCCTTCCAAACAAGAAGAAGAAGTAAAGCAGACTAATGTAGGGAATAACACTAAACCTGTTTCCCCTATTTCCCTTGATGCGATTGCATACAACATAGAAATAGTTAGTTCTGACTTTTCGCCCAAAGTAGTTGACTGTTATGGCCGTGACAAATCCCCTTATTTGCCTCCACTAGACTTGGTATGTGAAAGCCAGACCAGGGCGGAGATAACAGATAAGGAGGATAGTTCTCTTAAGTTCTTGACGACCTTAGAGACAATGAGTAAACAGGACATTGCTGCAAGTCCTGTGCACTCTGATACTGGACAGACAGAAATGTTTGCCATTGATGAAGAAGAAGGTACTTCTTGTGTGCAGGGAGACAAATTGTCTCTATCCTGTACAGCTGGGGCGACAGGGATACTTCGGATGAAGGACCCTGAAGCGGAACAAGCCATAAATAGTAGGGAACCCCAACATTCTGGTCTTGTATTACTCTTCGCTTCGAAGGAAGTGACAGGGGTATCTCAGCTGATAGTGGAAACTTCATGGCGAAGAAATGCCACTTTACTGTCTGCAGGAAACCCCGAGTTTCCTAATGATTTGACTGTACCCCCTCACTTGATTTCGTGCTCTGATTCTGGACTAATCATAATGAAAGAGAATTCCACCCTGACAATTTGTAAAACAGATAGGATGCACCGAGGAGGAAACCAGTGGACACTCCTTCAAGAAATCGTCAGTGGTCAGTTGTACTCACGGCATGCTGTCATGATGAGTGACTATATCCCTCAATTTGAGAGGAGATTTATGACAGATTTTTCCAGGATCTGTAGATGTAGGAAAAGAGAATCCTACCTGACTACAACTCATCCTTTTCGGAGAGCACTTCAGGCCCTCCCTATGCTAATAGGGCGTGGCGAAGCGAGGAAATGGACAGGGACTGTCAATCAACGATGTCGAGGAATCCCATTGTTGAAGCGGAGAGCATTTCTTATCCTTTGGGAGAAGAAACCTCCAGATAAATGGATATTACTGAGCGGCTGCTCGGAATACCCGCATGATTCTAGGACTAAGGACTTAGTCTGGAATGAGGGACAATTGGTGACTGTACATCGATGCAGGACATCACGATTCCACAAGGAATACTGGAACAATACTGGAGCTGACAGGCGTACTAACCTTCTTGGGAATCACTGAGTGTCGTAGAATTGGTCTTAAGCGGGCTTCGACCAACTTAACGGAGGGCCTGTCACGATACGATCTCAGTGATTCCAGAAGTTAGTACTTGTAATAAGTTCTTCTGGTTATTGAGAGACAAGAGACTATGCCCTTAAACCAAATGTTACTTTAAACCGTATTGATTTAAATGTTTCCAGTCCCTAGTCCAGACAAAGCAACCCAACCTTGGGTAATATTACCTAAAACTTTACACTGTAGCTAGGAATTCTATTCTCATGCCAGTGTCAGAATGTTATCTCCTGACCAGACTGTAGAGACGGATCGGGGCCCTTTTGAACAGGTAAATTGAGTGGACGCTAGACATGGAGGCGACGAGAAGTTTAAAGTTTAACACGTCAGTGTAATTCTGGAGAGAAGAGGTGTTTGGCAATTAGGAATGTTTTATCTTGATCTTGGTCACTTAAGAATGTTTGCTCTAGGGATGTCAGTCCAGAATTGACTGACAGGCCACTTGTTAGCTAATTTGATCTGTTGGGTACTCCGGAGGCGTGGCTTAAGTCATCGTCTTGAGGGTTAGGTAGAACTAAGAAAAGGGTGGAGTTTAATTTGGACAATAGATTGATACTTATACTTCGAGCCTGTGGAATTCCCGTCATTAATCGCAGCCTGCCGGCAAACAAACAGGTCGACGTAAAGGTATATTTTACTGTCGTACTCTGGTTTGGCGATAGATGGAAAAGTTCCCAGGTGAGAGAAAATATTAATTTTAATCTTGTATACATAGGTTAGGGAGTTAAGCTTAGTCTATACTACCTTTTCCTAATTTGTCTGCACATTCTGCTTGAAATAGTTCTGTGTGAGTATTCAGTATCTCAAGTTAGGGAACTGCTAAACTATTCCTATTTCCCGTATGTTGGTGTCACATGTTTTTCAGGCGCCCATGTGACGATCAGTCCATGAAGTAGCCTACATTGTGTTAGACTCGGCCAGCTGGGAACGAGGTGGAGAACGAGGTGGAGAACGAGGTGGAGAACGAGGTGGAGAACGATGTGGAGAACCAGGTGGGGAGGAAGTGGAGAATAAGCTGAAACAGGCAGACAACAGGCAAGGAAGAGTTGGACAAGCTTGACAGTTCCTCACGGCTGTCAGAGGCTTATAAGTTGAGTTAACCCCTTTATGTTAACCTTTTATCATCATTATCATACCACTCTAAACCCCGAGCTGTTTGTCTCGCTGAAGCGTATCACTTTCATTAACCAGTCACTGTTTGTGTAAATCAACAAACTGGGAATTTCATTGTAGTAAATAAAGCTGTATGTCAAGTTTTATACTACATAGTTTGTTAAATTCCAAATGTCTGTTCTTACATGGTTAATTAAACTGTTAAGATAGAATACCATTTGGTGGGGGCTCAAATAATATAATAATTCTTTAATTATTAATAATAACACCGGGAGAAGGTAGATGACGGAGGAATCACTTGCCCTGTCTAACAATTCATTAAGTATGATAGACATCTAAAATTCCTTGCCTTCTCTTGTGGGTACCAAGTGCAGCTAATGTTAATATACTTAACGAGCCAATATGGCTGTTTTCTTGGATATCCAGGACTTTGTCTGAGAGCAACATAGCTCAGATTTTAGTTCGGTTTATCTAGTGGAGAGAATGTGTTGAAAGGAAGATCCCTACTCAACAACATAAACATTTAAACCACCCGTCACGTCACACGTCCCCACATTGGAAGTTGGCTGCAATGGATTCCTAACAAGCTATCTCTAGCCCTTGTTGTACACTTTGTAACCCTTTGAAAATAAAGTCCGTTCGTTCGTTCGTTCGTTCTGTTAGACTGCTGTTGGTAAATCTCCGAATGTTGTCCTCTTGATGTTGTTCTCCCGATTACAACATTGTATTTGTTGGCAGTAACTAACAGGATAAAGAAATATGACCACCCTCTGACTGAAATGTTAATTTTTAGCTCAGACAGGGACAACACTCAATCAATGAACAGATGCGGTAGCGACGGGATGGGTGGCGTTGTAAAGTCCAGTTCAAACAAACATAGCCAATCGACCTCTTAGGTGAAGACTACGGACTGATAAACTGGCACATTCAGCAAGGGATGGTGGGAAGATAACATGAGAATAATTCACATTATTGCTAAAAGCAACCACATAAACAATAGGTTTCGGGAAGTAAAGGCTTCCGGCGTGGTGCTAGCTTTATGGCCCGTCGAGTGCCAATTAGTCTATGAAAAGGGGGACCATAACATCTACAGCTAAAAACAGGACATCCCACTAACATTTTGAGCTGAAAACGGGACTTTCCAAGCAAATCAGTTTAACCCCTTCCTAAAAACCTAACCCTTTTTAGGATTCTATAAAACAGGACAATTTGGCGCTTTTCTGGGAAAAGGGGAGGGGGGGGGGGGGAGTACGGACAGCTAACACACCTAAAAACCGGACTGTCCCGATGAAAACCGAACTGTCCCGATGAAAACGGGACATATGGTCACCGTATTTGTGAAAGATATCGGGCCAAAACTATATGCATTATTCAAATCTGCAACCATTCAGATCTTTTATTATTTACTTTGTCGATACAGCCTAAAATGCATACAGGGGATGATCCAGGGGGGTAAGAGGCGGTCGGATCATGTTAACTTTTACTCTATCCCAAAGATTGTGTATTATAGTAACAGTCCTTAAACTTGATGATTTTAAACAAAACAGGTACTGGAGGGGGGAAAGAAGGGGGGGGGGGGAGGGGGGTTGTGGAGTAGTCTTGGTGACGAAGTGGTCAAGCCATTTGCCTCGGGCTCTAAAAGCTGTAGCCTTGTTTCAAAGCTGCGAGATTCGGTTCACAAGTGCAATTTTTAGATATCCACATGGATAGTCACCGGAACTACACAGTTTGTGCATTGTGCGACACTCTTGGCAGGCGGCAATTATGTGCATAGAGACCGAGCAATATGGGATAAAAGCCATTGCAATGAAGTCGATTCTCTAGACTGTAACCTGTTTTTTTTTTAAATCTTTTAAAAGAATTTCGAATTATGGCGCGGATATAATAGGTTCAATAACAAAAGGGGTTGTGGGGGGAAAGGGGGGGGGGGGGGGGGGGGGATAAAGGAAACTGATGACAAAACACAGAAGACCTGATACAAAGAACACACACAGGACGCAAGAAATAGTTCTTCTTTTTAACATTTCCTCTTATACAGATAAGAGATCAAGCAAGAACAATTGCCGGAAAAAAATAATTTTGCTCTTCTCAACAGAAAGTCATAAACAGAGAGACAATGTATCGATCGGCACTAATAGAAAGAAGTAGACAGATAGAAGATAACACTAGACAACATAAAAATAAAAAAGCCATAGTTACCGTGCCGGGATTTGCAACGAACTGAAACTATATATTTCGATTTTTACGTTGTCTAGTGTGTTCTTCTATTGTACTTCTTTTTTTGAGTGCCGATCGATATATTGTTTGTTCGTTTATTACTTTTAAAATATTTATAGAGCTTCAAGGGTTTCCCCCCGATCTGCACTGCGTCTGAGGGAGTCAACAGACAACGCGTGGCGGGTTGGCTGACAGTGGACAGACTGAGGGAGTAAATAGACAACGCATGGCGGGTTGGCTGACAGTGGACAGACTGAAGGAGTAAATAGACAACGCATGGCGGATTGGCTGACAGTGGACAGACTGAGGGAGTAAATAGACAACGCATGGCGGGTTGGCTGACAGTGGACAGACTGAGGGAGTAAATAGACAACGCATGGCGGGTTGGCTGACAGTGGACAGACTGAGGGAGTAAATAGACAACGCATGGCGGGTTGGCTGACAGTGGACAGACTGAGGGAGTAAATAGACAACGCATGGCGGGTTGGCTGGCTGACAGTGGACAGACTGCAGGGAGTAAATAGACAACGCATGGCGGGTTGGCTGACAGTGGACAGACTGAGGGAGTAAATAGACAACGCATGGCGGGTTGGCTGACAGTGGACAGACTGAGGGAGTAAATAGACAACGCATGGCGGGTTGGCTGACAGTGGACAGACTGAGGGAGTAAATAGACAACGCATGGCGGGTTGGCTGACAGTGGACTGAGGGACTAGACAACGCATGGAGTACAGACTAGACAATAGACAACATGGCGGGTTGGCTGACAGTGGACAGACTGAGGGAGTAAATAGACAACGCATGGCGGGTTGGCTGACAGTGGACAGACTGAGGGAGTAAATAGACAACGCATGGCGGGTTGGCTGACAGTGGACAGTGGGGACAGACTGAGGCTGACAGTAAATAGGGACAACGCATGGCGGGTTGGCTGACAGTGGACAGACTGAGGGAGTAAATAGACAACGCATGGCGGGTTGGCTGACAGTGGACAGACTGAGGGAGTAAATAGACAACGCATGGTGGGTTGGCTGACAGTGGACAGACTGAGGGAGTAAATAGACAACGCATGGCGGGTTGGCTGACAGTGGACAGACTGAGGGAGTAAATAGACAACGCATGGCGGGTTGGCTGACAGTGGACAGACAGGGAGTAAATAGACAACGCATGGGGGTTGGCTGACAGTAAATAGACAACGCATGGTGGGTTGGCTGACAGTGGACAGACTGAGGGAGTAAATAGACAACGCATGGCGGGTTGGCTGACAGTGGACAGACTGAGGGAGTAAATAGACAACGCATGGCGGGTTGGCTGACAGTGGACAGACTGAGGGAGTAAATAGACAACGCATGGCGGGTTGGCTGACAGTGGACAGACTGAGGGAGTAAATAGACAACGCATGGCGGGTTGGCTGACAGTGGACAGACTGAGGGAGTAAATAGACAACGCATGGCGGGTTGGCTGACAGTGGACAGACTGAGGGAGTAAATAGACAACGCATGGCGGTTTGGCTGCATGGCGGGTTGGCTGACAGTGGACAGACTGAGGGAGTAAATAGACAACGCATGGCGGGTTGGCTGACAGTGGACAGACTGAGGGAGTAAATAGACAACGCATGGCGGGTTGGCTGACAGTGGACAGACTGAGGGAGTAAATAGACAACGCATGGCGGTTGGCTGACAGTGGACAGACTGAGGCATGGCATGGCGGTTGGCTGACAGTGGACAGACTGAGGGAGTAAATAGACAACGCATGGCGGGTTGGCTGACAGTGGACAGACTGAGGGAGTAAATAGACAACGCATGGCGGGTTGGCTGACAGTGGACAGACTGAGGGAGTAAATAGACAACGCATGGCGGGTTGGCTGACAGTGGACAGACTGAGGGAGTAAATAGACAACGCATGGCGGGTTGGCTGACAGTGGACAGACTGAGGGAGTAAATAGACAACGCATGGCGGGTTGGCTGACAGTGGACAGACTGAGGGAGTAAATAGACAACGCATGGCGGGTTGGCTGACAGTGGACAGACTGAGGGAGTAAATAGACAACGCATGGCGGGTTGGCTGACAGTGGACAGACTGAGGGAGTAAATAGACAACGCATGGTGGGTTGGCTGACAGTGGACAGACTGAGGGAGTAAATAGACAACGCATGGCGGGTTGGCTGACAGTGGACAGACTGAGGAGTAAATAGACAACGCATGGTGGGTTGGCTGACAGTGGACAGACTGAGGGAGTAAATAGACAACGCATGGCGGTTTGGCTGACAGTGGACAGACTGAGGGAGTAAATAGACAACGCATGGTGGGTTGGCTGACAGTGGACAGACTGAGGGAGTAAATAGACAACGCATGGCGGGTTGGCTGACAGTGGACAGACTGAGGGAGTAAATAGACAACGCATGGTGGGTTGGCTGACAGTGGACAGACTGAGGGAGTAAATAGACAACGCATGGTGGGTTGGCTGACAGTGGACAGACTGAGGGAGTAAATAGACAACGCATGGCGGGTTGGCTGACAGTGGACAGACTGAGGGAGTAAATAGACAACGCATGGTGGGTTGGCTGACAGTGGACAGACTGAGGGAGTAAATAGACAACGCATGGTGGGTTGGCTGACAGTGGACAGACTGAGGGAGTAAATAGACAACGCATGGTGGGTTGGCTGACAGTGGACAGACTGAGGGAGTAAATAGGGACAACGACATGGTGGGTTGGCTGACAGTGGACAGACTGAGGGAGTAAATAGACAACGCATGACAGTGGACAGAATGAGGGAGTAAATAGACAACGCATGGTGAGTTGGCTGACAGTGGACAGACTATGCAAGTAAATAGACAACGCATGGTGAGTTGGCTTTCAGTGGACAGAATGAGGGAGTAAATAGACAACGCATGGCGGGTTGGCTGACAGTGGACAGACTGAGGGAGTAAATAGACAACGCATGGCGGGTTGGCTGACAGTGGACAGACTGAGGGAGTAAATAGACAACGCATGGTGGGTTGGCTGACAGTGGACAGACTGAGGAAGTAAATAGACAATGCATGGCGAGTTGGCTGACAGTGGACAGACTGAGGGAGTAAATAGACAACGCATGGCGGGTTGGCTGACAGTGGACAGACTGAGGGAGTAAATAGACAACGCATGGCGGGTTGGCTGACAGTGGACAGACTGAGGGAGTAAATAGACAACGCATGGTGGGTTGGCTGACAGTGGACAGACTAAGGGAGTAAATAGACAACGCATGGCGGGTTGGCTGACAGTGGACAGACTGAGGGAGTAAATAGACAACGCATGGCGGGTTGGCTGACAGTGGACAGACTGAGGGAGTAAATAGACAACGCATGGCGGGTTGGCTGACAGTGGACAGACTGAGGGAGTAAATAGACAACGCATGGTGAGTTGGCTGACAGTGGACAGACTAAGAGAGTAAATAGACAACGCATGGCGGGTTGGCTGACAGTGGACAGACTGAGGGAGTAAATAGACAACGCATGGTGAGTTGGCTGACAGTGGACAGACTAAGGGAGTAAATAGACAACGCATGGCGGGTTGGCTGACAGTGGACAGACTGGACACGCTGGCGGGTTGGCTGACAGTGGACAGACTAAGGGAGACAACGCATGGTGAGTTGGCTGACAGTGGACAGACTAAGGGAGACAACGCATGGCGGGTTGGCTGACAGTGGACAGGCTGAAGGAGTAAATAGACAACGCATGGTGAGTTGGCTGAAAGTGGACAGACTAAGGGAGTAAATAGACAACGCATGGTGAGTTGGCTGACAGTGGACAGACTAAGGGAGACAACGCATGGTGAGTTGGCTGACAGTGGACAGACTAAGGGAGACAACGCATGGCGGGTTGGCTGACAGTGGACAGGCTGAAGGAGTAAATAGACAACGCATGGTGGGTTGGCTGACAGTGGACAGACTGAGGGAGTAAATAGACAACGCCTGGTGGGTTGGCTGACAGTGGACAGTAAAACACAGATGCTCGTAGTTGTCAGCCACTAAAGGCAGGCCTTACTGTCGTTGACTTTAGCTCTTGTTGTTGTCAAACTGTTTGTGTACTTTAAAGTAGCAGTCCTTGAAGTTGGTGGGTTAAAAAAAAAAACAAACCTAGCCAGTGTGGGTTCGTGTCCTTCCTGGGGGAAAAAAGACCCACTGCTATCCTAACAAGCATGTCCTGAAATGCAACTAAGGGCGTTTTCTTTCGAAACTGGAATGCCTCTGCCTGAGATACGAAGCAAGACCGTATTTGGCGAAGAATCAACAGTCTGCTTACAAATAAGCAAGATATGTAAAACGGATGTGTACGCAACACTAAGGTTAGGAGACAAGATTAAGTCCAAAAATTGACGAACAACAAAAATGTTCCACTCGAGTTTAAGCCCGGTGAATGCTAAAAAAAAAAAAAAAAATAGGACAGTAGTTAAAGTAATGAATAGGATATAAAAGTCTATGTGTCTGGGAGTTTCCGTGCCTCGTTTGCCTCCCGCTCTGAATGTCGTGGGTTCGTTTCACTGCGGCGCCCTTAAGTTCACCAGCGCAATTTTTACGGAGATCCCTGGTTACCATCGCCGGAGCTACGGAGGTCATGCTCAGTGCGACGCTCTCGGCAGGCAGCTAGCTGTTCTGCGGAGAGAAACTGACATGGGATAAAACCTGGTGCAACGTATTTGATCCTCTCACCATATGATAGACTGCTTAGTAGTGAACGAGGCAAAGGTGAAGTCAGCGTCATTGCACACCAATGCAAACCATAAGTGCTCTGCCACCAGTATGGGCAGCTGATAAGAACTGTCCACCTGTGACGCCGTCCGTACGAAACTCGGTAGCTACAGCAACGTTCCTCTATTTACCTTAGAGTATTAAGACGCTGGTACCTGCTGGTACCCATTACCTAAAGGCTGGGTGAACCCGGGAACCGCCCGGTTTCGAACACCGACCGGGGGCTGCAGCGAGTCGCTCCTGGATGTGAAAGCGAGTGAACTAGTTAAACGTGAATGGTAGCACGAGCGCAGTAAAAGAAAGAATCACCGACACCCTAAAAGATGTAAACATCAACACAGACTAGTAAACGGTATCTGGTCCTGGAATTAGTTATGAGTTATAGGTTAGATTATCTCCACAGCACTCAGGACACACCCATAAGCGCTTAGATTCCCCTCTCAACATATTCATCAGCGCCGTGCGGTTAAAAGTACGTCCTATGTTGGTTAACAAGACTTCGTGTACGTCCAGTGTGCTTCTCATGCTTAGCTGTGCTTATCTTTACTCCCAATTCGCGTTTTCTTAGAAGTGATGTGGACACGTTGCTTCCATAATCCTCAGAACGTCCTTTCTCTATAAGGGCAATGACAATGTCTGCGTGATCCATGGGCCGGCCCTCTTCAATTAATGCAGTGCCTGCCAGTCTATAAGCTCTCTCATTACCAACAACGCCTGCATGCCCTGAGACGAATATGAAAGTAACTGCACACACAGGAGAATTCTGCAATGAATCAAGCCAATGTCTTCGTAACCAGCCTGCCTCGACCCGCCGGATTATGCTCAAAGAATCACTCAGCACACACACGCGGGAATAGTCCTGTGATTCTAGCCACATAAAAGCTTGTGTCACCGCCATCACCTCCATTGTCATGCTGCTGGTGGTCTGGTGGTCAACTGTTCTGACTGAAGGCAAGATGTAAATTCCGCACTGGCTGTCCTGGAATATGTTGGCCATGTCAAGCGAAACAACACCCCCCCCCCTCCTCCACCTCCGCCCTCCACGACCACCCCTCTAGGATTGCATATCGAAAGATCAACATATAGGGCTTTCTATAAACCACTATTCTAATGAGAACACAGCAAAAGCAAATCCCAAAACACCGTCCAACCGTATATAGTTAATTGTGTATCCTGTGCATAAAGTTGAAGAACAAACCCCAGCAATTTTTGTGTGTTGCTGTTGTGCTTTTTCTAGGCAAATTTTACGTTCCATAGTTTGCCGTTGCTCCTGCACGGTCAGCTCTCGGTATCACCGTCGAAACCAACCAGCACCTCGGCGAAGCGCGTTCACAACGCCTAAGACACAGACGTTGACGTTCAAGCTTATAGCACAGTTATATCAGGGCACTTAACGTTCAGTTGTTTGCCATTGCTTTCCAAAAGGTCAGATATTGGTACCACTGTCGAAACCAACGCAAGACAACTCGTCCGCAGCTGGGATCGGACTCAGCACCCCGGCATTACGAAGCGCTTTTGCAACGCCTAGGCCACAGACGCTGACGTTCAAGCATATAGCATTGTCATATAAGTAAACTGAAGTCCATTTCGGGTGGATAATGGGTGACGTTACCCCCCCCCCCCGCCCCAGGACTGCATGACGAGACGAGCAGTAACCACCCGGTGACAGCATTCTGATGTGAATCTACGATCCCAAGTTCCGGAAATCAGGTTCAATCTTTAGGTTATATTAGGGCCTCCAAAAAATCCGAGGTGAAACTTCAAACTAACCAAAATATTGCCTCCTATACTGAGGCGGAGTTATTTGGTAATAAATAGATCAGTAGTTTTCAACCTGGGGTACGTGCCTCCTAGGGGCGCTTAAAGAAGTCTCAAAAGCAATTTTCAAACAGAGTGCTCTTGTAAGGATCCGTTACACTATTTTATTTTCCTGTTTAATTATACATTGCATATTTTAAAAACTGTTTAGAAAAAAAGAGGGGGGGGGGGGGAAGGAGGTGACAAGCACGCTATGTTATGTGACACTTTGATATATGTGGATATTTTTGTCCAAGTTCTTGTTAACACTGCTTTTGAGTTCCTTTATGTCCTGTTTAAAATCGTATTTGTTGTTCAAAATTACGGGGTTATGAGCAAGGCCTGGGGGAGACCTGAAATAAAAATTAAAATATGGTTGAAAACCACTGAAGCTTACTAATAAACCTAACATGGGTTTGCATCTTTTAAACCAGTGATCTCCAAACTTTGTCAGGTCGCGCCCTTCTTGGGTATACAGCGAGACCTTCATGCCTTTTGAGTGAGTGTACTGCAAGATCCCTAGGCTCGCCTTGAGTATATGGCAATATCCCGCCCCCAGCACAAAAGAAAAAGTCTTAAAAAAAGTACAAAACAATAGATTCTGCAACAAGAGAAACAAACAGTATGGAGATACATTACGGCCATAATGTGTTCGTAGTGTATAATTATTAACCTGTGCTATCATATTTAAATAATTATATTACTAATTAGATATATAATTGTAGATATACACACTGCTTATGGAAATAAAACATATTTTTGGCTTTTTGTTTTATAAATACTTTTCAAAAATATTGTATTGTTGTATTTAAACTTAAAAAGAAAATAATAACGGATTATTATAAATACAAATATACTCGTGCCCCAGGTTGGACACCACTGTTTTAATGATTACAAAAGAATTGCAGTTGTTTCCAAAGAAGTGGAAGATTTATAATAGCACTCTGGCTTCAAACATCAATCACTCTCTGGCTTCAAACATCAACCAGGAGCTCAGACCTTAGAGCTGTTCCCAAGCAGTGAACAGATGGTGTATGGACGGAATCCCGCTGGGCATGTAAAACCAAACACGAGCAAATTGGTCTCCGGTCAAGAGTCGGCGCTGACAAACTGGCACAGTCACCATGGAAGGGCGGATGATAGAAAGTAGAGCATGCTACTGATAAGAAGAGATGCTGCGGGGTGTGAAGGCAGCCGCTGTGATGGTGACCACATCACCAATCGAGAACTGAGTAAAAAATTTAAATGACCGTTTTCACAGTAGGACCGCACTGGCCACACAATGCTAGATTCATATTTGTATAGATCAATCAGCATTGGATAGGTGGTGGCGTCAACATCACACCCGCCGACTTTAGTTCTCTGAACATTTCCAAAAACCAAATGGACGAACAACCAGGACTTTCCGTCGGAGCTTGCAGCCGATGAACAAAGAAGAAGAAGAAGAAGAAGAAGAAGAAGAAGAAGAAGAAGAAGAAGAAGAAGAAGAAGAAGAAGAAGAAGAAGAAGAAGAAGAAGAAGAAGAAGAAGAAGAAGAAGAAGAATTCAAAAATCTACAGCAATTTATATAGTACTGGGAAGTTATTTAATACAAAAGAAACTAAAATTAGCACTAAACTTATAATGTTTAGCTCTAATTTTGAATCAGTACACCAGAACCGCAAAAGACTGATGGTTACACCTAGTTGGTGCACCCGTTAAGGATGCCATAATTATAACTTATTTAGCTCCTGAACTGGGTATATGGAAACTGCCTTCCTTGTCTGCTCTACAAGCTGAGATTCTTTAATCTCATGATGGTATATTAATTATTTAGGTAGCAGATCAGAGGGGACAAACCGACCCAGGGATCAGTCGACCGAGTTAAGTACTGCTGTATAGAGCTGAAGCAATATGAACAACAAAAACAATTACTAAAACATTACAAACATTATTTAAAAGGTGCCTGCGCAGAATTAAAATAATGTGGAGTTCTGGGAGCGAACTAAAATGTCAGTGAATTAAAGGGGAAAGAAAAGATTATGACGTTGAATAGGGCACACTTTTAGAAAACTGGAGAACAGTTTAACTGGAATTCTGTCATTGGAACCCACAGGGGCATAGCAATAAAGGCATACTAAAAACACACTTAGAAGGGAGTTAGAGAGTACAGTAAAATGATATAATGACCTTGTGGGAACTGGTTGATACCTTATGTTCAACTACGGGATAAAGGGCATGAGAAGAGATCAGTAGGTAATTAGGTAATCACAGTTTAAACTTCAAAGCACTCATAAAACATGCTGAGGAAGGTCAGGACAGGCATGCTTCGTGCTGAGTGCCATGCTTCACTCCTGAGTATACAGGTTAGGGGTATTGTCTTGATTTTGTTTCCAGGACACACCGGTCTGTTGGGAACTGAACAGCCAGACAGACTGACTGGCTCTGCACACCTTTATGGAATTCTGATACATGATAAGGCAGAGTGGTTAGTGCCTTGTGGGAGAGCGTGTACAGTTCGGAGGAGCAGATGGATAACCACAGTCTGGTGACATTGATGCAGCAGGGAGTGGCGAGAGGTTCTGGTAGATGCTTGAGGCTCAGAGGGAAGGCAAGACGGACGTTTAATCAGAATGCTACTGGCACCATTAGTATAGGAACTTCACACTGGCTGCTAAAGATGGGGACGGAGCGCTTAGGGGAATGCCCTGAGTGCAGTGATATCGGTTGTTGAATCAACTCAACTCAGCTCAAACTTCAAAGCAGAAATCCCACAGTTGCTCCGTTCCTGTGAAAAAATAAAAAAAAAAAACAGACACCAAAAAAAAAAAAAAAAAACCACTGGAATATCCATCGCGGTCCCTGGAAGAAAAAAATAAATCTCGACAAAGATTGCAGCCCAGCAAAAGCCAATAGAATATACACTCATTAAATGCACAAGAGTCGTCAGATCTGCAAACACAAACAATCCGACACTAGAAATACAGTTCGTCGTCAATGGAAACAGGAGAGAGACCGTTAATATATAAAAATATGGGTCTGGAACTATATGGTTGATTCGACAACGGTGCGAATAGCACAATAGCAGAATTGAAGTGTTAATGACGCATCCTAATTGTAATAAGAAGTGACAGGTATGGAAATCTGAAAATCCTGAAGGAAGTTAGGACGGAGTGAATGAATCAACAGTCGACATGTTTGTATTACCAGTTGCACCCTAATAAACCCCCCCCCCCCTTTTCCCCTCCCCTGGGTGTTAAATAGCTCCTCGAATCTCTACTCACTCTCCACTGAGTTTGTCTTTCAATAAGTTTGTCTTTCAACGCATAGATTCTCCGCCTGTCCTATAGCACAGTCGCCCGGCTCTCTAGTGTAGTTGGCTAAACCGGATTGCGCGGTGACCGGGTGACGAACTCCTTGTGGTCCGGGTTCACTCCCGGGGGTAGGCAGAAAAGCCACGTTACTCCCAGATTTACGGTATTTACAATGGAATCAATCCCGAAAGGTTGCGATATCCATAATACCGAGCCTAAGGGTTAACAACTCATGGCTTCTGGATACTAAAACACATAGCACAGTCCACTTGACCTCAGAAAGCTTTCATCTCGTCCGAATGGTTTGGACATGTGTGAAGACTACCACGAGACAGTGCCCCACGGAGAGCACTTTTACTGGGGCATAACGAAAGCAGAGACAGAGGTCGACCACGCTACGGTGCATAGAGAATATCCGAGGGGGTAAAAAGTAGCACCTGCTTTGCACATACCAAGGCACCCGATGCTCCTCACAACCTGACGCGTAAAGACAGAGCAGGACTAGAAGAGAAGAAGAAGGAGAAGAACTAATAAACGAATGAACGAACTTTATTTTCATAGAGTTACAAATTGGGCACGAAGACCCGTCTTACATTCAGCCCTTCCAAGCACCCATCTTTCAAAAGCGGTTGTATTTTATCAGTAAAACATGTTATGTTTCATGTTATGTTTCATGTTATGTTTTATGTTATGTTTAAAGTTATGTTTCATGTTATGTTTCATGTTATGTTTCATGTTATGTTTCATGTTATGGTTCATGTTATGTTTCAAATAATAAAGGGCCCGACTGATGTTGACCACTAGATCCATCGAGTGCTGATAAGTCTGTAAATTTTTTGGGACCTGTTCAAGTTTCCCGGTCAATCTACACAATTTCCCAGTCTAAACTAGGTCAGAGGGGTGTCACGTTTAAAAAAAAAAGAGTCTCTCGTGTGACCTAGGCTGAGTCTGTTGGTAAAAGAGGAAAAGGAGGGGGGGGGGGGGGTTAGGTTAGGGCCAGTGTTACATAAAAGCTGTGTCGTCGTGTAGTATAGAAAACGCGACATCGGTGCTGATGTAACTGGAGGCAAGACAAAGTGATACCCCTCCGACGTAGAGGAGTCTGAGAAAGTATGAATGAAAGGTCAGACAGTGTGTAATGGGGTGGGAAGGGGGGGGGGATGGGGAAAGCGAGAAATGGGGGAAGGGGTAACGAATAGGCCAACTACCCCTTAAGAAACATGTCACACACGTAAAGTAATCAAGTCAAGAGTTAGCTTAATAAACTGGATGCTTTAGGCCAAAAGTCTCCGGTACCGCAGCCTGGCTATTAACCACAACACAGCCTGCCCACCTTTCTTTGAAGTGCGAATGCAGCTGCCGCCTCAGCAGCAACAGAATAATAATAGTAGTAGTAATAATAATAATAATGTTCATAATAATAAGTAGAAGAACAAAAACAACTAGAGAAGAAAGACAAAGAAGAAAGACAGCTAGATGAAAGAATGAAGGAGGGAGGAAGAATTATGCAACAAAGAATAAGGAAAAAACAATTTTGACAAACAGGAAAGGAAAGAACAAGCAGCAGAAAGAGCAAGACTAACAGCTGTATAAAAATAAAAGTAGGAAACATGAAAAAGTGGTTGGAAAAAAAGAAGAGGGGGGGGGGGGGGGAGCTCTCGCAAGAGAGACCCCAGTCGGGCAAAGGCGGCACTCAGTTGCTAACCCTTCAGTCTATTGAAATAACATTCGAAGCAAAGTCTAGTATCGACAGACATTGACAAAAGACAGGATCGAAGTAGAAATAAGAGAAATAGAGTAGAGGATTTTGTTATTTTTTCAGCTTCGATCCACTCACAACTGGAGGCAAACACGTCACAAGACTTATTTATGCAGACGAGACAGTTCTCCTTTCCAACAGTGTACCGGGTTTGGAAGAATTAACTGTTGAGTCAAAAACACTGTGTCGTACGAGGCCACCAATTAGGAATGATTTCTTTGAAGAAAATCTTCTTTCGGAATTTAGAAAAACAAAAATGATGCCCACACTCAATACAGATATCAGAGATGTATTAAAATCGATACACTAGAGAATGAAAAAACCAGATTTTACAAATAAAGTCTGAACAGTAAACAAAAATGGCGACTGCACAAACAATGTATGAAAAAGCCTCGCCTTAGCGTTGCACGGACTAACCAGCTTAAAGAACCTATGGCCAAGCACTGCAAGCGAGTTAAAGTAGAAACTCACACATCTTTCACGTGGCAACTTTGGGTGTGACTCATGGACTCTTATTTAATTACTGCAGAAAAAAAAAAAAAAAAAAAAACCCCAGATCTTTTGGACTGAAATGTTAAAAACAAATCTTAGAATACCATAGGTCAAAAAGAAGAAAAACAAATGCTGACATCCTTCAATAATAAGTGCATCCTGTTCCAAAGGCTGAGGTGTTTTAGTCGAGGTAAACGACATGGTGGCCTGGAGAGGTACAGTCCCCGCCCCCAACCCAACCCCCTCCCCCCCCAACCCCCCCCCCCCCCATAAAGTGGATACCAGCATTGGCTTTGAACGCAAACAGGGCTGGAGAATTGGCTTGAGGAAGAAAGGCTTTCATGCAAACCGTATAGAGAGCGACGTTCTGTGAAGGACATGCTAACTGATTTGTAAGTGACATTTAGAGATGACTTTCGAAACCGTTACCTCATAAGTAAAGACGCTGTGATTAAGACCAGATGACTGACTTTATTCGTATTGTGATTTAACCTATTTGGCATGATCTTCCTAAAGCGATTTTCCACCGGCAAGAGCTTCTCACAGAACACGAAGATCTTTAGCCCAAGTGACTAGCCCCCCGACTCCTCTTTGCACTCGCGAACCGAAAATCAAAGTTCAAGGTAACACAGCCATACTTCACAGTGAATTAATCCAGTAACAGAACGTGTATTGATCTGCACTCATAGAAAATGTGGCTCGGAAAGAGATCCTATTACCTGCATCAGAAGGAAATAATCCTTATTCTCTATTACGGTTAGTTGCGTATCCTTTACAGGACGTTACAGAACCAACCCCAACAGCCCCTGTCTGTTGTGTGGTTTTTCTAGGCAAATTTATGTCCAGTAGTTTGCCATTGCTTTCTTAACGGTCGGCTTTCTTGATACCACTGTTGAAACCAACGCAAGGCGTATGGCCCGCAACTGGGATCGAACCCGGCACCCCGGCATTACGAAGCGTTCGCATCGACTTAGCCACAGAGCCGACTTATTCTCTATACACATTTCAAAAATGTAGTCGAAGAGATGCAGCGACAGACCAAGAGTAAGAGTAACGATTTTAGGTTTTGTAGTATGGTGGCGACTAAGTTTGTAAATTTTACAGCTGATTTTCAGGTATCACTATACATCCTGGGCAATAATTGGCTGAACAATCTCTTGGGACATTGGAGATGAAGTTTTACAGAATTCTTAGAATTTCTCGAACAACCAAAGAGAGCAGCCATGATGTTTTGAAAGAGACGAGTGCTCGCAAACAACTTATCGCGAACACCAGAAAGTGACAGTCTTCATTTTCTCGTCAAGTTTTGAGAAGAAGAAACTTGAGACATGTTGTAACGACCACAAAGATCTACAGGAAAAAAAAAAAAGTATAAGAGAAAGATAAAGGAAGACGATTGTTGACATCCTTTTGTCACGACGTGGAGGGGGCTGTCATTGCACGAAAGTGATACACATTGATGAAGCTCGCAGACTGCATGATCGTTCACGTTAGGCGGTAAGGCACTTGATAATGATGATGATCGTGGTGGGCGAATACCTGTATAACTGACTGGCAGTTCGCGTCACAGAAGTTTGCTGACAGAACAACCAACGACAGAGGACACGCATCGTGTAAGCTTGAAAGTACACCCTACGTGAGTCGCTGCAGCCTAATGTCTCGAAAGTCTTCGGTTCGAATCCAGATCGAGGCGGATTTGGTTTGTCACAGTTAGGCTTTTCTTACAGTTCTACCCAGTTTAAAATGGGTACCAGGTATTCTTTTGGAAAATCTCCTATCGAGTGCTGTCTGGGCTGTACAAATAAATGTATAACCTGGTATACCCGAGGCACTACTGCCCTAAAACACTCCCCTTTAGTCTAATTTCTAATACACATGACAAAAACAAAACTGTAAACAAACGTGATATGGTCAACGCCATACGACATTAGCTATAAGAAAAATGAAACAAAATAACAAGTTAATTCACTGTACCTTAAAATGTAACGAGAAAATCCAGGAATATCCGAAATGGAGTAAATTCACACGGGGATATACATTCAAGTTAACACATTTCACAGATAATGATGAGTTACGAAGCAACAATATTCCGTTAGTTCTGCAGACGGTACAATACACACCGGTCAAAAACACATCTGAAATCTACCTTTTTGTCTAGAAATGCCCTGAAAACATTTCTGTTTTTAAAACATGGTTTCATTTGACCGTTACGTCGGCGGGAAAACAATGTAGGCCGAATATGAGTTGTGTTCAGTGAAATGCATGCTAAGAAGTGATCCCCGTCCGCTCCTGCCGAAGAGCTGTTGTCATAGGTCCTATCTTCAGCAGTTGAGTTGCTTGATCGTTAAGCAGTGAGGCTAGTAAACAGGGCCCTTTTCCACGACTTGAGGCGTGTTGAGAAGATAGGACTAGTCCGATATTTTATATAGCAATGGGCACCTAATGGGTGATGTGGTAAGCATTACGCCGGCCGCCTTTACTACCCGGGGTTTGTACCTGGTACCTTCTGAAGGCTGGGTCAACAATGGAGCCAAGGTCATTTAAAAAATAATGGCCGGCTCCGTCTGAACCCGAATGCAAGACCACGATCCACAGGCTGCAGAAACTAATAAAAGAACCTGAGAAATAATTTTAAAGATGCTTATGGAGCTAAAGAAATGAATATATATCGGATATAATTAAAATTGAAAGCGGGCAAGAGACCATAATGAGAAAAGTAAAGAACCCTTCTCCCCCTTTCGAGACGTTTTGGGTATTTAGGGCTAGACTTTATACTTTATACGCCAATTACCTCTCGGTGGGTGATGTGATCAGCATCACGCCAGCTGTCTTTACCAGGACTTTACCTGTTATTCATTTAAATATGGGCCGAGAGGAAGCCAAGGTCGTTTCTGAAACAAAACGTTCGGCTCCGACAAGACCCGAATCCACGACCTTCAGATCCTGCTACACCACGACGGCTACCAAAGAGATCATAACATAGTTTATAAAATGTCAGCAGATTGAATGGTTTGGTCATCGAACACCCTAGTTACCAACCACTTCACAGTCATGTTAACTGGTTCAGGCCCAAAACAACATCTGTTGTGGGAACGAATCTACACCTTGAGTTTTAAGTGCAATTATTTTGTAATCTTTGAACAGAAAACACTTTAAAAAAATCGGGCTTCCCGAAAGGTTGTTCTCACTGTATCTTCTCCTTCTTCTTTCGTTCGCCTGAAATAGTTGTCTATATCAGCAATTTTGTCTCTTGTATAAATGTCACTGTTGTTGTTTCATTCAATGGTCCATAGAGTTTACGTTTCACTGTTGTTCTTTCTGGCCAAAAGATTCGCCATGGAAATATCTCACTGTGTGTATTGCCACAGTGAAAGTAATTCATTCAGGATTTTTTTTAAAATTAGGTTATTTCTTCACTTTCGAATCGCCTGTAAAACCTTCTGGCACCCAACGAAAGTACGACTTGTACTATTATCACCTCTGCTGCTGCTGCTACTGCTACTACCACTACTACAACAACAACAACAACAACAACTACTACTACTACTACTACTACTACTACTACTACTACTACTACTACTACTACTACTACTACTACTACTACTACTACTACTACTACTACTACTACTACTACTACCACTACCACTACTACTACTACTACTACTACTACTACTACTACTACTACTACTACTACTACTACTACTACTACTACTACTACTACTATTACTACTACTACTACTCCTACTACTACTACTAGAACCACTACAACTACTAAGACGATTACTACTACTAACACGACTTATTATACTGCGACTACTACTATTACTACTACTGCTGCTGCTACTGCTACTGCTGCTACTGTTACTGCTATTATTCTACTGTTGCTGCTGCTACTACTACTACTGCTACGACTTCTACTACACTGATGCTGCTGAAGCTTCTCCTACTGCTACTACGACTAGACTAGTACTAGTAGTGATGCTGCTGCTGCTACCACGACTGATGCTACTACTATTAGTACTAGTAGTGATGTTGTTGCTGCTGCTGCTGCTACTACTACTACTACTACTACTACTACTACTACTACTACTACTACTACTACTACTACTACTACTACTACTACTACTACTACTACTACTTACTACTACTACTACTACTACTACTACTACTACTACTACTACTACTACTACTACTACTACTACTACCACTGCTCCTACTAGTAGTAGTAGTAATGCTTAAGCTGCTGCTGCTATTACTACTACTAGTACTAGTAATGGTAAAGCTGCTGCTGCTGCTGCTACTACTATTACTACTGCTGCTGCTACTACTACTGCTGCCGCTGCAAGCAGCTTACTGTATGTTACACAGTGAATCAATGGGCCACCTACTGTGTTAAACAAAGTCACATTTATCACAGTCATGTTCTGAAGAATTGACCAATACATTGGCATTCTGTCACATGAATCCGTTTACTACACTTTACAATAGCATTACCTCATTGCATTTAGAAACAATGTTTTTCAGTGATAGGTAGGATACAAACAAAATAAAACAATAACACGAACAACAAAGTGAATACCAAGCAAAGATAAATCAATCAACGAGCACCGGATGCCCTGTTTGGATTGTGTACATAATAACATAATAATATTGATTCAAATGAGATGACACCCACACCCAATGAAGATACATTGATTTTGGCTAAACAAGGGATGCTGAAATTTGAGTTAGACGCCGTGAGAATACTCCCTCCCCCCCCCCTTCCTCCTTCAACCCCACCCCACCAATCTTAAATTTTAGGTGCGAGCGGATTGCCGCTCGACATCCATCTCCCCCTGAAAAAAAACAAAAAACATTTGCAAGGTTCCTAGTGGCTCATCGTAATCATGTATAGACATCCGTGTGTGGGTTCCGGAACTCTTTCCGAAAGAAGAAAGGGGGGGGGGGGGAAGGGAGGGGCAGGAAGAAGAAGAAGAAGATTATGAAGGAGTAAACATCTTAACTTTTGAGGGTACATTTATTTAGCACTCAGCACTATTAACAATAATAACTGCGCACTTAATCGAGGCTCAAAAACACTGAGCTCATAGCCCCCCCCCCTCTCCCCTTATCTAACTCCCCCACTATCAAGAACTCCCAACAGCTAAAGACCCCCCCCCCCTCCCCTTTTTTTTCCGCCCCCGTTTTCCCAAGCATAGGAACAGTTTATCATGTCAGGTAGTATTTTATGGTAATAAGGAATCTAATTCAGAGAGGTTCCGAAGAGAACTGAAATTCTCTTCTTCTTCTGAGCGTTCACCGGCTGTAAACTACCGCAGAAAGTTCTTGTTGTTCGACCACTTCTCGACTTTGATATTGTTACAAAAGGTGAGTTTTGCACGCGCATCTGTTTTACAGATCTGGCTTATTAGTATGCAGACTGTTTGTTATCCGCTTCTCAGGGAAATGCAGTCCGATTTCAAATAAAACATCGCTAATTAGTGGCCTCGTATGACAAACATGTTTGGGGTGGGGGATGGGGTGGGGGGGGGGTGGGGGTAGACTCACTGGTCTACCCCAGCCCCACCCACCTACCCCATGGGGCCCAGAAACCCCTAGGGAAATACTAGGAATCAGCTGATAATAACATACCACCAAAGAAAGGACATATTTCAGCGACATTAGGGAACATAGCCCTTATAAAGAGAGAAAGAGGTAGGCATGGATACAAGTGGTAGGATAAAATCAAGAGATGGATGTGAAACTGTCGCAGAGAGCGTGCAACCGGACGAAAATCGGAGGAGCGTTTTGGAAATCCCTTCCCGCCAAGCGTCTCTGTGAAGATGACACCTGATTGATTAATTACTTATCTTTGTTTATCGCTACATTGTTAACCTGAGGTGTTTTGAAGCGACACTAGGCATATCTGTGCTTGCCGGGTGTACAGAGAAGTCAGCTGTTTGTAAGCATGCTACGTGTATACCAGTGTACCCACTTTAAGATCCGTGATTCTGTTACATTAACCCATTGTATTTCATTTTGTACATTGACCTCATTTGTATTGGGACAGCTAGACCCCCCTCCTACAGCATGAGGCAATCGCAGTCAGTCTAAAGAGACATCTCATACAAAGCATATTCATTCCCACTCTATGCTACCAGTGCCAGACATGGTCACTCACAACAGCGCGTCGCAGAAGGTTGCTGTTAGAATAACCAACAAAACACACGACATGGAATAATGTTGCTAAATAATGAAATAAGAACCGACATCAAAAACTCGGGAATTCCCCAAAAGCGCCCCGTCCCCATCTTCAGCAACAAGCGAAGAGTTCAATTTCGGATGGCATCAGCAACTATATGATTGTATATCCGTCTCAACTTTTCCTTTCAGGGTTGAGCGTCAGCCAAATCTCCTGGTGACTCATCGCAGCGCCATGAGTCACAGACTGCAATGAACTATTTGCGCTTCCCCAATGTTCAGGCTCCCAAAGGACATGGATTTGGCAATATACACGACGGGATTTAGTGGCTAGACAGATGCCTACCAGCCGGAAGGTCTAGTGTTCAAATCAGAATCGAGGCGAATATTCGTTTCTCAATTCTTTCAAAGCTGACACTGCCTACCAGGCCGAGCCGGTCTCAAATAGACACAAAGTAATGACATGGAAACTAAATACGTCTGCTGTGATGTCGGGGGGCACACAAGAAAGCGCCTGGCCACTGGGCTATCTCGCCTCCCATTACAGCTAATGGGTGAATCAAAAATGCAACATCCTTCCTTTTTGGGGAATTGAAATTGAAAAAAAAAAAAATAACACCCAGCAGACACCGGTTGATGATTAGGGAGAATACAATAACAGCGGATCAGAATCTTAAAGCTGACAATATAACGTATATATGTATGAACTTTTTATGTTCTTTCTTTGTCTGTTTCTGTCTGTCTGTCTAACTGTTTGTCTGCCTGTCTGTCTGTCTAAATGTTTGTCTGTTAGTCTGCCTGTCTGTATAACTGTCTGTCTAACTGTTTGTCTGTCTGTCTAACTGTTTGTCCGTCTGTCTGTCTGTCTAACTGTCTGTCTAACTGTCTGTCTGTGTGTCCGTCTGTCTTTCTGCCTAACTGTCTGTCTAACTGTTTGTCTAACTGTTTGTCTGTCTGTCTAATTGTCTGTCTAACTGTCTGTCCGTCTGTCTGTCTTTTTGTCTAACTATCTGTCTGGCTGTCTAACTGTCTGTCTATTCTGTCTGTCTAACTGCCCAACTGTCTGTCTAACTGTCTGTCTAACTGTCTGTCCGTCTGTCTGTCTAACTGTCTGTCCGTCTGTCTGTCTTTCTGTCTAACTGTCTGTCTGTCTGTTCTGTCTGTCTGTTTAACTGTCTGTCTATTCTGTCTGTCTGTCTGTCTGTCTGTCTGTCTGTCTGTCTGTCTGTCTGTCTGTCTGTCTGTCTGTCTGTCTGTCTGTCTGTCTGTCTGTCTGTCTGTCTGTCTGTCTGTCTGTCTGTCTGTCTAACTGTCTGTCCACAGGTTGAGAACCGCTGCTTTAATGCGTCGCAGAGGGGAGTTATATGTAGATTACTGTCTTGTGCTAATTGTCTAGTTTGTGATTATGTCGTATTGCGTTTATGTAGTGTCTCTTTTACTACTTTACACATCTCTCTGTCTTGGTCAGCCTCTTGTCTTGTAGCCTGATGTTCTTATGTAGTACGCTCTAGCTGGCTGGCTGATTTGTTCTATTCTGATCTGATATCCAGACCATTTCATTTTTTGATTCTTTGATGTTTTATGACATTATTTTCTTGTACTCTGCTTGTTAATACTCCCATTTGATTTTGATTTTGATTTCCTCCCCTTGAGCATATTCTGTGAACAATTAAACCATCTATGAGTTATGAGTTAGATTATCTTCACAGCACTCCGGACACAGCGGCGTCTGTGGCTAAGGCGTCCGACTCGTAATCCAAAGTACCGCGATCGAAACCAATTACGGGCTGCGTGGATTTTTATCGTGGACGTCGCAGGTCGACCCAGCCTCAAATGGGTACCAGGATGGGCTGTCCTGGGGAAGTAAAGATGGCTGGCGTAATGCTGACCACATTACCCACCGAGTGCCGATTGGTCTGTAAAAATATGGGTGCTCTTCCCAAATGCCCGATGCGCCTAAAGCTTAAAAATGGATCCTTACTTTTACTTTTTACTCCGGACACATACCTAGGCGCTCTGATTCCCCTCTCAACATATTCGTCAGCGTCGTGCAGTTAATAGTACCAGTCCTATGTTGGTTAACAAGACCCTGTGTGCGTCCGGCGTGCTTCTCATGCTGGGATGTGCTGATCTTTATTCTCTATTCACGCATTCTCAGAAGTGATGTGGACACGTTGCTTCCAAAAATCCTCACAACGTCCTATCTCTCTAAGGGCAATGACAATGTCTGCCTGATCCATTGGCCAGCCATCTAGTCTTAGCTGGGGTAGGCCCTAGAATAACCTCTAACTACACAATTTATCCAAACAGTTAACACCAATATGCTAGTGTGAAAACACAACGGAAATACGTATTGAATATTCGCCGTTAATCTCTACATCAAGAGGACATCGCATCTTCGGTCATGTCAGTAGTCGCACCTGCCAGTATCCTGGACCCTAGTGGACTTTATAACTCTAGTCAAGGTGCGACAAGTACGTCAAAATCTGCCCAATTTCTTTCAGGGCCAACTGATTTACGGGGGTCGTGCCGAGTACATCTAGGTGGATCTGAATTCATAACACACACAAGAAAAAGTGAAATGATAAGACAAGGAGACTCGCAGAGCATTTTTAAATTGGTTTGGAAATTTACCCACAACACACACTAGGATGGCTCGCAATCATCATTATCAAATGCCTTGCCGAATGGCACGGGCGATCACGCACCTCCACACCTTCTGATCTCCTTCAGCTCAGCTATTCAACTGGTGGCACGCGAGCCAACCCTTGCCTGAAGAGAGACCTAGTATGCGGTCCACAAATCACCTGCGAACCATATTGTGTTAAATAATGGTCTTTCTAGGCTGAAGCTCAAGTCTGTGGTCCGCGAAGCTTACCATTTTCCCAAATTTTTGCCCCCGATTTAAACTTAGACGAATGACCCTGTCCCTCAGCATGTATCAGTTCATGTGCTGACATCCTTCCATGAGTAAGTGAAGAAGTAAAGGTCCCTTTTTAACGCCTTTAGGCGTATAGGGTTAGACCTATATTTTTTTTTATGAATCAACTGGCACAAGATGGGTGATATGGTCAGCTTCACGCAGCCTGCCTTTACTTCCCGGCACCCACTCAAGGCTGAGTCGACCTATGACATCCTTCTATGCCATGAGGAAACTGTCAAGTATCTTTTCCAGCAGTCTGCACATGTCTCTCTGTGCACAGATCTTTTCAGTTGTCACAGCAAGGTCCAGTTTCTAGTTTAAAAAGAATTATTTTTTTTACAAAGCTCTCAATTTGATGCTTCTGATGGGCTGTGTTTGAGTCTTCACCTAATTTAAAACTTTTGTGTTACTAATTTCGGCTGTCCAGCTGTTTGTATGCGGCGTCCGCGGCTTAGCCAGTTACGACTCGTAATTCAAACGTACAGCGATCGAAACCCACTGCTGGCTGTGTGGATTTTTATCATTGTATGGGGCGTCGCCGGTCGACCTAACCTAAAATGGGTACTAGGATGCATGTCCTGGAGAAGTAAAGACAGCCGGCGTAATGCTGAACTATATTACCCACCTAGTACTGATTGGTCTGTAAAAATATGGGTGCTCTTCCCATATGCCCAATGTGGCTAAAGGCATGAAAAGGGATCTTTACTTTACTAGCTATTTATATAACAGTAGAGGGCTGCGTGGTCTCGATGCATGGAGTTCGCCTCAAGTGCTAGAGGTTCCGGTTTAATCGCCGACAAGGGCTGCAATTTTTTCCTCGCCGGCTCTACAGTGCCTGTGCACTGTGCTGAGCTTCTTCGAAGAGACTAGAGTTAGAAACAGAACAGAGAACATGGATTAAACCCGCGTACCATGATGTTGATCCGTTGTTGAAAACCGTTAAACCTCAAAACATGATTTGTAAAACAGTATGAAGAGAATCCATATGTATTGCTTTGTGGATATCCCAGTGTGCTGCTGGGAAGGAAAAGCAATTAATGGTTGCGTAGTAATCGGTATTCAAATGCTGTTAAGGGCTGATTACTGATTTAAAAATGGACATCATAGCACTCCGGACATACCCCTAGATGCTCCGTCTCCCACAGCAAATGTCTTAAGGTGTAGATGCTAACTGTTCCCGTAGCACACTGATTATACGCACGTCTATTTTCTTCCTCTCATTAAGGGCACCAACAAATATATGGCAGTTGAAGCGCATAGCCCTTTCCCACATCAGTAGACCGATATTTTTTTTAGACCAGTCGGCATTCGGTGAGTGATGTGCCACAATCACTCCGACCGCCTTTACTTCCAAGGACTTTATCTAGTACCCATTTTAGGCTGGGTCGGTATCAGTCTTGATACGGATTTGAACCTAACAAGTTCCGGCCTAAGGCGAAGGTCTATCCGCTACAATGCGGTTGCTTTCAGTGTGATAGTAAAGAAGGTAAAGTAAAGGACCCTTTTCCACGCCTTTAGGCATATGGGGCTAGACCTATATCTTTATAGACCAATCGGCACAAGATGGGTGATGTGGTCAGCATCACGCCAGTTGCCTCTACTTCCCGGGAAGGCTCCCGGTACCAACTCAAGGCTGGGTCGACCTGGAAGCCAAGGTCGTTTCTGAAAAAAGTCCGGCTCCGCCAGAGAGCGAACCCACGACCTTCTGATACGCGACGAGCGTTTAGCCGCTCCGCCACGGCGGCTCCAAATGTGATAGTTAGCTAGGATTTCATTTGAAAAATGAAGAGGAAAAACGGAAAATGGGGGAAGGGAGGGCGGTTGCAGCATTTACAACCAATGTATACAGAGAATATGAAAGGCAGACTACTGTCAGTGAAATTAAAACCCTAATATATGACAGTAAAGAAGATGCGAAATGTCACTCCAATTAAAAGGTATAGTTACCGGGGAAGACACATAACAGAATACAGTGTCTACGGAACAAGTGATTAGACTAGACGGATGTTGATTCGGGATGTGACAGCGACTAAAACTGCCGTGGGAGGATGCCGGACAGATTGTGCTAATCATAAGGATCGCCGTGCGTTCATCCTTCTGGAAAAAATACGTTTCGAAATAATAATAGCAATGTCAGATCTTCTTCTTCTTCTTCTTAGCGTTCACCAGCTGTCAACTTTGGTAGAAAGTTCTGGTTGTTCGTCCGCTTCTGGACTGCAGTCCTGTTCCAGAACCTGAGTGTTGCTTGTGCATCCATTTGACAAATTTGACCTATTTGAGTGCAGACTGTTGGTTCCTTGCCTCTCAGACAGATGCACTCCGACTTTGAAGGAAGCTCTTAATAAGCCGACTCTTAAGACAAGCTTTTGGGTAGGCAGTGTGTCTTTTCTTATTTTCCCTATAATAGGGCTCTGGAACCCACACGGGAGTGTTAATGTTAATGTTAATGATTATGATGATGATGATGATGATAATGATGACTGCTTTACGGATTCCACAGATTAACTGTAGTTTACCAGCCACAACATCATGCAGACGAGTTTTTTTTTTTTGGGGGGGGGGGGGGGGGAGCAGAGATGACATGAGGGCTGAATGAAATGTATTTGAATAACATTATGGTTTTAAAATGCAAGGAGCAAAGCATCAACAGCGAAAAGTAAAACGGTCAGCTCTGTAGAAACACATCTACTCGTTGCTGAATGAATACTACGATTATAAAGACTTCTTCGGTGAACCCCGCTCCAAAAAAAAATCTTAGATTTTTTGGGGTAAAATAAAGGTAAATGACCCTTTTTCATGCCTTCGAGCATATCGGGCATATAGGGCTAAGCCTATGTTTTTTTTAAAGAATAATTGGCACTTAGTGGGTGATGAGTCAGCATCACACCGGGTGCCTTTATTTTCCAGGACTTCACATGGTACCCACTCAAGTCTGGGTCGACCTGGGAGTAAGGGACAACAATCAGACTAATATCGATTCTTAGTTTCGGATGCAGACAGACAGACAGACAGACAGACAGACAGACAGACAGACAGACAGACAGACAGACAGACAGACAGACAGACAGACAGACAGACAGACAGACAGACAGACAGACAGACAGACAGACAGACAGGTAGACAGACAGACAGACAGACAGACAGACAGACAGACAGACAGACAGACAGACAGACAGACAGACAGACAGACAGACAGACAGACAGACAGACAGACAGACAGACAGACAGACAGACAGACAGACAGACAGACAGACAGACAGGGAGGTAGACAGACAGACAGACAGACAGGGAGGTAGACAGACAGACAGACAGACAGACAGACAGACAGACAGACAGACAGACAGACAGACTGGCAGACAGACAGACAGACAGACAGACAGACAGACAGACAGACAGACAGACAGACAGACAGACAGACAGACAGACAGACAGACAGACAGACAGACAGACAGACAGACAGACAGACAGAAAATAAATAAAGCCATATTAACTATCACACAGATTCCATTGACAACAGATGAGCTGGGTATTCCTGTCACCTCTGTTGGCATCAGAAATTTTAGGAAAGAAGAAAATTCGCACATTTTATTTACCTGAGGGAAGATCGAAAAAATCTTTGGTCGAAAATGTAAATCCCTCTACACAGATAAAACAGCCTGGTCCCTGTCCATAACGGCGACCCTCTTAGTGTGGGCTCAGGTACGCGGGAAAGAGCTTTTATATTCCGGGTTACAGAAAGGTGTTCCCACAGTTGACGGTGGTAACAAAAGGAATTTCGAGCTATAGTGTTCGTTAGCGAAAACGGAATGATAGACAATCCATTAAACTCCGCATCTTATATAAAGCTGCTATAAATAGCATTAAACAGTTTTTTTTTTTTTAAATATTGTTTTCAAAGAAACTTTTAAGCGATCGTAGTCTTACATTTAAATTAGTGGGTAACCGGTCGTTTGGAACGAATACCCGAAATCGTTGTAAAATATTAGTTACATTAGTGATGGGGGAAAAATGCCAGGGAATTTTGACTTGAATGTATGAAAGGTTTTCAAATATTGCATGGAGGGTGCATTATGGATGGAAAGATACAGTGTGTCATATACACTTTTTATATATATCCGTTGCCCGACTCGCTAGCGTAGTTGGTTAAACATGACTTCGCGATGACCGGGTGACGAACTCCTTGTGGTTCAGGCTCATGCCCGGGGGGGGGGGGGGAGAGAAGGGATAGGCAGAAAAGACAAATTTCTCCTAGATTTACGGTATTTATCATGGAATCAAGGCCGAAAAGTTGCGATATCCATAGTACCGAGCCAAATGGTTAATAACTCATTATTTCTGGATACAATATTTTATATAGTCTGGAGTAAATCTGGAAGAAATATGGATTTTCTGCCTAATCCCGGGCGTGAACCCGGACCACAAAGAGATCCTCAACCGGTCACCGCGAAATCAGGTTTAACCAACTACGCTAGCGAGCTGGGCAACGGGTATATTTTAAAAGTGTATATGACACACTGTACATATATCCGTTTAATGAAGTTACATTTCTTAAATATTTTATTTGTCTTTATCTTTTTGCGATTGCTGATTTTGATGAAGTAAGTTGGTTGCGTATACTTTACAGGACAATGCAGAACCAACCCCAGAATTTTTCAACTGTTAGGTGTTTTCTCGGTAAATTTATATTCAGTAGTTTGCTAATGCTCTCTAGACGGTCGGCTTCTCGATTCCCCTGTCGAAATCAACGCAAGGCGCAAATGCCGCAGGTGGGATCAAACCCGGCACTCCGGCATTACGAAGCACGTTCGCAACGCCTAAGCTACAGACGCCGACGATTTTGAGGAAAGCATATAAAAACCCAGTTAAAGTCAAGCAAAAAGAAGGTGGACAGATAGGGTAACATTATTAAATAGAGGAACAATAGAATCAGAGAGTGTACAAGTCCCACTGTGAGTTCCGGTTGACTTACATTGGTCGAACAGAGAAACAGTTTGAAAACAGAGTGGCAGAACATATACCTAAATGTTACATGCAAAGAAGGCTGAAACCACAAGTGTTTGGAAACCAACACAAAGGGAAGAGTCCGACTTTTCTATAGGACGTCATTCACTTGAATACCGATATGTAATTCTTTTCGTTTTATTTACCACACACCTAACAGGCGAAATTATAGACTGACCGAAGTTTTATTTACAAAATATATAACCCTTTCTCACGTACGCAGAAAGACTTAATTGTCAATTTGAAGTTACCATGGTAAGTCACGTGACTATCGTGAACTTCCGGCGATTTGACAACAATGGATCGCAGGAGACCAGGACATTAGCGCCCGGGTCGTCCCTTGGCTGGCCGGCAGACGACTTCGTCGCTGATCGGAACAGTATCTGGGTCTGCTTTCTTTGATCAAATCAACAATGCAAGAGTCCTTATCAGGGCTACTCGGTAGCGAGTAAAGATATGTCATTTTATATGGTGCACATAAACCTAATCACAAATATAACCTAAAGTTCCCCCTTTTTGGGATAGTGATTTAACGTAACGCTTTTTGTTTTCGCAAAGTAAGCCGAGCCCAGAAACTAGTTTGAATTTCGGCGGAGTTTATTATTTTGTGTTGTTGTTTGCTTTATTATATATTGACACAACTGCAGTAACGCACCTGATGTGTCCCGCAATAACTTGTGCAATGTATTGTTTTAATCTGCATTATTTAAAATCCACTGCAGCCTATTTTAACTGTGAAGACGGCACTTGGTTTGTTGATTAATCAATGACGTTCTCATATAATAAAGGAGACATGATCAAAAGATGAGCAACGATGAAAGGAGATTATTATTTAAACCACAATCTGATATAAAAGCGACTATTATGCAGGGTCTAAGTCTATTTAAATCCACCACCCTTCACCACTGAGAAAGTGACGATCCGCGAAAAGGTTTATAAAGCGCGAACTCCGTAACTCGAGCAGAGACCCCCAACACGTTTTCTAAACATCTGAACATTCAAGCCGGAGGAGGAGGAGGTCCGAAATCAAACCTGCAACCTTTAGAGCAAAAGATAGTTGGGTCTCGCCACTGAAACCTAGTATATGTAACCTCCATCACTCGAAACCCTTACGATAACATCTCCCATGAGGTTACATGTGTTTCTACACTGTATATAAGTAGGTGACGACCGAACTCAATTTATCATTTTCAGGAAAATGTAGCTAGTAGCTTCCCCTCGCTGTCTCTTGCTTTCATGACAACAGACGTGACACCAGAAGCGACCACGCTATTTGAAAAAATTAATAAATAGGGAAAGGCTAGTTAGAGGGTGCATAGGGAAGGGAGGTGGGGGCGGGGGAGGGGGGCGAGCTGACGGCCCTAAGTGTCTTTACTGTGTACTATATATATATATATATATATATATATATATATATATATATATATATATATATATATATATATACATACATATATATATATATATATATATATATATATATATATATATATATATATATATATATATATATATATATATATATACAGACACACACACACTGGTAGCTCACTTTACGTACTTAATCCGTTCCTAAACGTTGGACATATACCATACAATATGTATACGAAATAGTATGGCTAATGGTACGGTTACCTAATGGTACGTAAGCGTAATGGTACTTATACCACACGGTACGTATACCACACGGTACGTATACCACACGGTATGTATACCACACGGTACGTATACCACACGGTACGTATACCACACGGTACGTATACCACACGGTACGTATACCACACGGTACGAATACCACACGGTACTTATATTACACCGTATGTATACCACCCGGTAAGTATACCACACGGTACGTATACCACATGGCACGTATACCACACGGTACGTATACCACACAGTACGTATACCACGGTACGTATACCACATGGCACGTATACCACACAGTACGTATACCACACGGTACGTATACCACATGGCACGTATACCACACGGTACGTATACCACACGGTACGTATACCACATAGCACGTATACCACATGGCACGTATACCACCCGGTACGTATACCACACGGTACGTATACCACATGGCACGTATACCACACGGTACGTATACCACATGGTACGTATACCACATGGTACGTATACCACACGGTACGTATATTACACGGTACGTATACCACGTGGTACGTATATCAAACGGGATGTATACCACACGGTACGTATATTACACGGTACGTATACCATATGGTACGTATATCACACAGGATGAATACCACATGGTACGTATATCACAAGGTACGTATATCACAAGGTAGGTATACTACACGGTACGTATGCCACATTGTACATATACCACACGATACGTATACCACACGATACGTATACCACACGGTACGTATACCACGTAGCACGTATACCACACGGTACGTATACCACATGGCATGTATACCACACGGTACGTATACCACGTAGCACGTATACCACACGGTACGTATACCACACGGTACGTATACCACGTAGCACGTATACCACACGGTACGTATACCACATGGTATGTATACCACACGGTACGTATACCACACGGTACGTATACCACGTAGCACGTATACCACACGGTACGTATACCACACGGTACGTATACCACATGGCATGTATACCACACGGTACGTATACCACATGGCGTGTATACCACACGGTACGTATACCACACGGTATGTATACCACACGGTACGTATACCACACGGTATGTATACCACACGGTACGTATACCACACGGTATGTATACCACACGGTACGTATACCACACGGTATGTATACCACATGGTACTTATAGCACACGGTATTTATACCACACGGTACGTATACCACACGGTACGTATATTACACGGTACGTATACCACATGGTACGTATATCACACGGGATGTATACCACACGGTACTATATCACACGGGATGTATACCACACGGTAGGTATACCACACGGTACGTATTCCACACGGGACGTATATCACACGGTACGTATACCAAATAGTGTATATACTAAATTGTAAGCACACGGTTCGTGTCTCACACGGATTGGTAAGTATACTAAACGGATTTTTCCATAGTAAATAAATGGAGAATCAAATACCCGATCCAACTAAGAAAAACAAACTTATGTTGTTACTGGCACACTGTACACTGATGGATTGTACAATAAAAATGTAAAAACTGTTTAATACTAAAATACATAAATGCAAATGCATACCTGATAGTACTAACCTACACACTTTTGTAGTAAATTCACTTCTTCACGTCGCCAAATTCCGTATGTTTCGCTCTTCCAGTAGCAAATGATTGCTACCATCACAGAAAATAATTGTTATTCTTTAATTAGGTATGGTGTGCACCAGTTGGTACACTCTTACAATTGTTAAAACTAGCCTATGTTGTACATTTACAATGCATTTTTTAGCAACAGTGATGATCCCTCTTCGAAATCGTTTTCAACATCATCATTGTCGTTTTCTCGCCGCCTCTTCTTCCACTCCACTTACCCGCACATATTATTAAACTCTCATCATCATCATCATGTGTCATGCTAGTTGGCGTAGACGGGACACTCCACTAGTTGCCTGAAACAGCTATCTTGATGATATCCCTCCATGTCATAATTTCACCCCATCTAGCATCATCTCTCTTGGTCCACCCCTACCCTTCTCGCCACTAATGTATAAATAATGTTTTCAACTACCTTTCTTCTCATTACGTGGCCGAAGAACAGTGTTTGTTTAGTTTTTCTTATTGTAAATAGTATATACTTTCATTAGCTTCTTTCAAACAATCGTTGCTAGTTACAATGGCTCATAACATTTGTCTCAGAAACCATATCTTTGTTGCTTCGAAATTCTTCTTGTATTAAATTCTACAACAATAATTTTTGCGCCCCCCCCCCCCCCTCCAATTTTCTCCTTTTCTGGTGATTACCTCCGGTGCGGCCCACACTTCTGTCCCTTTCTATATCAATGCATGAAAAATAAACAGGAGAAAGAGATAGGAGAGAAAAGCGAGTGAGAGATGATAGAGAAGAGACAGGATAGAAGAGAGAGAGAGAGAGAAAAGAGTGAGACAAAAAAACAGGAGAAAGAGGAGAGGGAAAAGAGAGTGATATAGAAAACAGGAGAGATAGGAGAGAGATGAAAGTGAGACAGAAATCAGGAGAGATAGAAGAGAGAGAAGAGAGTGAGACAAGAGACAAAAGAGAGTGAGACAGAAGAAGAAGAAGAAGAAGAAGAAGAAGAAGAAGAAGAAGAAGAAGAAGAAGAAGAAGAAGAAGAAAAAGAAGAAGAAGAAAAAGAAGAAGAAAAAGCATAAGAACAATAAGATCAAGAAGAACAAGAAGAGTATGGAGAGGAAGAAGAAGAGCAAAAAAAAAAAAAAAAAAAAAAAAAAAAAAAGGAAGAAGAAGAAAAAGCAGAAGAAGAAAGGAAGAGGAAGAAACTGGAGAAATCAAGACCATTTTGAAACAAACACTGTTAACTTTGAATGGCAGAAACAAGTTAGCACTCTTCAGAAACAAACAAACTTTGCTGGCATGAAGTGCAGGCCTCTTGACTTTAATGTTTTGACCATCATACCTACACGTATGCAGCTAAACACAGGTGAGTTACCTTGTCAATATCACCGATTGCAAGCTGTAGTGTAACAATGATGGAGCATTTGGTAGTAGCTAAAAGAAAACAAAATGGTAAAATAAGCTCAAGAAATAAGATTGAAGAACCCAGATTATTAACATCAAGCTGTAGATTCTTTGAGCTGATAATTGTGCTTTCTGCTGAAGCTTTGATAAAGATGTCTGATTTGAGCTGTCTTTCTTAGTGTTAACTATGTCTATAAGCTTGGGCCCTAGCCCTTTAATGCTTCTATAATCTTTTTTTTTGCACAACATCCCTCTCATTGTGGCATATTTGTAAGACACTTGGTACTTTGCCAACTGTTCCGGACTCCATGCATTTTCAGGCAGAGGGTATCCCTGATTTCGTGTGTCCATCATCATGATGGTCAACCCCTTCCTCTTCTTCCAGGAAGATGCCTACAATGGGATCAGCATGATGTTCAGAAAAGTAAGGGAAATTATTGAACGTCAAATTGTTTACTGACGCCACCCAGTAGTCAACAAATGCTGGTCTGCTTTTGAAATGGAATGCCGGTGTGGAAGGCAATGAAAGAGCAGACATCCTGGCTGGCAGAGCGACTATCAGAAATGGACCATCTCTGAACAGCAAATACATCATCAATGCCATACGAGAGACTAAACGTTGTGTGGCTTTTAGTTTCGTGGAAAATGATTTTTCACTGAATAGACTGCACATCTTGGGTGTAACAGTTGGAGCAGCGAGAGAGTAAAGCTATGCGGCAGCCCGTGTCGTTACATCAACCAGAACATAATGGGAGTTGTAGCCTAATAACGCTTGGGGACATACTTAGGAGACTTTTTACCCCACCAGGACATTACACTGAGCGATAAACTCACAGTGACACAAAGTGCCACCATGCGGATGAGGATCATCCGTGGAGAGGTCTCGGAAACCTCGTTTGGCCGTTAGGCCATATCTCAGGCCCGGCTATATTCAGGGCCCCCGGCAAAAGCAAGAGTGAGGCTTCAAAATAACTAAAAATTGAATCCCACAAGGGGATGACGAGTATATAATTACGACAAGAGTCAGGAGGATATCGGAGCACTTATGGTCATGTCCTATGTGCGACGAAGATGCTCTTTGAATAAACAAGGAACAATGGTTTACCGAGTCCTGTTAAGACTGTGCAATTAGTTTTAACCCCATTTTGTAAGGCTATCTTAATCCGACCTCCTGACTTCAAAAATTGTGACTTTCTCCTCCCCGTGTGGGTTCTGGGGCCCTACAAAAGGGAAAACAAGAATTGACCCACTGCCTACCCAAAAGCATGTTGTAAAAGTCGAGTAATTGGGAACTTCCTTCAAAGTCGGAGAGCATCTGCCTGAAAGGCAAGAAGCCAACAGTTTGCATACAGGTTAGTCAGATCTGTCAAACGGATGCACACGCAACACTCAAGTTCTGGAACAGGACTGCAGTCCAGAAGTAGACGAACAACCAGAACTTTCCGCCAGAGTTTACAGCTGTTGAGCGCGAAGAGGAAGAAGAAGAAGAATGACTTTGTCACTCCGGAAGCCGATAGACTGCAATTTTTCTATCTAATTTCCTTCCGGATGATCTTGTTAAAATTGTCTCCCCTGTGAACGATTGCAACAAATGGTGAGGAACTTTCGGGTGGCTTCAAAAGATCAGAAATGACGTATTCGCTTCTTGTAAATAACTGTCTGTAATATCAGCTAGGGTATATCTATTTCCGCCTCGGCTCCCCAATTCATCATTATCTAATTATTTTGGATGTTTGTGACGTTTCGGTCTAGTGTCTTTCCTTTCCAACTGTGCTATAGAGTGGCAGTTAACTCTGGGCGGGTGAAAGGTCAAGCATTTAGGCTTAGGTTAGCGGTGGGGCAGTTTTGAATGAAGGGGAAATAATAAAATATGTTTTAACTTTAGAGCCGCTCAAAGTGCCAAAGCTATTAAAGGCCAAGACTGGCCCGCGGAGCAGTTTTTACTGACGTGAAATTACTCAGTTATATAACTCTTGAGCTCACAAAGTAGCAGAACACACAAAAATGTCTGTGAACTGTAATGATTAAAAAAAAAAAAAATCTTAATAAAGAAGCTTGAAAAAAAAAAAAAAAAACCACACCAAAAACATACCAACCTAAATTTTGATAACTAGAAACCGATGTAGACAACTCTATTGATCCTGCCACTAGGAGGACAACATCTAGAGATGGACACACAGCTGTCTGAGAGAATGTTCAATTAAGAAAATTGGCAGGGCGTGTTGGAGATCCAGATCCATTGATAAACTGATTGATTGACTGGTCCTGCCAGTGGAACAAGTCTGGCGGAGAAATTCAGACACCTATTGACAGTGTCGGTCGCCGAATTGTGATAATAATAAATAAGGCGACATATGTTCTTTTTCTTTAGTCGGCAAGTTTATAGATAACTAGCAGCACCCGGCCACGCATTGCTGTGGCTTAGCTTGGCTAAATAGAAAAGAAAGAAAATAGACATCGCACGTATCTAGCATAGTTAATGTCGCAATTATTGTCTGCGCTAGTCTTCGATGCCGCCCCTCTCCCTCTTTCACCGACTACTCTCTTCCTCATCGAAGGTTTTTTTAAAGAAAGAAAATAGAAATCGCACGTGTCTGATATGCCGCAAACCTTTTCTGCGCAGATATGTAGATAGTCTGGTTTGCCTAGTCTAGAACACGCAACGTATAATTGTGTAATTATATTAGTGGTCGTTTAAATTGTATTATCAGGATCCCCCCACCCCCCTACCTAAAAAAATGTTATTTCTTGTCACATGCTAAATCTTCTAGTAGTTTTTAAAGAGCTGGAAACAAAAGCTTACTTTTGTACTTGTAAATAAGCAACGAATTCTCAAAAATAAATAAATAAACAAATAAATAAATAAAATTTAAAAAAGTGAGAATAGCTGAGGTAGCGTTAGTAAAATACAAACACAATAGGAAATGAAAACTTTTAATTCATGTGTTAAGCTCTATAACTTAACAGTTTCTGTCACCACACCCCTCCCTCCCCATTCACCGACGACTGCTCTCTCCCTCTCCGAATTATTTGAAAGTCATCACCTGACGATATTTTGTGTAACTGATCTTGACATCCCTGTCCATCCGACTAACATGGAAAAGCAGCAATTGTAATGAGAAGTAAATGCGGCCAGTGTAAGATTTACTACACCATCCTTCAAGTACCAGTACTACTACCATCACCACCACCACAATAACTAAACTAATGTCACTGCTATATGTTTCACCATCAGAATAAACAGGGGGTCAAACCCAGGTCTTATGACAGTCTACTGTGTAACCGGCCAACCACAACTACTTCTACTGCTTTTACTATGAGTGGGCAAGGCAGTTACTGTGACTCAAAGCACTCTCTTCATCGAAGTAGTCAAAAAAACCAATTGAAAAGCAACAAAAACAGAAAATATACACCATAATTACGAAAGCTACGCTATAGTAAACGACACACCTTAATTCCAATGCAATGTCAGACAAAATAATTAAATGAAAATTTAAAAAAAAAAAAAAAAAAAAAAAACACACAAATATAAAAATTCAACGTAATCATGCAATTGGAAACTTTGAAATGAAATCTTAGTAAGAGAAATGGTTAAATTTAACATCTGGTTTTCCAACTGGTTTTCCTTCACACCTACAGTCTTTTTTCTTCTAAGTATTAAGGGCCGCACGGCTAGTGTTGTCGCCACGACTGTGCATGTGAGGTTTTTTTTTTTTCTCCTCAGCCCCCGGGTAAAATAAAAAAAAAATCAGACGTCGTACTGATGATTCGAGCTCCCGTATCCCGCACACGAGCCCAGTTTTCTAACCTTTCGGCCAACCAACTTTTCCTCCAAAGTGCAACGAAAGACAAATAACTATTTGAGACACAACTGAAAACCGCAGGCAATTGTTTTCATATAGACAGATATCCCCAAAATAACTTCAAGTATTGATGATGAAACGTCTTTTTTGTTGTTGCGGAAAATGAAGAGCTATTACGATGGCTGATGTCAAAAGTGGTTCGTCCGGAATACTGCGCCTGCGCATGTACAAACGTGGCCTAAATGAAAAGTCACTGCAGAAAAAAATTAAAATATTAGTTTTGAAAATTTTCCTAACAAATTTCGCGACCTATTTCTAACTATGACAGGTTGCATCCCTAAATCAAAACAAACATATCCTGAAAATTTCAGCTAAATCGGTTCAGTAGTTTCCGAGTCCATAGGTGGCAAACAAACTTCGCTTTACATGTGTGTGTATATATATATATGTGTATATATGTGTGTGTATATGTATATAGACAGTGAGGCGATCTTTCTTTATAGACCGCGTCCATGTCGGTAGTTCTAAATTTAGTCATTAAACCGTCCTGCCCACATCACCCCCCCCCCCCCCAATTTTTTTCTACTTATTCCTGGGTGTTGTGTGCAATCCGAAAATTCACACTATTGACAACCGCTAATGAACATGAGATATGACGAGAGACACGACGTCACTTGCCGACAGAAAAATTGGACAGAAGACAGTTACAAGAAACGGTAGAAAGGGCAAAAGGCTTGTATTGATGTGTCCTGATGCCGCAGTTCGCGGGAGAGCAAAGTCTCTGAGCTCCAGTTGGAGGAAAGTATTTATCTTACCGTCGTTGAGTACAGTGATTGTAATATATTCATTTCATGGACATACATTATATCTGTGGAGAATTGTTGAATAAACGTATTGGTATTGTCTGTCAACGACATGTCCTCAAATGTAGAAGTTTCAACAGTTGACCTTGTTGGTAGCGTTTTTCTGCCTGTCGTTGGTTTTGCCATTTGTTACCCCTAGAGTAATAAATTACTTGGACTTAGTACTGCGTGGACCTGGGGACTACATTTCACGGAATAATCTATGCACAGAAGATCACCGTACAGTATGAGGGCGAATATCGCCGTACTGTAATGGAGCCCATATCGCCGTACACTAGGCTCTATGCTTTCTTACTTGTTCGAGGCTCTTAGCTGTGTGTTGTTGTTCATTTATTATTATCATCATAATTACCATAATCATCATCAATTTACACTTCTGCTGTAAAGTGTTGTGGGCAGGAACAGTTTGCGATTAATTGCTTGACGGGCAGCATTGGCTATTGTCATTCCGTATCCACGTAGAAGCTCTTTAATGTCAACAGTCCATCTTCTCCTAGGGCGACCTTTGGATTTCACTTCAGATATTTTAATGTCTAGCGCCTGCGTTGGTCGTTGTTATAGCTGCAGTTTTACTAGATGATCAAACCATCAAATTTTCTGTTTCTCAGTGTGTTTGCTGCACAATGTTGTTTCCAGAGTCTGTCTGAAATAAAATTTCTAACTACGCCTAGGATGGTTAAGTTGGCGTTCTTTCTCAGCCACCTCATGTCAAAGGTGTTAATTTTACGTAGGTTAGTCATCCATAATGTCTAAGTTTGGCATTGGTAGTACAGTCACGGTATGAGTACAATTTTCATAATCAGTTTCTTGACGCTCATACTTAAGCGTGGATGTCTTAACAGTGTCAGTTGGTATATTAGTGCACTTCCGCAACTGGCATCTTCTCATTATTCTCTGTAAAAGCACATTTGTAATTTGTATATCAGAATTGTTTTTTGGCCAACACTATGCTATCGGTGCCAAACGTGGACACTTTCATCCTCCAATGAACGTGGGATTGTGACAGCGGAGATGAGATGCCTTAGAGGAGCTGCGGAAGTTTCGGAGAGGAATAAAATGCAAGGTAACAAAGTTAGACGAACACTGGGAATAAAGCCAGTCTTACAAGTCATCAAAGACAAACAAATGAAGTGGGTTGGACACATAACAAAAATGCCCGGGTACTATCTGACATAGCGAGCCACACTAAAGCGTTACAACGGGTATAGAGCTAGTGGAAGACCTAAGAAATATAGAGTGATGGCATTAAGAACAGCCTTACAGAAATGAACATCAGTCTTAATTACGCTCTTGATAGAGCTCATCAACGAATGTTACATCTGCCCTCTGACACTTCGCTGAGGTACAAGGTGGAAGAGAATAATAATAATATTAATATTAATAATAATAATAAGAAGAAGAAGAGGAAGAAGAAGGAGAAGAAAAAGAAGAAGCAGATCACGTTCCATAAATAAACTACTGAAGGTAAACTCTAGTTAAGTCAGCCTACACAACAACATTTTCTTCACGAAAGCTGATAATCAAACTGTTGATTTAACGAAGTGGAAAATTGCAGGCAGAGAAGTCTATAAATGAGCACAACAACAGAACCTGTTTGACGTCAGTTTTTGATTGATTTTTTTGTTTTGTTTTTGTGTTTCGGTAATAAAGTCGTCAAGATCTGCCATTTGCCGTTTGGAGGACCCGGAAGTGTTATTGCGACCTTTTGTCACTGAAGGGTTTGCTTGCAGCAACATTTTTAGATGTCCAGCGCTCCACAAATAGACGGTGTTCTATATAGAAATACATGTACTGTCAGGCTTGTAAACAATTCTTGTTGCACTTTTAAGTTTTTGTGTGAGTTGACACGGTGGCTAAAGTCTTGCTTGGTGGCCTAAAACTCTTAGGTTCCAGTCCACATCTGGCGGATTTTTGACAGCTGACATGGGTTCTCATAAGTGCGCCCCCTCCCCCACTTTCCACCCCTTTTCCTTCTGTTCGAGTTCCAGGACCGTACCGCGGCGAAAAGAAAAGAAAGATTAGTCTCACTGCCCCCTAATAAGCATGTTAGGAACTTGAGTTTTACGTGCATATCCGTTTTACAGATCAGGTTTATTTATATGCATACTGTTGGTGTCTCACCGCTCAGGCAGTTGCACTCCGTCTGCGAACGTCACATCCAAAATTCGTCGACTTTTATGACATGCTTGTAGGGAAACGGTCGGCCTTACCCCCTGCCCCTCTTCCCCCCCCCCACCCGCCGTTCTCACCCGCTTTTACAATGAGGGCCTCAGAATCCGCACGGCGACGACATGGATGTGAAACTGTGCGAATATATCTGATTCTGATTATACAATTGCCGGAATTATTCTATACAGGTGGTTCTGTGTTGAGAGGGAAATAAAGTGCCGAGCGGTTCATAGCGAAAGCAAATGGAAAATCTTTATTGCAGGACAGCCTAGAATACGATACAAGAAAATCTAGCCTGCGAATAGAGGCGGAGGGGGTTACTGCAGCTTTCCGGTGGCTAGAGAATAAGATGCACACACATATCGTAATTGTTCAGCATTCTTTGGCATACTGAGAAAGGTGAAGACAGGGTTGCTTCGAGCAGAGTGAGAAGCCTCACGTGCAAGGTTACTGGTCGTGAGTAGTAGTAGTAGTAGTAGACTTTTACCCCACCAGGACATCACACAAGCGATAAACACCCGATGACACAGAGTGCCACCATGTGGGTGAGGATCACCCGTGGAGAGGTCCCGGAAACCGCGTCAGCCATTAGACCATATTTATGGTCGGACTATTTTGCGACCCCTGGCAAGAGCCAGGGTGGGGCTTCAAAATAGAGAAAAATTGCATCTCACAAGGAGATGACAGGATATAATAGCATACAAGGTCTGACAATTAAGTAATGAGACTGATTTAATTATGGCCAAGACAAAAATGCCATCTATGAAGCAAAGCATGGAATCTAATGAGGCAACATTCATCTATGATCTGGCAATTTTTCATCGCCGCTCGATGTAGACAACAAACAAGCCGCCATTTTGTTGACCTAGTCAATGGTGCATTGTTACGTAATCAGCATGGAGTAAAAAGTAAAAAAAAAGGTAAAGTAAAGATCCCTTTTAACGCCTTTAGGCGCATCGGGCATATGGGAAGAGAACCCATATTTTTACAGCCCAATCGGCACTCGGTGGGTAATCTTGTCAGCATTACGCTGGCCATCTTTACTTCCCCAGGACAGCCATCCTGGTACCCATTTGAGACAGGGTCGACCTGCGACGTCCCATACCACGGTAAAAATCCACGCACGGAGTAAAAAGCTAAGAATAAATTCTTTTTAAAACTCAGAAAAAGTGCCATTAAAACAGTTCAATTGATGCAACAAGTTCATCGGAATGATTGTTTATCTCGTGCAAATATCTTCAGGTGGTATTCACGATTGAAAAGTGGTGTGAAAATTTTAACTAATGCACCTAGTCATGGACGCCAAATTTATGTTCGTAATGATGAGTTATTTGCAAATATCAGAGAACGAATACAAGAAGATCATTGTTTTACTGTGAAGATGATGGTAGATGAATCTGGTGTTAATAGAGAGACCATTCATAACATTTGAGTGCAAGATTTTGTCAAGAAAAAAGTTGCTTGCCGGTTTGTACCACATTCGTTGTCTGATGACCAAAAACATTAGCGTGTTGAGTACACAAGTGACGTCATCAAAACAAGAATTGTTGGCCCCAAAACAAGTGTGTGTTCTTAGCCTTCTACCCTATTCCCTAGATTTGTCTCCCTGTGATTATTTTCTATTCCCAGAATTCAAGTTACGATTGAAAGGACGCTTCTTTAACGATATTGATGACATCCCAAGGGGCCGTAACATCGACTTTAAGGGCCATAACAACAGAAGAACTACATAGGTCATTTCTGTGTTTGTTAGATCGCGCCACTTGCTGTATCAATGCACAAGGGGCTTACTTTCAATCAGATACAGGTTATATCTTCAACTGTTCATTATTTTAATTTTTATTGAATTATTCTCATTACTTAATTGTCGGACCTTATACTTCGAATCTTTTCTCTAGGCGATGATGGGAAATGAACCAGGTAGACAGACTGGCTTGGTCTGTGCTACTTAGGGGTGAAGTGATACATGACAAGGCAGATGTGGTCAAGGCCCTTTGGGATGAGGTAACCAAGTCCGAAGAAAATACTTGATTACTATGGTCTGGAAAGAATGATACATCTTGGTGTGACCGGAGAGTCTAGCCGGCACACTACAATCAGAGAAAAA
>CAJHNH020006556.1:439403-471903 GCA_905116865.2 Candidula unifasciata | reverse complement strand
GCACAAAACCTAGTCACAAATATACCCTGAAACTCCCACTTCGGGGATACTGTTTCAAAGTGACGATTTTGTTTTCAGCAAAGCACCTACCTAGATTTCTTGGACACTCCTAGCTGTACCAGGAGGGCTGCGTGGTCTCGAGGCATGATGTCCACCTAAAGTGCTAGAGGTTCCGGGTTCAATCTCCGGTGACGTGAACTTAGACTTCTAGTAATACCCCCCTGGTCTTTGGGTAGTGAGATCGGACGCCCGTGTGCATTGTTGCGCACGTAAAAAATCCCTTGGCAGTTAGAAACCGAAAAGAGTAGTCTAACGGTGCTGCAGGGACAAAATTTGGAGTTAAAAATCTACCCTGTGCACTGTACTGGGCTTCTTCAGACTGAGACTTGGGTTAGAGGAAGTAACGAGCACTTATGGGTTTCTACCCGTGTGCCATGCTGTTGATCCGTTGTTCAAAACCTCAAACCTCCAAGCTGTACCAATCTCTCTAGACCATAATGATCTATTCGGGCCTCCGCTTTGTTTGCTTGCCCCCCAAGGTAATTGAGCACATCTAGCTTGTCATGCTTGCATTCACCAACATTAAGTGCAGAACCAGCTAGTTTGTCTGCCTGTTGATTTCCCAACACTCATGCATGCTCTAAAGAAAATATCCACAAAAAACTTAACAACCCAGGACTTTTTCTTTCATATGCACGAAAAGAAGAATCATAAATGATACTGTTTTTAGGGTAACTAATGAACGTATACTCTGCTGCATAGTATCGAAATAGTTAATGTTCACAAAAACTTCCCATGTGAAAAGCCTCTATAGTTTTTGTATAATTATTTAATAGGTTTGCCCATAAAGCATTGGAAATACTGTAGTACTAAAAATCTGGACCAAAATAAATGCAAAATACGCCACAATTTTCATAAAACAAATCAAAGGCAGACCTTTGCGAAGGTGGAGACATGACACAAAAATTGCGTTGGCTATGAAAGCACACAGAGCTAACAAATTGGCTAGGAAAAAGAAAGACCTCGAAGCGTGATGTAAAGCAGTGTTCCCCAACGTTGTTAACACCTGTCGCCCACCAAAACAAGGGAAAGTGTTTCGCGTTTCACCTGACATTTAATAAAACACAGAACCAAAATAGACGCCTACGAAATACACTAACATTGCAGGAATCATTTAGCCCCTACATGGGTTATTGTAATTATTCCTAGCGCAGGTCACTTAACCGTCGGATGCCATAATATAACTTTTTTTTAAAGCGGCTGAACAGGGTTTCCCGGGATCTGTGAGTGATTGATTCTCATCCTTGGGGTGTTAAATCCTAAAGACAGCGGCCCCGGAAAAGTAAAACTACATATCTTACCATACTATATGATCAGGCAGACATTTTTCGCGGACCACCTGGGCTTTTCCACGGCTCACAGGTTGAAGAACACTGCCGTGAAAGACCCGTTGACTGATATGGGGTTTCCTTCTTAGTGTGAAAAGTACTTTTTCAGCTGAGTTGAGTTAATTTAAGTTGATTCAAGAACCGCTATCACAAAACTCTGGGCCTTTCCATAAGCAAGCCCTCCCCATCTTCAGTAGCCAGCGCAGATTTCCAGTATCAATGGTGCCAGTAGCAGTCCGAGTTCACTTCCCAGCTGCATCAACATAGTCACTCCCAGCTGCATTAACCTAGTCACTACCAGCTACATCAACCTAGTCACTCCCAGCTACATCAACCTAGTCACTCCCAGCTTCATCAACCTAGTCACTCAAAGTTACAACAATCTAGCCACTCCCAACTACATCAACCTAGACACTCCCAGCTGCATGAACCTAGTCACTCCCAGCTACATCAACCTAGACACTCCCAGTTACAACAATCTAGCCACTCCCAACTACATCAACCTAGACACTCCCAGCTGCATGAACCTAGTCACTCCCAGCTACATCAACCTAGACACTCCCAGCTACATCAACATAGTCACTCCCAGCTGCATCAACCTAGTCACTCCCAGGTGCATCACGCTAGTCACTCCCAGCTACATCAACCTAGTCACTCACAGCTACAACAACCTAGTCACTCCCAGCTACATCAACCTAGTCACTCCCAGCTACATCAACCTAGTCACTCACAGCTACATCAACCTTGTCACTCCCAGCTACATCAACCGAGTCACTCCCTGCTACATCGACCTAGTCACTCCCAGCTACATCAATCTAGTCACTCCCAGCTATATCAACATAGTCACTTACAGCTACAACAACCTGGTCACTCCCAGCTACACCAACCTAGTCGCACCCAGCTACATCAACCTAGTCATTCCCAGCTACATCAATCTAGTCACTCCCAGCTACATCAATCTAGTCACTTCCAGCTACATCAACCTTGTCACTCACAGCTACAACAACCTAGTCACTGCCAGCTACATCAACCTAGTCACTCCCAGCTACATCAACCTAGTCACTCACAGCTACATCAACCTAGTCACTCCCAGCTACATCAACCTAGTCACTCCCAGCTACAACTAGTCACTCAGAGTTACATCAACCTAGTCACTCCCAGCTGCATAAACCTAGTCACTACCAGGTACATCAACATAGTCACTCCCAGCTACATCAACCTAGTCACTCCTAGCTCCATTAACATAGTCATTCAGAGTTACATCAACCTAGTCACTCAGAGTTACATCAACCTAGTCACTCCCAGCTCCATCAACCTAGTCACTCCCAGCTCCATCAACCTAGTCACTATGAGTTACATCAACCTAGTCACTCCAACTCCATTAACCTAGTCACTCAGAGTTACATCAACCTACTCACTCCCAGCTACATCAACCTAGTCACTCCGAGCTGCATCAACCTAGTCACTCCCAGCTGCATCAACCTAGTCACTCCCAGCTACATCAACCTAGTCGCTCCCAGCTACATCAACCTAGTCACTCCCAGCTACATCAACCTAGTCACTTCCAGCTACATCAACCTAGTCACTCCCAGCTCCATCAACCTAGTCACTCCTAGCTACATAAACCTAGTCACTCCCAGCTACATCAACCTAGTCACTTACAGCTACATCAACCTAGTCACTCCCAGCTACATCAACCTAGTCGCTCCCAGCTACATCAACCTAGTCACTCCCAGCTACATCAACCTAGTCACTACCAGCTACATCAACCTAGTCACTCACAGCTACATCAACCTAGTCACTCCCAGCGACATCAACCTAGTCGCTCCCAGCTACATCAACCTAGTCACTTCCAGCTACATCAACCTAGTCACTACCAGCTACATCAACCTAGTCACCCCAGCTCATCAAACTAGTCACTCCCAGCTACATCAAACTAGTCACTCCCAGCTACATCAAACTAGTCACTCCCAGCTACATCAACCTAGTCACTACCAGCTACATCAACCTAGTCACTCACAGCTACACCAACCTAGTCACTCCCAGCTGCATCATCCTAGTCACTCCCAGCTGCATCAACCTAGTCACTCCCAGCTGCATCAACCTAGTCACTCCCAGCTGCATCAACCTAGTCACTCCCAGCTACATCAACCTAGTCGCTCCCAGCTACATCAACCTAGTAACTCCCAGCTACATCAACCTAGTCACTCCCAGCTACATCAACCTAGTCATTCCCAGCTACATCAATCTAGTCACTCCCAGCTACATCAATCTAGTCACTTCCAGCTACATCAACCTTGTCACTCACAGCTACAACAACCTAGTCACTCCTAGCTACATCAACCTAGTCACTCCCAGCTACATCAACCTAGTCACTCACAGCTACATCAACCTAGTCACTCCCAGCTACATCAACCTAGTCACTCCCAGCTACAACTAGTCACTCAGAGTTACATCAACCTAGTCACTCCCAGCTGCATCAACCTAGTCACTACCAGGTACATCAACATAGTCACTCCCAGCTACATCAACCTAGTCACTCAGAGTTACATCAACCTAGTCACTCCTAGCTCCATTAACCTAGTCATTCAGAGTTACATCAACCTAGTCACTCAGAGTTACATCAACCTAGTCACTCCCAGCTCCATCAACCTAGTCACTACCAGCTCCATCAACCTAGTCACTATCAGTTATATCAACCTAGTCACTCCAACTCCATTAACCTAGTCACTCAGAGTTACATCAACCTACTCACTCCCAGCTACATCAACCTAGTCACTCCGAGCTGCATCAACCTAGTCACTCCCAGCTGCATCAACCTAGTCACTCCCAGCTACATCAACCTAGTCGCTCCCAGCTACATCAACCTAGTCACTCCCAGCTACATCAACCTAGTCACTTCCAGCTACATCAACCTAGTCACTCCCAGCTCCATCAACCTAGTCACTCCTAGCTACATAAACCTAGTCACTCCCAGCTACATCAACCTAGTCACTTACAGCTACATCAACCTAGTCACTCCCAGCTACATCAACCTAGTCGCTCCCAGCTACATCAACCTAGTCACTCCCAGCTACATCAACCTAGTCACTACCAGCTACATCAACCTAGTCACTCACAGCTACATCAACCTAGTCACTCCCAGCGACATCAACCTAGTCGCTCCCAGCTACATCAACCTAGTCACTTCCAGCTACATCAACCTAGTCACTACCAGCTACATCAACCTAGTCACTCCCAGCTACATCAAACTAGTCACTCCCAGCTACATCAACCTAGTCACTCCCAGCTACATCAACCTAGTCACTCCCAGCTACATCAAACTAGTCACTCCCAGCTACATCAACCTAGTCACTACCAGCTACATCAACCTAGTCACTCACAGCTACACCAACCTAGTCACTCCCAGCTGCATCAACCTAGTCACTCCCAGCTGCATCAACCTAGTCACTCCCAGCTGCATCAACCTAGTCACTCCCAGCTGCATCAACCTAGTCACTCCCAGCTACATCAACCTAGTCGCTCCCAGCTACATCAACCTAGTCACTCCCAGCTACATCAACCTAGTCACTACCAGCTACATCAACCTAGTCACTCACAGCTACATCAACCTAGTCACTCCCAGCGACATCAACCTAGTCGCTCCCAGCTACATCAACCTAGTCACTTCCAGCTACATCAACCTAGTCACAACCAGCTACATCAACCTAGTCACTCCCAGCTACATCAAACTAGTCACTCCCAGCTACATCAAACTAGTCACTCCCAGCTACATCAACCTAGTCACTACCAGCTACATCAACCTAGTCACTCACAGCTACACCAACCTAGTCACTCCCAGCTGCATCAACCTAGTCACTCCCAGCTGCATCAACCTAGTCACTCCCAGCTGCATCAACCTATTCACTCCCAGCTGCATCAACCTAGTCACTCCCAGCTACATCAACCTAGTCGCTCCCAGCTACATCAACCTAGTAACTCCCAGCTACATCAACCTAGTCACTCCCAGCTACATCAACCTAGTCATTCCCAGCTACATCAATCTAGTCACTCCCAGCTACATCAATCTAGTCACTTCCAGCTACATCAACCTTGTCACTCACAGCTACAACAACCTAGTCACTCCTAGCTACATCAACCTAGTCACTCCCAGCTACATCAACCTAGTCACTCACAGCTACATCAACCTAGTCACTCCCAGCTACATCAACCTAGTCACTCCCAGCTACAACTAGTCACTCAGAGTTACATCAACCTAGTCACTCCCAGCTGCATCAACCTAGTCACTACCAGGTACATCAACATAGTCACTCCCAGCTACATCAACCTAGTCACTCAGAGTTACATCAACCTAGTCACTCCTAGCTCCATTAACCTAGTCATTCAGAGTTACATCAACCTAGTCACTCAGAGTTACATCAACCTAGTCACTCCCAGCTCCATCAACCTAGTCACTCCCAGCTCCATCAACCTAGTCACTATCAGTTACATCAACCTAGTCACTCCAACTCCATTAACCTAGTCACTCAGAGTTACATCAACCTACTCACTCCCAGCTACATCAACCTAGTCACTCCGAGCTGCATCAACCTAGTCACTCCCAGCTGCATCAACCTAGTCACTCCCAGCTACATCAACCTAGTCGCTCCCAGCTACATCAACCTAGTCACTCCCAGCTACATCAACCTAGTCACTTCCAGCTACATCAACCTAGTCACTCCCAGCTCCATCAACCTAGTCACTCCTAGCTACATAAACCTAGTCACTCCCAGCTACATCAACCTAGTCACTTACAGCTACATCAACCTAGTCACTCCCAGCTACATCAACCTAGTCGCTCCCAGCTACATCAACCTAGTCACTCCCAGCTACATCAACCTAGTCACTACCAGCTACATCAACCTAGTCACTCACAGCTACATCAACCTAGTCACTCCCAGCGACATCAACCTAGTCGCTCCCAGCTACATCAACCTAGTCACTTCCAGCTACATCAACCTAGTCACTACCAGCTACATCAACCTAGTCACTCCCAGCTACATCAAACTAGTCACTCCCAGCTACATCAACCTAGTCACTCCCAGCTACATCAACCTAGTCACTCCCAGCTACATCAAACTAGTCACTCCCAGCTACATCAACTTAGTCACTACCAGCTACATCAACCTAGTCACTCACAGCTACACCAACCTAGTCACTCCCAGCTGCATCAACCTAGTCACTCCCAGCTGCATCAACCTAGTCACTCCCAGCTGCATCAACCTAGTCACTCCCAGCTGCATCAACCTAGTCACTCACAGCTGCATCAACCTAGTCACTCACAGCTACATCAAACTAGTCACTCCCAGCTGCATCAACCTAGTCACTCCAAGCTGCATGAACCTAGTCACTCCCAGCTACATCAACCTAGTCACTCACAGCTACATCAACCTAGTCACTCCCAGCTACATCAACCTAGTCGCTCCCAGCTACACCAACCTAGTAACTCCCAGCTACATCAACCTAGTCACTCCCAGCTACATCAACCTAGTCACTACCAGCTGCATCAACCTAGTCACTCCCAGCTGCATCAACCTAGTCACTCCCAGCTGCATCCCTCTCGCTTGAGAACCATGTAAACTAGCCGATTTAGGCCCTACGTTAGTAGCCTTTCCTTTCCCAAAAAAAACCCCAGTTATTGTGCGAACATGTTCTCTAGCAACAGATTCCAGCTCAGAGTTATGATTATTCGTCAACTTTTATAGTTTGTTCTTATTTTAGAACTTGATTTTTGCTGGCACATTCGATCGATTTATAGATCTGGCCTTTTGTATGCACGTTGTTGGTTCCTTGCCTCCCAGACATATTCATTCCGACCTGTAAGGAAACAGCCCTAATTAGTCGCATGCTTACTTAGGAAGCAGTGGGGTTCCCCCACCCCCTCCCTTTCATAAGGTGCCGGAACTCAAACGAGTAGTGAATATTCAGCATGAGTCCTTTTGGTTGGAAAATAACAGGTTATCCTCAGCTAGGGATTGATTGATTGAGATTCCGTGTTGATTGAAAATATACGAGATAGAGAAGAAGAAGAAGCAATTAAACCCCGACCAGCGTCTTGAAATGTTAGGGCAGTAACAACTAGACCAACTTGGCATTTGAACTTCGACGTGATGCGAAAAAATGTATTGGAAAATATCGTGACTACTTGAAACATCACTGGTAGAAGAGGCAGAAGCAAACCAAGATAAGTGATGGTGGATCGCTTAAGAAAGTGACATGGAGGAATAACATCAATGGAATTGATCCAGAACACCAAAGACCGAGACCTATGGAGTTGCATGAACACCATGCCACTTGGCAAGGCAGTTGATGATAATTTGATTTGATTTGATTCAAGAACCGACATCACAGCACTCGGGGCATTCCCATAAGTGCCCCGTCCCCTTCTTCGGCAGCCAGCGAAGAGTTCCGATACTAATGGTGCCAGTAGCATTCTGATTAAACGTCCGTCTTGCCTTTCCTCTGAGCCTCAAACATCTGCCAGAACCTTTCGTCACCCCCCCCCCCTCCCCCCGCATCAATCCCACCAGACTGTGGTGATCCATCTGCTCCTCCGAACTGTACACACTCTCCCACAAGGCACCAACCACGTCTGCCTTATCATGTATCAGTATTCCACCAAGTTGTGTAGAGCCAGCCAGTCTGTCCGTCTGTTCATTTCCCAACACACCGGCGTAGTCTGGTGAAAAAATCCAGACAATACTCCTCATCCGTGTCCTCAGCAGTGAAACATGCTACTCTGCACGAAGCATGCCAGTCTTCATCTGATGATAATAATAGGACAGAAGGGGTAAAACAAACCAATTCAGATTAACGAGCTATTTAAGCAGAGGTTTGCTATAACTGCTAATATCAACGCTGTGGTTTAGGCGTTGCAAACGCTCTTTGCATTACCCCAGCCTTTGATCCTCATGTTTTTTTTTTCTTCAACATCTTCAAACACTAAAAATGCGCGAAATCTAGTTAGCTTTCTGCACATCCGTCCTCTGTATGGTCTTAAACAATTCCAACAGTTAGTATCATGCATTTCGTTTTCTCGTCATTCTTCTTCTTCTTTTCCTCCTTCTCTTCCTTCTTCTTCTCTGTGATCAGCGACTGTGAACTCCGGGAAAAGGTTTTGGTTTTTCGACCAATTCTGGACCTTGGTCTTAATCCATAATTCTTTTTTTTTGCGCGCACGTCCGTTTTACATATCTGCCTAATTTGTATACAGACTGTTGGTTTCTCTCCTCTCAGGTAGACTTTCTTCAACTTTGAAGGAAACATCTCTAATAAATCGCCGCCTACGACATGCATGTTGGGGGATGGGGCATTGGCTAAATTTTTTGTTCTCGAAAATGGTGCCGTGGAACAAATACTGGGAATCCCCTATTTATACTTTCCAGTGTGTCGCCCTCTGTATAGTCGACAACAATTCCAATGATCATAATACTTTGCAACTTTCTTCTCTGCTGATTCTTCTTCGACGAATTGTATAATTTATTATCCTATTATTATCCACCTTTGATTGCTTTCACAGTTCTATCAATTAAAAAAAAATGTATTTAAACTTTTCTCTCTGTTCACATTTATCTTTATCACCAGAGTGCCGGCATAAGGTACTTTTTTTTCAGTCTGCATAAAAAAAGATGGCACACAACAAGGCCCGTTGATGGTTGAGGCAGAAGTTCAAGTCTTAATTCTTGAAAATTCTGCTGACGGAAGTGCAGTTATCTACACGTGTCGTTCGACATGTACAAAGTTCTTAGGCTTTTCCGGTTCTGGTTCAGGGAAAAACTGTACAAGAAGATAACAGAGCTTTTGCCTTGACTACGAGTAGTATGACTATTGAGGTGATGGCGGTAGCAAAAGCAACGATGTGCACTATTTCTTCTATGCCTGCTTTCTACGAGATTCTATGAGCATGGTCAAGAAGATAGAGACAGAATGGATTCAAAGCAAATTGTAAGAGTCTGTCAGTCATTTGTGGCTACAAAATGTCGAACTATAATGATGATGAATAAGCAGGATAGCACTCAGTTGACCGTGGTCCGACAGGATGTTCAGTGACACACAAAGACGGGCAACGGATTACAGTGACCAGTTGAGATAATCACTCCCTGGTTCATAGAGTTTTGGCGAACCGGGCCTGGACGATTGGACTCGACAATAAGACCGGGCATAGGGTCTTCCTGGTGAGTTGTATGGAGAGTTTGGACAATACGTGTGTTGTTTTTGACAGCCAAATATTTTCTGTATTAAACAATGCGATAGAGGGGTGGTGTGGGTAGGGTTGGATGGTGAAGTGACATGGTCTGTCCACTCACACTAGCCAGTCCCAGTCAAGGTCAGTTGCGTATCCTTTAAAGGAGGTTACAGAACCAACACCAGCAGCCCCTGGCTGTTTTGTGGTTTCTCTAGGCAAATTCACGTCCAGTAGTTTGCCATTGCTTCCTGGACGGTCGGCCCCCTGATACCACTGTCGAAACCAAAGCAATGCACATTGCACGCAGCTGGGATCGAAACCGGTACCCCGGAATTACGAAGCGTTCACAACGAATTAGCCATAGAGCCGACTGCAGTCCCAGTATACGTTACAAAAGCGTAAAAAAGGAGCTTGTATCGGAGGCCGCTGGTTCGGACCCAGATATTTCATGAAACAAGTGAATGGTCAGAATGTGAGCGGTGACTGTAAACTTCTCACGGCCGGTTGGGGTATGGTAGCGAGCCACCTGTCTTCGAATGACAAGCCATTACACATCACCCCTAAAAGAGTCGAGACCTGTATTACCTGTGCTCGAAAAAACTTTCAAACCTGGACACGCCCGGAAAGGTATATAGTCCCTTATATCGATATATGCCTTGATCGGAGGAAATTATGATACCTACATCTTCCAGTTGCTTTGACTTAGCGTCATTTTCAAATTTGCAATTGTATGATAAATATTGATGGAGTTATTTGACTATTCTTAGAAACCGGTTTACTCCTTGCTCATGTATACAAGGAACTTCTTCTTACCGGTGCCTGACTTGAATTTTTGCGGCATTGTTTCTGCCGGCTTTCCTAGCGTTCAGATGTATGCATCGACGCCAGCAAATTTCACTTTCAGAAGGCGGCCTGTAGTGTCGAGGACTTTTCCTATGCTTGGGTAAGTTAATTATAGTTTACGAGTACCTTAAATGATGTCTGTTAAAGTGGTCACTGCTGTAGAGAGATCAGTATCGGCTATGGGATCACACATAGTTCGACCGTTCTGGATCGCTAGAGAAGCGGATTCGAACTTAGACCTTCTTCTGTACAGTCTAAATAGCCTATGCCCTAAATAACCCACACATACTGGTAAAAATGATGACCTTACAAGTGTGTACCATTTAAACTAACAACAGAAGTTTGTGCATACAAATGGGGACAGAGAATTTAGGTCAGTACTTGGACAGCCAGAGCTGCGTTGAGTGTGTTTGACCCAGATCAATGCATGTGTTGAACTGGCTTGAGAGTCGTAGGGAATAGATGTACTGACGGTAAATATTGGTGTCTGTGTGCAGATGGGAGGGAGAGAGAGATTGAGATATGTGTGAGTGTGTCTATCTATCTCCACTATATATCTGACTTTCTATCTCTTGCACTAAACTGACAGATGAATGATAGGAGACATTGTCTCCTGATCTTGAGAGTGCACTCTGAGGAATGAAACAGAGGAGCAGAGGTGGAGTAGGCTGATGTGGGATGGTGACTGATGCCTATTCTGTCTTTCCTGTCAAGATGATACCCTCTTGGTGATGACTAATTCTGAGTTCTTTCCTGACATGATGAAACTTTTGTGAAGAGCTGGCAGAAAAATCACAGTCCAACCAACACCCACCAACCAATTACCAACCAACCTATCAACCAACTACCCACCAGCTAACACCTGTGAAGATCCCTAACATCATCAGTATGGGGTGCCATATACCCCAAACAGCCTAACAGTGCAAGAGCTTGGTGTAGCTCAGGGACAGTGTTGTGACCTGACTGGTGGGAGAGACTTGCTGAAAACCGGTACAGTTGCTGTGTCCTCTATGGTGAGGTACTCTTCCACTAACTGATCCATTTGAAGCAGAATTACCAGAGTCAAAGACAGTCGAATCACCAGGAGCTGAGGGAAGCATCAACGATAGGAAGAGGATAAGTGCCAGTTAATTCCATGTCTTGCTATATTCCCCACAGCTCCAATTGATTCCGAGGATGAAAAGATGTGCTACCTCCAGGACTCTCTGACTGTTTAAATTTTCTGTTGAATCTGGTCATTGTATTCGGGGATTCATCCACTGAGATCTGGCATCTACTTCACTATTATATAAATGTATATGTTGAATTGATTACATGCATTCATTTTCATAGCTGACTTAGGTGTCTCCATTTCACCTGTCTAAGTGTTTAGCATTGTTGTGTGTATGAATCATAAATATTATATGTGTTAACATAGTTATGATAATAAACTATCATAACCTGGGGGCTTTCTTTTAATAGTAGTGGGGGTGTCCAGCCAAGTGTGCCTAGGAATATTGTATTCATATACATATATATTTTGTAGTGCCAAAACTTGAGTTGCCCTACTCCAGAGATAAGTTGAGCGTATATTGGCCATGGGGCATCCCTTAGACCAACACGAGCCAAACGACTCAACATAATTATTTCTGAGTGCTGTTGGTTCTTAAGGAGAAATCCTTAAATCAGGCACGTGACAGGAGTGATATATGACACCACCTCTGGATGGTTTGAACTAGCTGTGTGTTATTGTAATCTATATATTAAAGACTCATGTGTATGCTTTGTCGGTGTTGAATTATTTGTGTTTTTGGAACATTTCTATCACGAGTCTGCACACGAGCCATGTGCCATTACGGCAGTAAGTAGGTTCTCGACAGAGTCGCTGAGGAGATCTCGTCTGAAAGGAATAGTTTCATTTTTGTGCCAGGACACTTTGGCGTAAGAGGGAATGAACGAGTGGATTGACTTGTTGGTAGGGCCACGGTAGGTACAGGAAAAGTCATGGACCGGACCGACATTTTCAGTGCTCTCAAGGAGGCAGGACGAGAATATGGTTCAGAAGGCTCAGGAGAATATGGTTCAGCAACACTCAAAAGATAACAAGAACTTCAGATCAAAAGATCTGCCGCCAAACATGAATACTGTGCGATGTGCAATGTAGATAACCTTTCTATTAACTAAGATAATTCTATAAGTCATTACATACTCTAACTGCCTCCTCTGACGATCTTTATCATCTTCAACCAATTTTATAATTTTAACACTTTTCAACTTTTTTAAACAAATCTCAACCTTAACTTCTTAAAGAATTCCATAAATTATTATCCGACAATTAAACTAGCCTCTCTATCCATCTTTGTCTTCGCCAGCCAGTTCTACATAAATTAACGTGTATTTCAACATATCTCTTGCCGTTGATCTGACTGAAGAAATGCGACTTTTATAGCTCCTTCTGCGTTAGTACCAGTTCGTAAATCAGAATTAGTTCGTCAGAGTGGTCGTCTGGAGTATGTCCAGGGGAGCTCTTCAGTCAGTTTACAGTCTGGAATATTTGAAGGAGATCGGATAGTTTACCTCGCTGGATAGGAAACTAAACAAGAAATAAAGACTTACAACAACACAAACATCACAGGGGACACACATACCCACACTTAGATACACAGACAGACACAAATACCACTAACATACAAACACATACACTCTCACATAAACATACACAGACGTAAACATATAGAATTTGTTTTAAAATAATTATTACACAGAACGCTGTAGTGTGGCGTATAATTCTCAACTTTTATGATGTCAGCGTTTGTGGCGTAAGCGTTGCAAAAGCGCTGCGTAATGACAGGGTGCTGTGTTAGATCCCAGCTGCTGTATTTGTGTCTTGCGTCGGTGTCCTCAGTGGTACCCAGAGCTAACCGTCCAAGGAGCAATGATAAAATTACCAACGTAAAATTTTGCTACATAAACCACAAAAATCACACTTAAACAGTTAATAGAAAAGAACATTGAATACAATAAGAACTTATTTGTGGCATTCGTAAACCAGGAGAAGGCATTTGACAGAGTCGACAGACAATTATTATGGAAAGTAATGGCTAGATATGGAGTAAGCGAACACCTTATCGAAGTGTGCAAAAGTTTATACAGGGATTGTAGAAGTGTAGTTAGAATAAATCAGGGAAACTCTCATCCATGCACAGTAACATTTGGAGCAAGACAGGGGTGTTTCTTATCACCAATGCTCTTTATCACCTACATCGACAGTATATGCAAGAATGCCAAGCCCATGAATGAAAATGTTAGTAAGATCAACGAATTACTCTTTGCAGATGACCAGGCCTTGATAGCAGATACAGCCATGAAATTGCAACAACATCAAACATCCATGAATGAAGAATGTAAAACAAATAATATGAGAATCAACACTGAAAAGACAGACGTAATGTCAATAGGAAAAAAGAAGACAGATCTAAACATAACAATAGAGTGCAAAGGCATTAAACAGGCATCTAAGTTTAAATATCTGGGAACTACATTTACCGAAGATGGGAAATTGGATAAAGAAATTAACATTAGATGCAGTAAAGCAAATCAAGTATTGGGACAGCTAGCCCCCCCCCCCCCCCCCCCTCTTACAGCATAAGACAATCCCAATCATCACAAAAAGACATCTTATTCAAAGCATATTTATTCCAACTCTGTGCTATCAGTGCCAGACATGGTCACTCACAACAAAACATTAAAGGAAATTTGTAACCATATAGATGAGATGTCTGAGAAGGGCTGTAGGAGTGACCATAAGAGATAAGATCAGGAATGAGATCATAAGAGAAAAAGTCGGCACAGAACCAATTCTAAATTACATTCAAAGACAGCATGTGAAATGGTTTGCCCACTTAGAGAGAATGCCTTGTGACACCATACCATACAAAGCATACATGGAAAGAGAAGAAGGACGTAGAGCACGAGGTAGACCAAGAACAAAATGGAAGGAAAACATCAGAGAAACTCTACAACAGCACGATGTGCCTATGGTCGAGGCAGCCAGAAGAGCAAGAGACAGAACCTTATATCTCCCTCGACACCCACAGCGGTAAAAGAGGAAGTGAAGAAGAAGAAGAAGAAGAAGAAGAAGAAGAAGAAGAAGAAGAAGAAGAAGAAGAAGAAGAAGAAGAAGAAGAAGAAGAAGAACCACAAAAGCCCAAAAAATTCGGTGGTTTGTTCCGCAATGTCCTGTTAAGGATACGCAACTAACTTCATATGATATCTTAAAAAAGATCACTCTATGTGGGCCCATCAATTGACTTGATCTCGTGGAGTCAATTTTACTAAAATTATACCCAGAAATAAAGGATGCTGAATAGCATTGGCCATATCGCTGAAAGACAAACAAACAGAGAAACACAATTGGATATAAACAAGTGAAAGACAGAGAAATTGAACAAGGGGGCAGAAAGAAGTGAAAGACAAACAGAGAAAAAGTGGAAATAATCAAGGGATAGACAGACACAGACATAAATTTAACCAGTAGAAATAAGCCCGTAAATAAGACCGTAATGATCTATCTGTGCCTCCGCACTGCTCACTCGCTTCTTGACAACATATAGCTTGTCATACATCATTTCACCACCACGTGCTGCAGAACCGGCCAGACTATCTGCCTGCTCGTTTCCCAATTCACCAGCATCGGACCCACAATGAGGACTCCGGAATCCAAACAAGGAGAAATAAACAGGTCCGACAGACAGACAGACAGACAGACAGACAGACAGACAGACAGACAGACAGACAGACAGACAGACAGACAGACAGACCGACAGACAGACAGACAGACAGACAGACAGACAGACAGACAGACAGACAGACAGACAGACAGACAGACAGACAGACAGACAGACAGACAGACAGACAGACAGACAGACAGACAGACAGACAGACAGACAGACAGGCAGGCAGGCAGGCAGGCAGACAGACAGACAGACAGACAAAACAAATATATATTAGGAAGTAGGTTTTGATCCAAAAGAGGGTCAGTGAGAGATGGGCACTTAGAACTTGTATATACGAACAAATAAGTAAAAAACACAGTGAAACACGGACATATAAACAGAGCAAATGGTCTTCACCTTTATTGTTTACTCTACTGGTAAGGAAACCTATGTTTTAAAGTTTGAAGAAGAAATGCTTCAGAGCCATGTCATTCCATCCGCCTGTCGCAGTTCAAGTTTATTTTATATTTTTTGTTTTATGTCACTTCTAGTTCTCCGTTTGTCTGCTTTTCACTTGTTTTTTTTTCGGCTTGTTCTATTTCTCTGTCTGTCTTTAACTTGTTCAGTATACCTACTTGTTTTTATCCATTTGCTCTATTTATTTGTCTGTCTTTTACTCGTGTATTTTACCTATCTGTTCATATATACATGTTCTAAGTGTCAGTCTGTCTGTCACCCTTTTTGGGTTAAAACCTACTTATTATATACATATATATTAATATATATACTCATAGTATATATATATATATATATATATATATATATATATATATATATATATATATATATATATATATATATATATATATATATATATATATATATATATATATATATATATATATATATATATATATATATATATATATATATATATATAGATATATAGTATATATTATATACACATTATAGTATTGGTTTGGGCCTTTGTGAGAACGTCTACAATTTGGAGGAGCAATTGGATCACCACAGTCTAATAACAGTAGTGCAGCAGGCAGTGACAAAAGGATCTGGTCAAGACTCCACGCTCAGAGGAAAAGCAAGACGGAAGTAAAATCAAAATGCTTCTGGCACTATTGGTATTTGATGTCTCCGCTGGCTCCTGAAGATGGGGAAATGACGCTTATGAAAATGCCCCGAGTGCTGTGATGTCGGTTCTTGAATCAACTCAACTCATACAGCATATTATAGAGCCATCTTCTGGAAAGATGGAAAGCTTCCCCCACCCCCCAAATTAAGAAAGACCGAAACGAAAACAAAACAAGTAGATATACAAGTATGTAGGTAAAGTAAAGCTCCCCTTTTTATGCCATAAGGCTAGATCTACATTTTTATAGACCAATCGGCACTTGATTGGTGATGTGGTCAGCATCTCGCCGACCGTCTTTACTTTCCAGGAATGCACCTGGTACCCACTCATGCCTGTGTCGACCTAGGAGTCAAGGTCATTTAAAAAAAAAATCCAGCTCTGTCAGAACGCGAAACCACGACCTTATAATCCGTATGTATGCGTCTAGCTACCAACGCCACGGCGACTCCCAGATGTAAAATTATAAAACAAATAAGCGAAGGACATACACACGCCTTGACTTCTATCCATTTTTTTATACGGTAGACCAAGTTCTCAGCCAGTTCGTATCAAGGTTTGTATAGTAAAGTGAAAGTACGAATTCCTTTTCACGCCTTATTGCCGCATCGGGCATATGGGTAGAGCACCCATATTTTTACAGACCAATTGGCACTAGGTGAGTAATGTGGTCAACATGACGTCGGCTGTCTTTACTTCCCCAGGACAGCCATCCTGGTACCCATCACAGACTAGGTGGACTAGCCACGTCCCATACCATGATAAAAATCCATGCAGCCACCAGTGGGTTTCGATCGCGCTACGTTGGAATTACGAGTCGGACTCGCAACGCCTAAGCCACGGACGCTGCCAAGATTTGTTTATATTTTCGTAATTGGTTGACTTTGAGGCTTAAGCTTTAGGACAACTTAGCCAACCACAACATTTGAGGTTTAGGTTTAGATGACGGATCAGCATCAGGGCACACGGGTAGTAACCCATAAGTGCCTCATTCTACTTCTGACTCAGTTTTTAAAGGGGTAAAAGATTATAGGGAAGAGAAAATGTTGGTAAAAAAGAACAAACAGTTTTTGTTAGCTTCACAAAATCGATCACAATAAACAAACAAAGGACGTTGCGGCGATAAGCCTTCATCAGCACATAAAGAACAACTCAGTACACATATACAAATATGCTCTAGCAATTAAATGACTACATAGGACTCTAATGTACAAAATAAATGGTACTCATCTGTGTCCCTGGCGAAAAGCTTCGTTCAAGAGGATGACTAGGACAGGTACTAGCCTATGTATCGCCAACGCGCGGCCGGGGAGTGAAAAACGGGGTCAGTATACTTAGGAAATGGGCGGAGTAGACGCACACAGACACAACAGCATACACTGAGTGTCTAAAGAGGGAGGCATAGGTTGGCCAATTAGGCGTAAACAGATTTGGGTCGTGGGGATGACATTAGTCCATCCGCATGCATTAAAAGTGGTGCTCGACTAGTGAACAAATACCAACAGACAGGCAGGCAGCGCGGCAAACAGGCATGCTCATAGATAGACAGACAGCAAGACAGACAGACAGCAAGCCTAAGTCAAACGTTTTCCAGCTCAGTGCACGAAATCCGTAGCACCAACGAGGATCGTGAAATACTTTGGGTAGATTTTTTAAATGCAAGTTTTGACCGAGCAGCGCCGTTAGGCTACTCTTTTTCAATTTTCAACTGCCAGGGCATTTTTTTAACATGCACAACAATACACACGGGCGTCCTATCTTACTACCCAGAAACTAGGGGAAATTACTAGAAGTCCACGTGAAAAAAATCCCAGCCTTCACCGGCCCTTTTTATGCCATAAGGTTATATCTACATTTTTATAGACCAATCGGCACTTGATTGGTGATGTGGTCAGCATCTCGCCGACCGTCTTTACTTTCCAGGAATGCACCTGGTACCCACTCATGCCTGGGTCGACCAGCCCAGCACTCGAGGCGGACGCCATGCCTCGAGACCACGCAGCCCCCTTCCCCCCCCCCCCCAACCCAACCAACCACAACAATACCCTTACTGACCATGCTTGCTAAGTGGATTATTAAGATAATTTTTTTTATTAAGTTCCCTAGGGCCCCATTACCAGAACGAGTGCCACATTTGAAATACAAATGAACTCTTAGGTCTTCATTGTTGTCGCGTTAAACAAATTAACAGCAACCTTTTCACGTGACGTCATAAGCTCACAAGGAATGTCAGCCATTGCTATCCCTCAAGCAGTGTATCGGAGACTGTTTTCCTTCCCCCGACGCTTAACGGCAAAGGAGAAAATAGATGATTAGAATGACAATGATGATGAAGACCCATCCTGGCATGTTCTTTTTAAGCGTTACTTTGAAATCTGATGTCCGGTAGTTTGCCATTGTTCACGGAACCGCCAACATACCTTTGTCGATTAAAAAAAAAACAAAGCGGTCTATTGCTTACTCGTCAATAGTTTGATTGCAAATTCTAGTGTGTCGGAATTATGAAACGTTGTTAATGTTGAAGCATATGTTTGTTTAAAAAATCATTGTTAAAAAAACTAAATGACCCGTTTCCAAGCCTTTAGGCGTATAGGGTAGGTAGGGCTAGACCTATATTTTATAGACCAATCGGCACACGATAGGTTATGTGGTCAGCTTCCCGCCGGTCGCCTTTACTTCCCTGGACTGCACCCGGTACCCAGTCACGGCTGGGTCGACCTGGGATTAATGTGATTTGTGAATAAAAATTACGGCTTCGCAAGTAACGTTGTTAGTGTTGAAACATACATTAAAAAAAAAAAAAAAATAAATAATGTACATCAATTTGAAAAAAATAATTATTATTACTGATTGTAGTTTAACACTTCTGCTGTGTGAGCAAAAAGTCTTTGAGTCTGAGATTTTAAAGCCGCACAACTAGTGCAGGAACTGAACGTGCATGTTTAGTTTTTTTAAAAACCCACCTCCCCCCCCCCCCCCCCACCACACCCCCCCCCCCCCCCCCAAAAAAAAATACTCATTAGCAAAACAACAGAAGGCCGTACCGAGAATTAGAACTTGGGCCTTCTGCTGGAGAGCCCGGCGCTGTTAACTGTTCGGCCAGTTGCCCTTCTGTCTTTAAATAAACGCTGAAAAACAAAGACAGGTATTTTTCTATTACGAAGAATCGCTTCAGTGGTCCTGGGTAATTGGCGTTATTTGGATATTTTGTCATGGTAATGCAGGAGTTTGAGGCAATGAACACACAGAGAGAGAGAGAGAGAGAGAGAGAGAGAGAGAGAGAGAGAGAGAGAGAGAGAGAGAGAGAGAGAGAGAGAGAGAGAAAGAGAGAGAGAGAGAGAGAGAGAGAGACAGAGACAGAGACAAAGAGAGACAGAGAGAGACAGAGGGAGAGACAGAGAGAGAGACAGAGAGAGAGACAGAGACAGAGACAAAGAGACAGAGAGAGACAGAGGGAGAGACAGAGAGAGAGGGACAGAGAGAGAACGAGAGAGAGAGACAGAGAGAGACAGAGAGAGAGAGAGAGAGACAGAGAGAGACAGAGAGAGAAAGACAGAGAGAGACAGAGAGACAGAGAGAGAGCGCGAAATTAGACAGAGACAGAAAGAGAGAAGGACGGAGAGAGAGCGAGAGAGAGACAGAGAGAGCGAGAGAGATATAGAGAGACAGAGAGAGACAGAGAGACAGAGAGAGAGAGACAGAGAGAGCGAGAGAGAGACAGAGAGAGAGACAGAAACAGAGAGAGACAGAAACAGAGAGAGACAGAAACAGAGAGAGAGACAGAGAGAGACAGAGAGAGAGAGAGAGAGAGGGAGAGCGAGAGAGAGAGAGAGAGAGACTGGCTGGTTTTGCATCAAGGGGATGGTGAAAATATGCCCAACAAGCTGGATATGGACAAGGTCCTTATGGAGCCAGCGAACAATGCAGAGGCACGCATCGATCACTAATGAATAGATACAATTGTACAGCTAGGACTGGCTAGGGGATTTGGTCGACACTCTACTCTCAGAGGGGAAGCCAGACGAACGAACACACAATCAAACGCTACTGGCACCATCGGAATTTAAACTCTTCGTTGGCTGCTGAAGATGCAAACGGAGCGATTATGGGAATGTCTTGGATGCTGTGATATCAATTCTTAGTTCAACACCGTTACAGAAAAAAAAAATATTTATTTTTCCCACGCAAGTGGCCCGTAGGTAAGTAGGCAGTTGTACCCCACCAGGACATCACATAAGCGATAAACACCCGGTGACACAAAGCGCCACCATGTGGATTAAGATAACTCGTAGAGAGGTCCCATAAACCCCTTTTAAGGTCATATCTATTGTTAGGTCATATCTATTGTTAGGTCATATCTATTGTTAGGTCTTATATATTGTTAGGTCATATATATTGTTAGGTCATATCTATTGTTAGGTCATATCTATTGTTAGGTCATATCTATTGTTAGGTCATATCTATTGTTAGGTCATATCTATTGTTAGGTCATATATACGACCCGGCTATATTCAGGGCGCCTGGCAGAAACCAGTGTGGCGTTTCAGATAACATGGGGAAGACCAAGGGACAAGATAATAATTTGTGGCGCGTAGTGCTTAACTCATTTTTATAGACCAACTGGCCGAGTCTAAGACATGTCCAAATACTAATTTTAGAGTAGGCCATACTTTGAACCTTGGGTTATTTATAAATTTAAAAAACCCACCCATTGCAGATTCGAATTGAAGATCTTCAGACCATCATGGCAGATGTCTAGTATTTCTCGAGTGACTTTGTTTAAAAACACTCGCTTTTTTAAACTCAGAAATTCTTTCGTCTTAAAACAAGTGCTTTTCTCCACACTTTTAGGCTAAATAATACACATTTTGACAGGCAATTCTCTTTATTGTATCGTCAGGTATTAAACAAAGGACATGTTTAATTAATTAGGGGACATCGATTTTTTTCTTTTACCACAAGCAATGATAACAATCTATGGGTAAAGCGTGGAGAGAAAGACAAGTTGGACAGAGAGGATGAAGAGAGGGAGGGGCTGAAATCAATTAGATAATGGCTTATGATGGAGGCGGTGTAATTAAGACAACTGGTTAAAACCTAACAGCATTGCTTTATACAAACAGAATATAAATTGTAACTTGGCATGAATGGTGCCCCGAGAGAAACCAGTGTCAAGCAATCAGGTACCCCCCCCCCCCCCCACCAATGAAAGTTGCCTGCAATGGATTTCCAACACATCCTGACTCTTGTCATCACTCTCTCAGACTGTTTGTCTTTCTTTTGATAATTTCCTCCCACTTGTATCATTGCCTACCTCTTGGTCTCTTGCTACTTTTGACATTATAATAGACTAATGTTTCTAGTTTGATGCAGTCATAAAGGGTTAGAAGGAAGTGGTTGTTGTTTGTGGTTTGGGTAAAACTAATGTACCCAGTTTAACTCTCCTGAGAATAGCTTCGGTTATAATTGTGATCTGTTGATTTTTGGGCTAAGTTGAATCGATTAAATTAGAGTTTCCCAAACCTTTTTGACTCACCGACGCCTTTTCAGCGAAAGACAAATCGTCAAGTACCCCCCAACACCTTTCCCTGCATATGTTAGCATCATCATGTGTCACGCCGAAAAAATTGTCGGTCATCCTACACAGATCAGCAGAATCACAGACTAGTAGAATCACGGATCGGATGGTGCTTTTTTTTTTCTTTTTTCTTTTTTCTTTTTTTACATTTTTTACTTTTTTTTCCTTCTTTTTTTTTTTTTACATTTCCTGTTTAGAAGGTGAGCTGTTTTGACAGTGGATTTTAATGTAGCAGCTTTTTTACTTAGTTAAACTAGAGTATCGGACGTCTGCTCAGGTCAAAACAGGATTCCTGCCTCTACCTCTGCTCTGAAGTTGGTGCACGCCTTCTCATGCCGATACTGAGTGTGTCTCTGTGTTGAAATTATGACCCGTAATGTAGATTCGCCGACCCTTTTTGACTATTTTCCTGACTTTTTTTTAACCAAAATCGTCTGTAAAAAATATATGTATAAATTTGGGAGGGATACTGATTTCTGAATATATAAAGTGAAAAAGCTCTTAGTTCCGACTCTATTTCATCTTTTTGGGAAATTATTCTTTGGGCCTCCAAAACGGTACTGCATATGAATGGAATACCTCTCTATAGGTCTGTTGAGAGCGTCAAATATTATGTCAATTTCTTGTGACACCTATGGAAAGACTGGTCCCCTGGTATCGCCGGGGGATAAACTGACATCTGGAGACAGATGTCGACTGTGGACCGGGTTGATCACCCCTAACACAGTATAATACCTCCGATTTCGCAAACCAATATAGAAAAATGCCCCCAGGGCCCTTCGAAAGAGGGGGAGAATAAAGGGCCAAATCAAACTGATATAAACGGGGACGACAATGCTAGCCCCCGGACTCCGATACTCGCCCATCGTCCGGGCTGGCTCTGTACATGTGGAAAGAGCTTCACGGGGTTGCATGGTCTGAGAACGCATGCCGGAAGGATGAAATGCGAGGGTGCTCCACGCAGTAAACGCCGTCGCAAAACTACTACTCCTGTGGTAGTTTCTGGGTCGTTAGGGAACGACGGGTAGGGTGTTCCCCACTCGCCCGGAGAGGCCCATAACGTCGACTGCGGAGGCGCACGTTTGATGATTCTCGAGGAAGTGCGTTCCAAGATCAGGTTTCCACCTGCGAGCGATAAGGTGGTGTGGTGTAAGTTAGAGGATACATTATGTGAGATACTTAAACATGATTTAAAAAAGAAGTCGTTATGCGACAAGCTTACACAATTTGGTGATGTAATATGCAAACACTGCTCCCGTGAGTTCGGGACAGTGGAAAAGACACAGCCGGGTGTCAAGCAGAATACTAGCAGGAGACAGAGGGACATTCTGAAGTGTCAGGCAGACAAGAATGCCCTTAGAAAACGGTTCAAAGGCGCTACAGGTAGCGAACGGGAGGAGCTGCATGAAGTTTGGTTGCATTTAAAGAACAAACACAGTGCCCTCTGTCGCGCTGAGCGTTTCTGTAATAACAGGAGAAGAACCAAAAGGGAGCAAGAGAAATTCTTTAGGGACCAGTTCCAGTTTGCCCGAGGTCTATTCGAGCAACCGAAGTCTGGGACTCTGGTTGTCAGTAAAAAGGAGATTGAGTCACATCTACGCAAGATGTACTCTGACAAAAAGCGGAATGAGCCACTCGATAACAATCCAGAGATCCTTAGCGGCCTCATGCAGCCTGAGTTGCCGAAGGTACCATTTAAACTGATACCTCCCCTTTGGTCTGAGGTTGAGGAAATTGTGAAACGAGCCAGCGGCAAGTCTGCTCCAGGTCCGAATGGTGTTCCGTACGTTCTTTACAAGCGTTGTCCGAAAATCCTACGAATGCTTCACGGTTTGTTGAGACAAGCGTGGAGCCGAAATCACATATGTCCAGAGTGGCAACGGGCAAACGGGGTCAACATTCCCAAAGAGCAGGACTCGAAGAGACTTTCCCAGTTCAGGCCCATCTCGCTGTTGAATGTTGAGGGTAAAATATTCGGTCATGGCTCGCCGGCTCACACAGTATCTCATGTCGAACAAGTACGTCGATAAGAATGTTCAAAAGGGTGGTATCCCGGGCGCTCCTGTGTGCCTTGAACACGCGACCATGATTTGGGAGTCTATTCAGAGAGCCAAGCATGAGAGAACTCAATTGCACGTTATATGGTTGGACCTCGCCAACGCCTACGGTGCAGTTCCCCTACTGTGGCAGGCCCTTCGCATGTTTCACGTACCGACACAGATCAACCAGATGATCGAGCAATATTTCTCTAAGTTCGCTTTGCGCTTCTCTACCTCGACGTTTACCACGAGGTGGACTGAGCTACAAGTTGGGATAGCTATAGGCTGTACGATCTCACCCATACTGTTCTTTATGGCCATGCAGATCATGTTAGACGTGGAGGCCGGCTACGGACAGGGCCTTCAAATAGGGGATCACTGGATGCCGCCACTACGCGCATTTATGGATGACACTACTATAATTACGGGCAGCGAGAAGTCTGCCCGCACGATCCTGAAAATGGAGCGGTATGCAATTCAAACCGCAGAAGTCGAGGAATCTGTCAATCCTTAAAGGCAAGGTGTCGGCAACCAGTTTTACGGTGGCAATGGATAAGATCCCCACGGTTCTGGAGGAACCTGTGAAGAGCCTTGGTCGCGTTTACGATTCGAAGTTATCTGATAGAGCGAAGGTCCGGCAAATACACGAGTCACTGGCTACAGGCCTGCTTGCGATCGAGCGTAGCAGGCTGATCGGAAAGTTCAAGGTCTGGTGTCTCTAATTCATGTTGATTCCAAAGCTCCTCTGGCCGTTGTTAGTCTACGAAGTGACGATGACTGCAGTGGAGACGATGGAGAAAAAAATCAACACAGCCTTAAGAAAGTGGATTGGTGCACCGCCTTGTCTGACTGACGTGGCTCTGTATTGTAAACAGGCTAAGCTGGTACTCCCGTTCAAATCATTAACCGAAGAGTTTAAAGTTGGCAAGGTAAGACTCGCCATGCTCTTGTGCGAGTCTTCAGACCCAAATGTCATCGCTGTCCAACCCGCTCTAAAGACTGGTCAGGAATGGAGAGTCCTCGATGCGATTGAATCTGCCCAGAATGCACTAAAATTGAAGGAAATATTGGGATACACTCAAGCCGACCGTCGAGGCCTAGGTCACGGGAAGGTCAATTGGTGGTCCAAAGCCACAGCCAAAGAACACCGAGACATGGTAACACAACAAGTTAGGGACAACGAAAACGAGGTTCGGGTCCAGAAGGCAGCCCAGCAGTCGCAGCAGGGCCATTGGGTCAGCCTGAAGAGCGCATTGCCAAGAGTACTCATATGGGGTGAGATCTGGCGAATGACCCCGCTGCGACTGAGCTTTATCGTTCGTTCGGCGTACGATGTATTACCGTCCGGTGTTAACATGGTTAAGTGGTCTGCGACTAACGATCCGACTTGTGTGCAGAGCGAAGCAGACGCTAGAACACGTTCTGTCCGCATGCAGGAAAGCCCTAGGTCAAGGCCGATACACCTGGCGACACAAAAAGGTGCTAAAAGAGTTAGCAGCTGTTGTTGACCAGACTAGGATGCGGGCTAACGCTAGAGCCAGTCCTACCGTCGTCCCCATACGTTTCCTCAAGGCTGGGCAAATTCAAAAAGGCAGAATCAACAAAGGCGCATTCGCTCTATCTATGCTAGACTCTGCGAGGGACTGGTTACTGGGGGTTGATCTGCCGGGCCATGAAAGGTACCCTGAGTTAATTCGGAAGACCGGCTTGCGACCTGACATAGTTCTCCACTCTGCGGAGAAACGGCAGCTCATCCTGATTGAGCTGACCGTCCCGTATGAGTCGCGAATGGATGAAAATCACATGTATAAGCTGGAGAAATACCGTGATTTAGCAGCCGGTCTGAGAAGAGACGAGGCGTACACAGTACGGGTCTTTGCCGTCGAAGTGGGAGCGAAAGGCCTCGTTTCCACTTCGCTCTACAATGTGGTTAAAGAACTAGGATTGCGCGGTAATGAACACAAACGGACACTCAAACAGTTGGGCGAGGTTGCTGAGAGGGTCTCGAGCTGGCTCTGGACGTAACGAAAGAACGTAGGGGACGGGCCTCAGCGAGCTGGTAGGGTGTCTAGTGGAAAAGTGTTTCTCGTTCCTTGAAAGTCCATCGTGTCCGAGTTGTCTGCCAGTGTTCATCTGCCACCTGCTAACAAAAGTCCAACATGTGTCCTGTATATCCATAGTAAGCTTGTCGCTCGGTCGTCCAGGTATGCAGACTGCTCTAATTATGCTACCGCGACGACTTCTTATCTCACAGTACCTTCTGCAAAATCCCCAATTCGTCTTGTTCCTATCCGAACACCATCCGGTAATTTCGTACAGCAGGGAAACCAACCCTAAGCTTCATGAACTCAAGTGGGCCCACTCTCTGAAAACGTCTAGGAGCTCGTGGGCCGAAACATTTGTCGACGAGAGATTACTTCTACTGACGATTTGTAGATCCCTGCTGTACATGCTCCCCTGTGGAGTTTCTTCTTCTTATTTTATATCTGCATGTTGAGGCAAAGGTTTTTGCAAAAAAAAAATTAGAATTTTTCTTGGTAGTTTTTTATTATATAAATGTATAGTTCTGCAGATAGTTCGGAAGCCTTGAAGCTTTTCAAGTTAAGTAATGGACCTAGACTGTCTGGTAACTAGTATAACTAGTCATCTCTTTGTGAGGCGATTTTTCGTTATTTCGAAGCCCCACCTTGGCTCTTTCCAGGAGCCGCAATATAGCCCGGCTATAAATATAATTTAATTGCTAACACGGTTTCCGGGAACTCTCCACGAGTGATCCTCATCCACGTGCTGGCACTTTGTGTCATCGGGTGTTTATCGCTTGTGTTATGTCCTAGTGGGATAATATGTACTACTACTACTAATCTGAACTGTCTAAGGTGGTGCTTCTAATTGATTCGTGTGCTGTTTTTGAGATCATATTTTAAATTTCATATATATTTTACATTTTCGTTAACCTGCTTTAGCCAATGAGATTGGAGCGTAGTAAAAAAAAGGCCTACTAGTTCTAGTCAGGACTAGCTTTCATGTTTTAGTCATGGCTCCCCAGTATGTTCTATCCAGTTTTTGTTTTCATAAGAACGTGTCTTTGTATGCCTTTTGATTCCATTAGGATTTTTGTTCTCTTAGTTTGGCTTCTTGGTAAGCCTGTGTCTAATTTAATTTGGATGACCGAAAATAAACTGTGCCAATATGTTTTGCTGAAATTGTAACTGATATGACTGAGAAAATATAATGTTACAATGAGCTTTTTTTAAATGTTTAACTGATATGAGGAAGCTTCCGTATGACTGTAGTCTGTATTAGTGTCTCTGTTATCACAGAATGTTGGACGAGACCTTTCATTGCACATTGTGCCAACTATTTTGGACAGATTAGTAAATAGGGGAGGAAGCTATCCTTACTTGTGCTAGGGTGAGGAGAGGCGATCTGAAAACACTAATGACAGGACTGACCAGGCTCATTTCCTTGGTTGGCTGCTGGTCTATAAGGAAAGCCCCGACAGGCAGACAGACAGGCAAACAGAAAGACAGAACATTGCTCTTTTGATTTATGTTTACCAAAGTATATAATAACAAATATAAAATGTACATTATAACATTACGTTCGGGTTAGTGACAATGGCGTATACAAGCCTAAGCGTATTACAATGGAAACGAAGAGTGATATAACTAAACCAACCAAACAACCAACCATTGAGCCACTTTCCAGAAAATAAACAAGAGAAAACGCACGCATGCGCGCGTGCACACACACACACACACACACACACACACACACACACTAGAAAAACCTACATAGCTGGGCAACATTAGTATAGAATATGATTCTCCTTCGAACGAATAGTCCTCTTCATCCTCTACCATCTACCTAGGCCAGCAAATACCATCAGCCCTTCACAATAAATGTTGCAGCTGATAATGATTTATGCTGACGATAATGAGGAAAACTATTAGCACCTGAACTGCTATGGGATAAAGCATGCCAACCACATATTAACCTTGATAATGCAAAAGTCAAAAAAAGTCATAAACTTGTAATGTCTAGGCTCAGTTGTGAACAATAACAGCGACTGCACACAAAAGAAGACAGAAGAAACTAGCTTTTAGCGATGCAGAGATTAGGTCGGCAGTTGTACCCCACCAGGACATCACACAAGTGATAAACACCAGGTGAGACAAAGTGCCACCATGTGGATGAGTATCACCCGTAGAGAGGTCCCAGAAACCACTTTCAGCCGTTAGGCCATATCTATGGCTAGGCCATATTTATGGCCCAGCTATATTCAGGGCCCCCGAAAAAAGCCAGGGTGGGGCTACAAAATAACAAAAAATTGTATCCTACATGAGGACAACTTTGTGTATGCAGATATTAAACAGCTGCAAAAATCTATGAATCTATGGTATAGCACCTGCAAACTAGTTATAGTAGATATTGAGAGATCCAGCATCTTTCCTCTGGTAGCTTATGCGCTTGAGTTTTAAACTCTTATGGAACTGTTGAACTGAAATGTTGCAGAGAAATGCTTGGGGGAAGGGGGGTGAGGGAGGTGAATCGGCATCACTCATGATCTGGATATTGTACAGAACAGCACACTGTCCCGAAAGCTGAAGTATTCTGACCATGTTAAACAGCAAAAAAATCCGACGTATGCGGGTAAAATTTCTGGAAAACGACACAGAGGCCTACCTCCGAGAACATGGGTACAAGACATTATACAGGTATTGGCTCTGAAAGCACACAGGGCTAGACATAGACATTTTCATGCGTGTCATGATAAATCAACTGTCTGTTGGGGGAAAAAATGCAGAAAATAAAAATCCTGCTATTTGATGATGATAGAATGAAGAAGTCTTTGGCTGAAACACTGGTTATCCCCCTTTTTTAGAGGGTTTTTGTTGTTGTTGTTGTTGCTTGTGCTGGCCGAACGGTTAAAATGCTTGGCTCTCAAAGGGGGGAGACTCAGGCTGGTATTTTTTTTTAAGGGGCAAATCAAAACCCTCACCTACACAGTCGTGGCGCAGCACTTGTCATTAGGCCTTAAATCCTCAGGCTCCAAGAACCTACCCCCCCCCCCCCCCCGCTTCCCCCCTCACCCCCCACCCCACTTGTTTACACGGCAAAAGTGGAACAATAAAGGCAATAATTGGCAGTTAGTAGCCAGTTATTGCTTGTTTATGGTTTGCTGGATCAATAAATGTCTATTTACTTCTAATCCAGATTGAAGACAACGTAATTCATTTATGTATCAGACAAAAACATTATTGTTACCAATGAATGTGCCAACTCATAATAATACTAATAATGCTAGTAGCATAGGATTTCTGTTTCTTCAGCCAGTTTTATGTATCGTCTGCCAAATATTTTATGTATGGATGTGCCGAAACTGTGAAACCAGTTTTCAATGTCTGACTGGATAAGATGCGATTTCATTTGTAAACAGATGCCATGCAATGTCGGCAAACAACATTCATGTGTGGAAATATGATCCTTACCGATACTCTCTGTTGTCTGAAAAATGCTGATTTATGAATACTGGGTGTCAGGGTTGTGGCTGTGTGGTCGTTGGGTTACATTAAAATAAGTACGAGGGAACTTCGAATGGAAACATTACAAGTGTTATAGGGAAAAGCAGAAACTACGCCATTGACCTGTAACCTGTCCATTGATATGGTTGAGAATGTGAATAGTGGTAACATCTGGCATCTTACTGCTGACGAAGACTGCGACGTCATAATGACAGTTTGAAGATTGCCACTTGCGCGTGTAAATTCACCTTATTGACCCATTGGACATACGGAAGTGGGGGGGGGGGGCACTCTTGCTTGGCACCTCACCTATTTCAGATGATACATTCTAGTAAGCTTATGAATCTTGGGAATTACACCCCATGGCGATGGCGAGTGTGACTAGCAGGATCCATCCGAGTTAAAAATGTCTTCCATACATGCGTGGGTTTTGCACAGAGCATGGGTTTCAGGACCATTGTTACTATACCATGTAGCTAAGATGCTTCTCCTCAGTTGCTCATCAATAAACTTTTCTGCAGTAATTTTCTCCTTTATCCCTTTTCCTATTCCTGTTTCCTCCCCATGCTGCACCCTCTTTGGCATCCTGTTCCCACAAACCCACCTCATTATCTGTACCATCCATGTCCCTCTTGCAGGCATCTGCATCTTTTAGTGGAGACAGACTTCGACATATTTTTCTTCTACCCATTACTGCCAAAATGAAGCATAGGCTCTCAAACATCTCCCGCCACGTCGACACATCTTTTGCTGACGCACATAGCCCACCCCATGTCCATCCCTGTGTTTGTAACATCACCCACCAATGCCCTTCTCCCTTTTGTTTGCAGCGCCTCTTTGATATATTCTGCCCACCTGAAGCTGCATTAAACATGTCCTTATGGTGGTGGTGCCTTGTTAAAAAAATCATCACGTTCAACCAGCAATCACGAAATGGAAGCATCAGGTTATAATTGTGACTAGGTTATGTGCGCCAGATAAAATTGATTAGCAGATAACATGTCTTTATGGTTAGCTCATATTTTTCTAGACTAACCGGCATATGTCAGTTGGTGGGGTTAGCATCACGCCAACGATCTTTACTTCCCAGGACATGTTCCCACGACAGGTTCCCAGGAAATGTTCACAGGACATGTTTCCAGGACATGTTTCCAGGACATGTTCCCAGGACATGTTTCCAGGACATGTTCCCACGACAGGTTCCCAGGACATGATCCCAGGACATGTTTCCAGGACAGGTTCCCAGGACATGTTCCCAGGACATGTTTCCAGGACATGTTCCCAGGACATGTTCCCATGACATGATCCCAGGACATGTTTCCAGGACATGTTCCCAGGACATGTTCCCAGGACATGATCCCAGGACATGTTTCCAGGACATGATCCCAGGACATGTTTCCAGGACATGATCCCAGGACATGTTTCCAGGACATGATCCCAGGACATGTTCCCAGGACATGTTCCCAGGACATGTTCCCAGGACATGTTCACAGGACATGATCCCAGGACATGATCACAGGACATGTTCCCAGGACATGTTTCCAGGACATGTTTTCATGACATGTTTTCAGTACATGTTCTTAGGACATGTTCCCAGGACATATTCCCAGGACATGTTCCCAGGACATATTCCCAGGACATGTTACCAGGACATGTTTCCAGGACATGTTCCCAGGACATGTTTTCAGGACATGTTTTCAGGACATGTTTTCAGTACATGTTCCTAGGACATGTTCAAAGGACATATTCCCAGGATATGTTTTCAGGACATGTTCCCAGGACATGATCCCAGGACATGTTTCCAGGACATGTTCCCAGGACATGTTCTCAGGACGTGTTCCCAGGACCTGTTCCCAGGACCTGTTCCCAGGACATGTTCCCAGGACCTGTTACCAGGACATGTTCCCAGGACATGTTCCGAGGACATATTCCCAGGACATGTTCCCAGGACCTGTTCCCAGGAAATGTTTCCAGGACATGTTCCCAGGACATATTCCCAGGACATGTTCCCAGGACATGATCCCAGGACATGTTTCCAGGACATGTTCCCAGGACATGATCCCAGGACATGTTTCCAGGACATGTTCCCAGGACATGTTCCCAGGACCCGCCAACCGTCGAGTGACATAAGAGCTTTAGGTCATGTATTCTCTCTCTCCCCCCCCCCCCCCCCCCAACCTCCGCCTCTCCCGCGTTGCTGATTGCGTATTATCAGTGTGCCTGCATACATCGACCGGCATGACGTTGACCATCCCCCACTGAGAGCCGATTGTTCTGTTCTACAAAATATAATTCTAGCCCTGTATGTCCAACACACATAAAGGCGCGGAAAAGAGGGACCTTTACTGTGTTTTTTACATACTTAAAACACAAGCACACATACATACACATACATTTACATACACTCGTAGACAGTATACATAGACACGCAAGAACACACTAATTTACACGAACACATTCATACACATACCTACACGTACACCTCCATATAATAAACATTCATGTAGGCTCACACTTATACATATACACTCATATATATACGCACACCTCGTACAGACATCTACATACCCACACACACACTTATACTTCAATAAACACATATATACACACACTCATGCATACATCACTCATACTTACACACGTACACTTAAACATACATATGTACACACACACACACACACACACACACACACACAAATACAATGTAAAAATATCGCACGTATACCTTATATTCGTCTGCAGCTGAAACGTTGCCTGCGCGCTTCCTAATGCCGGGGCGCCGGGTTCCATTTCAGCTGCAAAGGATTTGGTAAAAGACCGTCTTGCGTTGGTTTCGACTGTGGTATTGAGCGTCAGAAAGCAATGGCAAACTATTGAACGTAAAAATTATGTCTAGAAAAACCACAACAGCAATTAAGAAAAACATCGACCCAAAAAAAAAAAAAAAAAAAAAAACTAACTTATGCTTTGTATTATTTATTTATAATAATGCATTATGATATTATTAACTTATTTATGGCGTCATGTAATCACTAGTAAGCATAAAAAAGATACAATTTGCA
>CAJHNH020006556.1:389403-424403 GCA_905116865.2 Candidula unifasciata | reverse complement strand
ATGCAAACAAAGCGCTTAAGGAACACATTAAAAACAGCAAAATTGTGACTGCATGTCAGTCCTCCAAACGACCCAAATGATCAACGAGACAACATTGAGAGAGAACTGACCTCTGACGCTTACTAGCGGGGCGAGGAATCGCACACTTGCCATGTATCTAAGAGTTTTGTTGATAAGTGATTCCTTGACATGCACACAGGGTTCTCTCAGACAACGAATAATTGCCGCAACTTTCCACGGCATGGCACATGTTGATGGTGTATATTACTGGAATACAGTTGGACTTATCAAATAGAAGCACCACTTTATTTCATTTAATAGTGCCACTATTTCTAGTTTAAAATATTACATCCAAGCTACCTCTTTCGCCCTTTTGCATGGAACTTCTATCGCAGTCTTTATGATTTCTCTGATCTCCTAAATCTCTTCCTATCTGTGCGTGCTGTATGTTCTCTGCCTCTTTGTCTTCTCGGAGGGTTTTAATTTTCACTTTAAAGATTCGTAATCTTGCCTCAAGGTTTTGCTGATTCCAGGGATTCACTGCTGTTTGCTGCATCGTGTCTAGTTTGTGTTTCTCTAAAGGGTATGTTCTCCTTAATGTTTGTTTTTATCGTCTCCATACAAATTGTAGGCAAGGGCAGTCCAGATTTCTGGCCCCATGCGGGCCGGAGTAGTTGCCACACTTTCTATTTAAATGTGGCTTACGGAAGTCTTCATCCTTCTGGACCAGTAGACATTCTCCAAAGGGGTGAAGTTCCGAACAGTACCTCCAAATGTCCTGTTTGCTGAGGCAGGGTGATCTGGAATGCCATTACATTCTGACATTTACAACACTGCTATACACATGGTACGTACTGTTCAGTTCTCTGCTTCCTCTGGCTTAAAATCACTTTGTCCGGTATTTCATTTCTTTCCGTGGTCACCAGAGCCACCGCTGTTGATTTGTAACTTGAACCGAGTCATTTAGTCTTGATGATTTTTAGTAGGATTTTAGTTCTTCAGCTGATCTTGTATTTCCTGGTAAGTTGACAACATCTTGATACGTTTAACAACCCAACGTCGGACGTTGTGAAACATGGAAGCGATCACGACCATCTCGTTCGGAAGCTGTAACACTTTCTTGTTGGTTTGTTTTTTATGTTTTGGATTGGCTTGCTTGTTTTCATCGTCTTTGTGAGTTTGGCGACCACTCCGTCGCTAGTCTTCATAACTTGACCACTTGGCCCAGCAGGCTCTCAATAATCTTCAGTATTGCAGCATAGTTAGGGCAGTAACTGAAGCTTGTCCCACGCTGATCTGTTGGATCACAATGGTTGCCGGGAATGCGGTATCGTCAGCTGGTGTACGCACCTTGATGCCACCTGCATCAGGTTGCTGGATTTGGGCGTCTGGCTGTTTATTTTGCTCCGTTGTAATGATTTTTACTTGGCTGGCATGCTTCATTAGGCTACCGTCTATGAATAGCGCCGTGATATGTTTGTTTACAGCGGTTGGTATGTTAGGAAATGGAGAAATTTACTGGTAGTCAGGTAGTCTTAGTTTCAGCTTCATAGCAAACGGATCACCGCATCTTTGCTCCGCTCGTGTCCAACGAAAAACACACAGAATGTTTATTGGAAAGATTGACAGATTGCTGTCTCAGCATATCTAGCATACACACGCATTGAAGCAAACGGTAGCCATCCGAAGTGCTAACACAAAGAGTCCAACATTATAAATGCAGTTCATCATAGATGGTAGCAGAAGTTACCAACGTATCAGCAGTTGCCCACGTGATCAATTTTAATCACATACGGGCACCATCAACATTGCGACTACAGGCATCGCGCCATTTTCTGAATCTACAATTCACACTACCACGTTGGTCATAGTAAACAATACATTCCAAATGAAATCCGCAGCTCACAGTGTCACGCATTCAACTCAGAAGCTGGGCGACGAAACTATATCTAGTCTACAAATGGAGCAAAAATGCATCGCGGCTCCGAACAGTGCCCCTGCCTCGTGTCCACTTTGACCGGAAGTCATGTCGAGAAATTTACTCCCAGCCCTATGTGACATATAATGGCACAACTGAACAATGATGATGATGCTGGTGGGAGAAGGCGTTAAAGGCGGTGATAATGCAATTTTGTTTCTTCTCCAGAGTAACGTTTCTTTGCTTGCTGGGAGGATGGAAATATGTCTTCTTCTTATTCTTCTCTTCCACCATTTACCTCAGCTGGGTGTTGGGGGAGGGGGGGGGGAGAGATATAAGCATTGTTTGTACGCTTTTTCCAATGCATTGTACAAATTGGTATTCATTTCTGTTAGGTTGCTCCTGATGATGTCGCTCCATATCTTGCATGTTCTACCCCTTGCTTTGTGTTCATTATATTTCTTCAGCTTGGCTTTCTGTGGCAGTTAGTACCAGGGCATTCTTATCAGGTGGCCAGACCATCTCATTTGTTGTTCTTTAATTAATTTTACGACTCTTTTCAGACCTAGTATTCTTCTAATTTCTTCATTCCTGATTCTAACTTTTCTTGTCACACCTTTAGCTCTCCTAAGACATCTCATCTCTGTTGTTTTGATCTTCCGCTCATGGAAATATGTAAATTCTCAAAAAGCTGGAGGTGTAATGGATGTTTTAGCATTTCTGTTTTCTTGTCTCATTCTTGTCTTCATCCATTCTCGCTACACGTATAACCATATGGACGCCGTAATCAAGCATCCCTTTGTCTTACATGATATTCCCTTATGATCGCTCATGTCTTGACACAATGCTGTAATTACGGCGCAGTATTGGATTTCCAAGCCATACTGTTAGAGTAATTGTAGCTGTTGAAAAGCATGTTTACTAGCTATTTTTTAGCCTTTTCTTTTCCTTCTTGGCTACCTCATCCCCCTTCTCACGCTCCTCCTATTCCTTCTTTCTTTTTCTTCCTTCGTCTTTCTGTTTCTTCCTCCATATTTATCCTCCTTCTTTTTGCTCCTCCTTCTTCATTCTTCTTCCTCCTTTATTCTTATTCTTTCTTCTTCCATCTTCCTCTTTCTCTTCCTTTTCCAATTCTTCTTTCTCCTTCTTTCTACTTTTCCTCCTTCTTCCTTTTTCTCTCACTCCTCCTCCTATTTCTGTTTCTTCTTCTTCTTCTTCTTCTTCTTCTTCTTCTTCTTCTTCTTCTTCTTCTTCTTCTTCTTCTTCTTCTTCTTCTTCTTCTTCTTCTTCTTCTTCTTCTTCTTCTTCTTCTTCTTCTTCTTCTTCTTCTTCTTTTTCTTCTTCTTCTTCTTCTTCTTCTTCTTCTTCTTCTTCTTCTTCTTCTTCTTCTTCTTCTTCTTCTCTTCTTCTTCTTCTTCTTCTTCTTCTTCTTCTTCTTCTTCTTCTTCTTCTTCTTCTTCTTCTTCTTCTTCTTCTTCTTCTTCTTCTTCTTCTTCTTCTTCTTCTTCTTCTTCTTCTTCTTCTTCTTCTTCTTCTTCTTCTTCTTCATCTTATTATTATTTTTTTTAAATCATTCTTTTTGTTTTCCCCTCATCTTCCTTATCATCACCCCACCCCCCCCCCCTTTTTTTTTCTGTTCCTCATGCGGTGACATCAGTGAAGTTTTTGGGTGGATGAGAAATGGAAGGTAGTATGCAATAATCGTCTGTCAGCTCTCAACTAAGCGTAAATAAATTTTCCTTTATTTCATTACTATGCCATGAATCTTTTGCAAGCTATTCCCTTTACTCTGTGCTTCTTGTAGTGTTTGATGGTGACTTTCTGTGGTTGTAGATAGCAAGAGATTCTAGTCACATGAACAAGCCATTTAATATTTTGTCCTACAAATAATAACATGAATAGTTTCTGCACCATACTCATCATCTTACCTCGGCAGCTGCATATGACTGTTATGGCACACTGAAAAAATCAGGGAAGCATGAAAAGCGCAATTTCTGATACAAATTTAGCAACATTGTTTCCATGTAATACAGCCAGCTACTAAGTGCTCATATATTTCACTAAGCTACAATGTGCTCATATATTTCACTAAGCTACAATGTGCTCAAATATTTCACTAAGCTACAAAGTGCTTATATATTTCACTAAGCTACAAAGTGCTCATATATTTCACTAAGCTACAAAGTGCTTATATATTTCACTAAGCTACAAAGTGCTCATATATTTCACTAAGCTACAACGTGCTCAAATTTTTCACTAAGCTACAATGTGCTCAAATTTTTCACTAAGCTACAAAGTGCTCATATATTTCACTAAGCTACAACGTGCTCATATATTTCACTAAGCTACAACGTGCTTATATATTTCACTAAGCTACAACGTGCTTATATATTTCACTAAGCTACAAAGTGCTCATATATTTCACTAAGCTACAATGTGCTCAAATTTTTCACTAAGCTACAACGTGCTTATATATTTCACTAAGCTACAACGTGCTTATATATTTCACTAAGCTACAAAGTGCTCATATATTTCACTAAGCTACAAAGTGCTCATATATTTTACTAAGCTACAACGTGCTCAAATTTTTCACTAAGCTACAAAGTGCTCATATATTTCACTAAGCTACAAAGTGCTCATATATTTCACTAAGCTACAAAGTGCTCATATATTTCACTAAGCTACAAAGTGCTCATATATTTCACTAAGCTACAATGTGCTCAAATTTTTCACTAAGCTACAACGTGCTTATATATTTCACTAAGCTACAATGTGCTCAAATATTTCACTAAGCTACAACGTGCTTATATATTTCACTAAGCTACAATGTGCTCAAATATTTCACTAAGCTACAACGTGCTTATATATTTCACTAAGCTACAATGTGCTCATATATTTCACTAAGCTACAAAGTGCTCATATATTTCATTAAACTACAATGTATTTATATAGAAAGGTAAAGTGCAATGTTGTTAATAATGTCTTTTCTTTCGAAGTACCAGTAGCGATTATTTCAGCTTTATCTGTGTGTGTTTGTGTGTGCGCGCACGTGTGTGTGTGTTCATTTAGATGCATCAGGTCGAGTTTGCTAAAAACAAAAACAAAAAAACCACCTAGAACAAAGAATCCAGGTGTCAAGCCAGCTAGCATTTTCTCACTTAACCCTGATTAGCAGTACAACAATAAATTTCAAAACCCGCCACATACTCACGACACTGGGAAAATTGAAGCATAAACAACCGCTGCTAAAGAGAGAGTGTGAAACAGGAGAATTCGCCTGTTACAATGTATGTGTGTGTGGGGGGGGGGAGGAAGGGGGGGGGGAATTCTGTAATCAGGGTCGCTGCAACAAGACGGGGCATACTGCTGACGTCACCAAACAGGGCTAACGATACATTAAGGGCAGGTGGAATGACTCTCTAAAGTCTTCTTCTGGCTCTAGTCATTGCACGCTTCCATTCACTGACTGACAACACACGAGCAAACATGGACGCTGGCGAACGATCCAAATTATACTTACACAGTTGTTTATTTGTTCACTCGCTGGTATTGCACCCAGTAAATTTTATTGGACAGCATAGTCACTCATATCTACCCTCACTTATCTAACATGTCAACTTTACCTTATAATATATCTTCCATCCAACAACTGAATGAAAAACACCAAGTCCATATGATCAAAACACAAACATTCTCAGCTGGCTACGACTTCCGTTCGCCGCTACTGAAGGCTAGGTAGGCGTTGGAAAAACACCGTGCAGACACATCGGACTTAAACACTCTTTATGTATCCCGCCGACACTCCATCATACTTCATATATTCATTTTCTAGGCCTACACGAGACTCACTCCCAGCCCTTTCTAATTAATTATATAGCCTTCTAATGCCCCTCTTTGTATTCCCGAATTCTCCGTGTCCCTGATTTTCCCAAATTCTATTTGGCCAGCGCTTTATATGTGATCCCCGTGAATTTCACCTGGGCAGCAATTCTTTGTGATTTTCCTGATAGTTGGTCTGGTCAGCATTTCTCGTGTTACACTCTGAAAATATTCCACTTTCATTAATTACTGACGTCATTCAGTCTGGGCATAATTTATCTAGGAGAAAATGAGGCTCACTACACTCTTCCCCACCCCCCAAAAAATGTTTTACATTTTCAATCAAAATAGTTGTAATCATTATATTTATTCTTCTTTGAATATGATAATGTTAGACCTTTGCAGTGAATCATCCCTTTTTTCTATTGGGTTTACAATTCAAACAATCCATAATGCCATCTGTTGGGTCTTTCCACGATTGTGAATACTTTAATGGGATCCTCACTCCAGGCACTACCTGTTTAGTGCGGAAGACCAATAATCTGGCTCCATAGGTATCCCCGCCCAGTTCTAAAGTCGGTATACAACCGAACCTCTCTCCAGGTACCCCCCGTTTGGTGCGGAAGTCCAAAATCTTGGCTCTAAAACCCAATTGTGACCCCATGAAGTCCCACCCTCGCTATTCCCATTCATGAGAGTCCCTAACAATGGCAAAATCAGCAATTTTTAGGTCATGTTCCCAAATATGTAAGGTACACGATTTAATTAATTACCTTGTCTTCAGAAACTACAACAGTCTCATCAACATACATATTCAAATTCAATGTTACATAAATTCAATTTAGTACACCAATAAATGTTGACATAATATTTTCTGGTGAGGTGTATTTTCAACCCAAATATTGTCTACTTTTACTTTTAATCTATTACTTAAATATGACTGATTAAACCAAAATTTTTTTTTCTAAGTTGTAAATTCACCTAGCACATTCATCAATTAGCACTACATTCATCTAATATGTATACATCCTTGCATAAAATAACAATATCAGTTTACACATAAGTTGTATCAGTAGTTGTAAACTATTCTATAAACGTGACATGATATCAGGTAAGTGATTGTCTGTTCCTTTGATGTGTTCAATGTTAAATTTGAACTGTGATATCAACAATGACCATCTATATACCCTTGGATTATTAATAGCATCAATTGTTAGTAATTTTGTTAATCCTAAGTTATCTGTCAAAATGGTGAATTATTTTTCCAATAAAAACTATATACATTTTTTCAAAATAATAACTAGTGCTAATGCTTCTCGTTTATGTGTTGAAATATCATGTTAAATTTATGTGTTGAAATATCATGTTAAATTTATGTGTTGAAATATCATGTTAAATGTATGTGTACATTTTCATTAAGCCATCTTTATTAGCTTTTCAAATATCTTGGTAAATGTTGATTACAAATTTGGATATCTTTCGCATAAAATATGACGTTTTCAATCAATTTCAGTAAAAATCTGTTGATTTTTAGTCACCAAAATTAATTTTCTTTCAATATTTAACTAGTAGGTATCTGTGTAAAACATTGTTTTCAGCAAAAATAATCAAATTTAATTTGGGAAAAGGTGGGGTGGGGGGAGGGGGGTAACCTCTCTTTAACGAATCGTTAGCCCGGTTTGGTGACGTCAGCAGCATGGCCCGTCTTGGCTTGAATGTGGGCCCTCAAGTCCCACTTGAGTTGCGGATTATTTTATTGAGTGGGGAATAGGCTATCACAGTAATAGCCAAACATCGCTGCACATGTGAACTGATTTCAAACACATTTCACACGTGGGTCACATACTTTCTATTTTTCAGGGGTACATTAATTATTAGTCAACAAAGATCAGAGAAATTCGCCGCTTTAGGAAAACAGACACATCTGTGCAATTGTAAACTATATAATTTACAGGTTTTTATTTGAAGCCCCTCATATTTCCAATATACTAGTCGACGTATTTGCCATTCAGCACTTACTAATGTTAATAATTATTGCACATTTAAACAAGACTAACTCCCTTGAAATCCCATCATCCCTTTAACATTTATAACGTGACTTTGGTCATATGGCGAGAAGAAGAACACTGGAGTACCTCGTGACAGTAGGAGAGCTGGAGGGGAAGAGAGGCGGAGGAAGACAGAGAGAACAGATGCCTGGCAGTTTGACATCATGGTAATGGAAGATCATCTGTGTCAGAGTTGACTGAAAGTCCACAAGCTAGAAGGTTGTGGTTGGACATGACTACCAACGCCACACGGCACTGACTATGGGAGACCATCTGTGTCAGAGTTGAATAAAAGTCCACGAGACAGAAGGTAGTGGAGAGACATGACTACCAACGCCACGGAGTTTAGAAAAAGAAGCGCCGAAATATTTTCTCCTTGTGGTCGCCACTGACCGTGATCAAACACTGCGCTCACAAACACGCACAAACTCTTTTGCGCTCACCAGCGTTCATACATGCACAAACTCACGTAGCGGCCGACTCCCGAGATCACCACTTCAGACCACTCGGCTTCTGGTATATATTCCACAGGAAAACAGAATGGATTTTTCTGCCAGTTGTGTGTTTTTACATAACGGATGTTTTGAGGATTCTGTGGTTGCGCTAGACTAACTCTTTTTTGTTTGTTTTTATTTCTGCATTGAACTTCAGGTGTCTTTGTTCTGCTGAGAATGCGGAATATTTGCTGTGACAATGCTCACAGCCGGAGGTAGGAGTTGTAATATTTTGTTGTTTTAATAAATTCAGTTTATTGCTTTTTAATTCTTTCATTTCCAAATAGTTTTAAACTTGTTCAATTCGATAAATTTGTTAAATTTTCAGACTGGATAATTTTTTTAATATAAAGTCATAAAGCAGAAAGAGTTAAACTAACAAACTGCATTCAGTTAAGTCGATATCTTCTTCTTCTTCTTTGTTAACCAGTTGTGAGCTCTAGCGGAAAGCCTTGGTTGTTCGTCCATCTGGAATTTGGCTTTGTGCCAAGGCCTGCGTTTTGCCTGTTCATCTCTTTTACTGGCTTATTTTTGTGCAGTTGGATGTTTCTTGCCGTTAGGGCCCTGCACTTAGTTTTCAAAGGAAGTCCCTAATTAGTCGACTCCTACGACATGCTTGTTGGGGAGGCAGTTGGTCTATTCTTGTTTTCCTCACACTGGGGCCCGGAACCCACACGGGGAGTAGGTTGATAAAACAGTTATCTGTTTTAGAGAAATGCGAGAAAATTATGTTGTCTTTGAAATGACCTAGAAACACGCAGTGGTTTGCTGGCTACTCATAAAGTTAAAACTCGTTCGAAGCCTAAAAACTTTTTTTTTTGGGGGGGGTGGGGGGGGGGGGGAGCCATTAAGGATTTGATCAATGAACATATGGCCGGACGGATGAGGTCGTTTGGCTCTCATGTGGGAGACCCAGGTTCCAATCCTCGGTAAAGTTATGGATTTTTCGTTCTGGGAAAAAGTAAACGTGCACAGTCCGTGGCGACAGGTCTAGTTATGGGGCCATAAATCCTCAAACTCAAACACCCCTCCCCCCTTTTCGACACCCCCCACGGCTGACACTGTAAAATGCAGGCAACATATCAGCATATGTGGCTTAATCGTTAAGAAACGCTGAGTAATTCCGTGGTGCTAGGATCGATCCCAGCTGCGGGCGATTTAACAGCAGACCACCGTGCGTTGGTTTCAACAGTGAAATATAGAGACGACCGTTCATAAAATAATGGCAAGCTGAACGTAAAATGTATAATCACAAACAGAATTAAAAAAAAAAAAAAAAAAGCTGCGATTGAAGCTGCTTGTAAAGATACGTACCTAACTTTTTAACTGGCTGATAATGATTAATTACTAATTGCTAATTATGGTCTTCTTTTGTTAATCGCTTGTTTTTTAGGCTGTTGTTAGACTTACGCACTTTGCCTCAGTAGTTACACTAACACACTTTGCCTCAGTAGTTACACTAACAAACTTGGCCTCAGCTATTACACTAACACACTTTGCCTCAGTTATTACACTAACACACTTTGCCTCAGTTATTACACTAACACACTTTGCCTCAGTAGTTACACTAACACACTTTGCCTCAGCTATTACACTAACACACTTTGCCTCAGTTATTACACTAACACACTTTGCCTCAGTTATTACACTAACACACTTTGCCTCAGTAGTTACACTAACGCACTTTGCCTCAGTAGTTACACTAACACACTTTGCCTCAGCTATTACACTAACACACTTTGCCTCAGTTATTACACTAACACACTTTGCCTCAGTTATTACACTAACACACTTTGCCTCAGTAGTTACACTAACGCACTTTGCCTCAGTAGTTACACTAACACACTTTGCCTCAGTAGTTACACTAACACACTTTGCCTCAGTAGTTACACTAACACACTTTGCCTCAGCTATTACACTAACACACTTTGCCTCAGTTATTACACTAACACACTTTGCCTCAGTTATTACACTAACACACTTTGCCTCAGTAGTTACACTAACGCACTTTGCCTCAGTAGTTACACTAACACACTTTGCCACAGTAGTTACACTAACACACTTTGCCTCAGTAGTTACACTAACACACTTTGCCTCATTGTTACACTAACACACTTTTCCTCAGTAGTTGCACTAACACACTTTGCCTCATTGTTACACTAACACACTTTACCTCAGTTGTTACACCAACTCACTTTGCCTCAGTAGTTACACTAACGCACTTTGCCTCAGTTGTTACACTAACACACTTTGCCTCAGTTGTTACACCAAAGCACTTTGCCTCAGTAGTTACACTAACGCACTTTGCCTCAGTTGTTACACTAACACACTTTGCCTCATTGTTACACTAACACACTTTGCCTCAGTTGTTACACCAACTCACTTTGCCTCAGTTGTTACACTAACACACTTTGCCTCAGTTGTTACACTAACACACTTTGCCTCATTGTTACACTAACACACTTTGCCTCAGTTGTTACACTAACACACTTTGCCTCAGTTCTTACACTAACATACTTTGCCATAGTTGTTACACTAACACACTTTGCTTCAGTTGTTACACTAACATACTTCATCTCATTTGTTACATACACTAGCGCACTTTGCTTCAGTTGTTACTTCAACTCGTGTGGCTGGTCTTGTTATTACGTTAACTTCGTCAGTCCAAGCCTGGGTTGAGGCATAAGCTAACTAAGCTATAGCTCAGGGTCTAACAATCTGCCTGGCCTCTGATAATTTACGTAGGCTAACCCGGCTAATCAATATCTGCAGAAATCAAATGTGTCGGCCCAAAAAATCGCAGCCATGCCGTAAACGAACACAGAAGAAGAAGAAGAAGAAGAAGAAGAAGAAGAAGAAGAAGAAGAAGAAGAAGAAGAAGAAGAAGAAGAAGAAGAAGAAGAAGAAGAAGAAGAAGAAGAAGAAGAAAAAAAGAAGAAGAAAAAGAAGAAGAAGAAGGAGGAGGAGGAGGAGGAGAAGAAGAAGAAGAAGAAGAAGAAGAAGAAGAAGAAGAAGAAGAAGAAGAAGAAGAAGAAGAAGAAGAAGAAGAAGAAGAAGAAGAAAAAGGAGTAGAAGAAACGAACTCACATTTCAAGCCACACACATGATATATGATATACACATATATACACACACATCTGTGGATCCTTGTCTGAGCTGCATTGTACTTAGATTAGATTGTCCAAGAGCGATCTTTTAGTGAAGATTCAGTCACAAGCTGGACTGCACAGATTGTCCAAGAGCGATCTTTTAGTGAACATTCAGTCACAAGCTGGACTGCACAGATTGTCCAAGAGCGATCTTTTAGTGAACATTCAGTCACAAGCTGGACTGCACAGATTGTCCCAGAGCGATCTTTTAATGAACATTCAGTCACAAGCTGGACTGCACAGACTGTCCCAATGTGATCTTTCTGTGGACATTTAAGCACAAGCTGCAATGCAAAAATTCTCCTAGTGTGATTTTTTAGTGGACATTCAGTCACAGACAGCACTGAGATCAGCTTTTCCCCTGTGTGATCTTTCAGTGGATATTCAAGCACAAGCTGCTCTGAGATCAGATTATCCCAGGGTGATGTTTTAGTGGACATTCAGTCACAGACAGCACTGAGATCAGCTTTTCCCATGTGTGATCTTTCACTGGATATTCAAGCACAAGGGTTGTATACTGTTAAACATTTTATAGATGCTTTACGTGGTTATGCATCCTACCAAGTGTCAAGGGTGTATGACTTCTTCCAGTTTCATACAAGAGTTCCGTAAACCATGAAAACAACTACTGGGTTTCCTACGGAGAATACTGAGGTGGTACAGGTAGTTACAGGTGACAACGTAACCACCAGGAACAATGTCTACGAGAACTATCACTCCAAGGGTGTACTGTTAGTGCAGTCGGTCTAGTTTATTCTTGGACGAATTTATTAAGACGGCGAACTGGTGGCAAATGATTGAACACTGTCTGTCTATCCTATTCTGCCTAGTTTACACACTGACAGACTCCAAAGCCGGCACCATCTCAAAAGGCGCCACCTAGCCTCGATTTGACGTGAGTCTGTAACACAAGACATGGGCCCACTCCTAGGGTCACAACGCATTCAGATATGTGTTCACTCAAGGGGTCACACTTGTAGCATAGAACAGCAGACATCAACGTAAAAGCCTGTGGGACGCAAACAAATGGTGTTGCTATCAAAAGACTCAACAGCCAACAGCACTGATCAGCACCATGCATTCAATTAGTACATCGACAGATTATTCTCACTGCACATCGGACAAGTCGATAGGTGCTTGGATCCATTCTTCAGTATATCCCTCAGCGTGTTGCGACTGATCACACCCGTTCTGTGTTGGTTTACTATTCTTGTTTGGCTTCCTGCATAGTGTTTATGTTTGGCGACACCTTTTTATTTTGACCTGAAGTTCTTGTAGTCTTTTGTGAGTTGCCGATTCAGCGTCGTCTCCTGAATCATCTTCTCGTCCTGTCCCCCTGAGAGCATTGAGAATGTCGGCATTATTCATTGTTTTTCTGTCAGCTACCGTGGCCCTACCAGCAAGCTAATCCGCTGGTTTATTCCCTCTTACCCCAGAGTGTCCTGGCTCAAAAAATGAAAGTAATTCCTTTCAGACGAGATTTCCCCAGCGACTCCAGCCATTGTCGTCGAATCCATCCTGTCTCTTATCCTTATGCTCACGGAATCACTTAGAAAGCCCGCATTGGAAAAAGCTGTGTATCTAGCCACATCCATATAATCAATCAAATAACTAAGTTGTCAAATAACGCGCTGGATCTCACGTTCTCGTCCCCATAACTACCATCCTGAATTGCATTCAGAAAAATACACCAAATTCCACAGAACAGTCCAAGCTCGCCAACAAAATAGAATAATACAAAAGGCGAAGAACCACTATCACACACAGGGCCTCTCCATATTCTATCTATGATACTAACCTTGACACGGATTCACCGACAGCAACCTGTCATCCGTAGGTTCCACAGTACGTGCGGCGGCCGCTGGTACCTGTGAATCTCTAGACCACTTGTCTTAACAAACTTCAAATATCCTGAACCTTTTACATTAGCCTCTGTTATCATCACTGAGTACCTTGACAACTGGCGTGGGGGTATTATGTCTCTGACCTCTGACACACTTAAGTACCGAAGTGAGTTCAGCATGCGACAACATTTTCCAATGGCGCTATTTTTTTTTAAATTATGGGAAGCCGAAACGCACAGAAAGTTTACCGAGAACGCATACATGAAAGAATTGTCAATTAATTTGCTGAACTCTTAAGTATTTGTGTGTGCAATTTGAACAGTTTTGCTGATTAAATTACAAAGCTTTTGAATATCAAAATTATGACAAAACTGTGTACGTTTCAGAAGCTATGAGTTTGTGTGTGTGTGTGCGTATGTGTATGTGTGTTTTAGTAGTATATTTACTTACACACAGTAACAGTAATCATTGCGTTCAAAAAGTGAAAAATAAATTGCTAGGGGCATCTCATATGTGTTATGTCCTCCATCCAAGCAGCCTGAAGCGTTCCAATATTAACTGTGCCAGCAGCAGTCTGTTTGTAAGTCCTTCTTCATTTCCTTTCTTAGTGTTGTTTATCAGTCAGATCCTATGGCATCTACTTGCTGTATCATTCTGTTCAAACCCTCGTTATGTATAGGGATGGTTCGTTAAGTGTCATGTCCTTCACCCTATTAGCCAGAAGAGTTCCAGTATCAACTGTGCTGGCTGCAGTCTATTTGAATTTCCGTCTGTCGTTTCTATCTGACCGCTGAGTGTCAGCGACGTGACCACAATATCTTGGCCTGAAAACGGCTCATTTACAAAAATTGTGAACTGAAAACGGGACGTTCTACTGATTTTTTGATAAATAAACAGAGTTGGGGTGGGAAGGCTTGAGGCCGTAGAATTATAAACACATAATTAAAAAAACAGACGATGTATTGATCGGCACTGATTATTTACACACACACACACACACACACACACCCACACACACACACACACACACACACACACACACACACATATAACTATATATATATATATATATATATATATATATATATATATATATATATATATATATATATATATATATATATATATATAACTATATATATATTTATATATATATATATATATATATGTTTGTTTTAGTATCCAGAAGCCATGAGTTGTTAACCCTTAGGCTCGGTATTATGGATATCGCAACCTTTCGGCCTTGATTCCATTTTAAATACCGTAAATCTGGAGAAATGTGGCTTTTCTCCCACCCCCGGGAGTGAACCCGGACCACAAGGAGTTCGACACCCGCTCACTGCGCAATCCGGTTTAGCCAACTACGCTAGAGAGATGGGTATATATATATATATATATATATATATATATATATATATATATATATATATATATATATATATATATATATATATATATATATATATACTGATATTTTCAGCTGAAAACGGAACATTCTAATACTCTGAGATATTTTAGCTGAAGACGGGATATTTTGAGCTGAAAACAAGACATTCTACTGATTTTGAATTGAAAACGGGTCATCCTTGGCAAGTCAGTTTTTCTCCAGACCCGACCGTTCCCTTTTGTTTCTTTTTCTTTTTCTTTCTAATTCACCTAGGTAAGAGCACGGCCAGCTCCAGATTTATATATGCCGCCGGACGTGGTAAGAGAAAGGACCCCATTTCCACGCCCTCAGACTATTAAAATACCGAACTATTGTCGCCACGAAACTAACAAAACATTATGGTTTTCAACTGCACTGAAAGAAATATTAAGTTTGTGCAGTATGCTTGAGCTTATTTCTAGATTTTTATTAAACGGAACAACAGTAAATATTTTTTTGGTGTATCAAAAAGACGGCCCGGGTACTCTTAAAAATTTGGATTTTGCACTTCCACAAACATCATCATCACTTCCACAAACATCATTTTTACTTCCACAAACATCATCATCACTTCAACAAACATCATAATCACTTCAACAAACATCATCATTACTTCCACAAACATCATCATCACTTACACAAACATCATCGTCACTTTCACAAACATCATCATAACACAAACATTATCTCATAACTTTCTCAAACATGCTCGTCTCTTGAAAAAACATCATCATCACTTCCACAAACATTATCCTCACTTCTACTAAATTATCATCACTTCCACAAACATACTCGTCTCTTGCACAAACATCATCATCACTTCCACAAACATCATCATTACTTCCACAAACATCATCATCACTTCCACAAACATTATCCTCACTTCTACAAAAATTAAAATCACTTCCACAAACATGCTCGTCTCTTGCACAAACATCATGATCACTTCCACAAACATCAACGTCAGTTTCACAAACATACTCGTCTCTCGCACAAACATCATCATCACTTCCACAAACATTATCCTACTTTCTACAAAAAATATTATCACTTCCACAAACATTATCATTACTTCCACAAACATCATCATCACTTCCACAAACATTATCCTCACTTCTACAAAAATTACCATCACTTCCACAAACATACTCGTCTCTCGCACAAACATCATCATCCCATTCACAAACATCATCACCACTTCCACAAACATTATATTCACTTCTACAAAAATTATCATCACCTCCACAAACATACATGTCTCTTGCACGCACATCATCTTCCCTACCACAAACATCATCATTACTTCCACAAACATTATCGTCACTTCCACAAACATTATCATCACTTCCTCAAACATACTCGTCTCTCGCACAAACATCATCATCACTTTCACAAACATCATCATTACTTCCACAAACATCATCATCACTTCCACAAACTTCATCATTACTTCCACAAACATCATCATTACTTCCACAAACATCATCATTACTTCCACAAACATCATCATCACTTCCACAAACATCATCATTACTTCCACAAACATCATCATCACTTCCAGAAACATTATCCTCACTTCAACAAAAATTATCATCACTTCCACAAACATATTCGTCTCTTGCACAAACATCATCATCACTTCCACAAGGATACCCTCACTTCTACAAACATCATCATCACTTCCAGAAACATACTCTCTCTTGCACAAACATCATTATCACTTCCACAAACATAATCATTACTTTCACAAACATCCTCATCACTTCCTCAAACATGCTCCTTTCTCGCACAAACATCATGATCACTTCCACAAACATCATCGTCACTTTCACAAACATACTCGTCTCTCGCAAAAACATCTTTATCACTTCCACAAACATTATCGTCACTTCTACAAAAATTATCATCACTTCCACAAACATACTCGTCTCTTGCACAAACATCATCATCACTTCCACAAAGATACCCTCACTTCTACAAAATCATCATCACTTCTAGAAAAATACTCGTCTCTTGCACAAACATTATCATCACTTCCACAAACATCATCATCACTTCTACAAACATCATCATTACTTCCACAAACATCATCATCACTTCCACAAACATCATCATCACTTCCACAAACATCATCGTCACTTTCACAAACATACTCGTCTCTCGCACAAACATCATCATCACTTCCATAAACATTTTCCTCACTTCTACGATAATTATCATCATTTCCACAAACATACTCGTCTCTTGCACAAACATCATCATTACTTCCACAAAGATACCCTCACTTCTACAAACATCATAATCACTTCCAGAAACATATTCGTCTCTTGCACAAACATCATCATCACTTCCACAAACATCATCATTACTTCAACAAACGTTATCATCACTTCCACAAATATTATCCTCACTTCTACAAAAATTACCATCACTTTTACAAACATACTCGTCTCTCGCGCAAACATCATCATCACTTTCACAAACATCATCATCACTTCCACAAACATTATAATCACTTCTACAAAAATTATCATCACCTCCACAAACATACTCGTCTCTTGCACAAACATCATCTTCCCTTCAACAAACATCATCATCACTTCCACAAACATCATCATCACTTCCATAAAACATCATTTTTACTTCCACAAACATCATCATCACTTCAACAAACATCATAATCACTTCAACAAACATCATCATTACTTCCACAAACATCATCATCACTTCCACAAACATCATCGTCACTTTCACAAACATCATCATAACTTTCTCAAACATGCTCGTCTCTCGCACAAACATCATGATCACTTCCACAAACATAATCGTTACTTTCACAAACATACTCGTCTCTTGAAAAAACATCATCATCACTTCCACAAACATTATCCTCACTTCTACTAAATTATCATCACTTCCACAAACATACTCGTCTCTTGCACAAACATCATCATCACTTCCACAAAGATACCCTTACTTCTACAAAAATTATCATCACTTCCAGAAACATACTCGTCTCTTGCACAAACATCATCTTCACTTCCACAAACATCATCATTACTTCCACAAACATTATCCTCACTTCCACAAACATCATTACCACTTTCTCATACATACTCGTCTCTCGCACAAACATCATCATCACTTCCACAAACATCATCGTCACTTTCACAAATATCATCATCACGTCCTCAAACATGCTCGTCTCTCGCACAAACATCATGATCACTTCCACAAACATTATCGTCACTTTCACAAACATACTCGTCTCTCGAACAAACATCATCATCACTTCCACAAACATTATCCTCACTTCTACAAAAATTATCATCACTTCCACAAACATACTCGTCTCTTGAACAAACATCATCATCACTTCCACAAACATCATCATTACTTCCACAAAGATACCCTCACTTCTACAAACATCATCATCACTTCCAGAAACATACTCGTCTCTTGCACAAACATCATCATCACTTCCACAAACATCATCATTACTTTTACAAACATCATCATCACTTCCACAAACATTATTCTCACTTCTACAAAAATTACCATCACTTTCACAAACATACTCGTCTCTCGCACAAACATCATCATCACTTTCACAAACATCATCATCGCTTCCACAAACATTATAATCACTTGTACAAAAATTAGCCTCACCTCCACAAACATACTCGTCTCGGATGAACATCATCTTCCCGTCCACAAACATCATCATTACTTCTACAAACATTATCCTCATTTCCACAAACATCATCATCACTTCCACAAACATCATCATCACTTCCACAAACATCATTTTTACTTCCAAAAACATCATCATCACTTCCACAAACATCATAATCACTTCAACAAACATCATCATTACTTCCACAAACATCATCATCACTTTCACAAACATCATCGTCACTTTCACAAACATCATCATCACTTCCTCAAACATGCTCGTCTCTCGCACAAACATCATGATCACTTCCACAAACATCATCATCACTTCCACAAACATTATCCTCACTTCTACAAAAATTATCATCACTTCCACAAACATACTCGTCTCTTGCACAATTATCATCATCACTTTCACAAAGATACCCTTAGTTCTACAAACATCATCATCACTTCCAGAAACATACTCGTCTCTTGCACAAACATCATCATCACTTCCACAAACATCATCATTACTTCCACAAAGATACCCTCGCTTCTACAAACATCATCATTACTTCCAGAAACATACTCGTCTCTTGCACAAACATCATCATCACTTCCACAAACATCATCATTACTTCTACAAACATCATCATCACTTCCACGAACATTATTCTCACTTCTACAAAAATTACCATCACTTTCACAAACATACTCGTCTCTCGTACAAACATCATCATCAGTTTCACAAACATCATCATAACTTCCACAAACATTATAATCACTTGTACAAAACTTATCCTCACCTCCACAAACATACTCGTCTCTTGGACAAACATCATCTTCCCGTCCACAAACATCATCATTACTTCTACAAACATTATCCTCATTTCCACAAACATCATTATCACTTCCTCAAACATACTCGTCTCTCGCACAATCATCATGATCACTTCCACAAACATCATCATCACTTCCACAAACATCATCATCACTTCCACAAACATTATTTTTACTTCCACAAACATCATCATCACTTCCACAAACGTCATCATCACTTCCACAAACATCATCATTACTTCCACAAACATCATCATCACTTCCACAAACATCATCGTCACTTTCACAAACATTATGATCACTTTCTCAAACATGCTCGTCTCTCGCAAAAACATCATGATCACTTCCACAAACATCATTGTCACTTTCACAAACATACTCGTCTTTCGCACAAACATCATCATCACTTACACAAACATTATCCTCGCTTTTACAAAAATTATCGTCACTTCAACAAACATACTCGTCTTTTGCACAAACATCATCATCACTTCCACAAAGATACCCACACTTCTACAAACATCATCATTACTTCCACAAACATCATCATCACTTCCACAAACATCATCATCACTTCCACAAACATCATCGTCACTTTCACAAACATACTCGTCTCTCGCACAAACATCATCATCACTTCCATAAACATTTTCCTCACTTCTACGATAATTATCATCACTTCCACAAACATACTCGTCTCTTGCACAAACATCATCATTACTTCCACAAAGATACCCTCACTTCTACAAACATCATAATCACTTCCAGAAACATATTCGTCTCTTGCACAAACATCATCATCACTTCCACAAACATCATCATTACTTCAACAAACGTTATCATCACTTCCACAAATATTATCCTCACTTCTACAAAAATTACCATCACTTTTACAAACATACTCGTCTCTCGCACAAACATCATCATCACTTTCACAAACATCATCATCACTTCCACAAACATTATAATCACTTCTACAAAAATTATCATCACCTCCACAAACATACTCGTCTCTTGCACAAACATCATCTTCCCTTCAACAAACATCATCATCACTTCCACAAACATCATCATCACTTCCACAAACATCATTTTTACTTCCACAAACATCATCATCACTTCAACAAACATCATAATCACTTCAACAAACATCATCATTACTTCCACAAACATCATCATCACTTACACAAACATCATCGTCACTTTCACAAACATCATCATAACTTTCTCAAACATGCTCGTCTCTTGAAAAAACATCATCATCACTTCCACAAACATTATCCTCACTTCTACTAAATTATCATCACTTCCACAAACATACTCGTCTCTTGCACAAACATCATCATCACTTCCACAAACATCATCATTACTTCCACAAACATCATCATCACTTCCACAAACATTATCCTCACTTCTACAAAAATTAAAATCACTTCCACAAACATGCTCGTCTCTTGCACAAACATCATGATCACTTCCACAAACATCAACGTCAGTTTCACAAACATACTCGTCTCTCGCACAAACATCATCATCACTTCCACAAACATTATCCTACTTTCTACAAAAAATTATTATCACTTCCACAAACATTATCATTACTTCCACAAACATCATCATCACTTCCACAAACATTATCCTCACTTCTACAAAAATTACCATCACTTCCACAAACATACTCGTCTCTCGCACAAACATCATCATCATCATTCACAAACATCATCACCACTTCCACAAACATTATATTCACTTCTACAAAAATTATCATCACCTCCACAAACATACATGTCTCTTGCACGCACATTATATCATCTTCACAACATCATCATCACATCATCAAACATACTTCCACAAACATCATCATCACTTCCACAAACATTATCATCATCAAACTTCACAAACATCATCATCACTCTCCACAAACATACATCATCACTTCCACAAACATCATCATCATTTCACAAACATCATCATCACTTCCACAAACATCATCATCACTTCCACAAACATTATCTTCCACACTTCCACAAAAACATCATCATCACTTTCACAAACATCATCATAACTTCCACAAACATCATCATTACTTCCACAAACATCATCATCACTTCCACAAACATCATCATCACTTCCACGAACATTATCATTACTTCCACAAACATCATCATCACTTCCACAAGCATCATCATCACTTCCACAAACATCATCATCACTTCCAAAACATCATCATCACTTCTACACAAACATCATCATCACTTCCACAAACATCATCACAAACATCACTTCCACACAACAAAATCATCATCACTTCTTCAAACATCATCACACTTCCACAAACATCACTCATCACTTGCACAAACATCATCATCACTTCCACAAACATCATCATCACTTCTACAAACATCATCATCACTTCCACAAACATCATACTCACTCTCTACAAACATCAATCACTTCCATCATCACTTCCACACAACATCATCATCACTTCCACAAACATCATCATCACTTCTACAAACATCATCATCACTTCCACAAACAAACATCAATCTCTTGCACAAACTCATCTCTTTCACAAAACATCATCATCACTTCCACAAACATCATCATCACTTCCACAAACATCATCATCACTTCCACAAACATTATCATCACTTCCACAAAAATCATCATCACTTCCACAAACATACTCGTCTCTCGCACAAACATCATCATCACTTCCACAAACATCATCATCACTTCCACAAACACATCATCATCACTTCCACAAACATCATTCATCACTTCCACAAACATACTCGTCTCTTGCACAAACATCATCATCACTTCCACAAACATCATCATTACTTCTACAAACATCACTCCATCATCATCATCACTTTCACAACATTATTATCATCACTTCACAAACATCATCATCACTTCAACAAACATCATCGTCTCTTCCACAAACATCATCTCACTTCCACAAACATCATCATCACTTCCCACAAACATCATCATCACTTCACACAAACATCATCATCACAAAACAAACATCATCAAACATACTCGTCTTCAAAACATCATCATCACTTCCACAAACATCATCATCTTCTAACACAAACATCATCATCACTTCCAAAACATCATCATCACTTTCACAAACATCATCATCACTTTCACAAAACATCATCATCACTCACATCAAACAAATCATCATCATCACTTCCACAAACATCATCATCACACTTCCACAAACATCACTCGTCACTTGCACAAACATCATCATCACTTCACAAACATTATCCTCACTTCTTACAAAAACATATCATCACTTCCACAAAACATACTCGTCTCTTGCACAAACATCATCATCACTTCCACAAACATCATCATCACTTCTACAAACATCATCATCACTTCCACAAAAATAAATCATCAAACATCATCATCACTTCCACAAACATCATCATCACTTCCACAAACATCATCATCACTTTCACAAACATCATCATCACTCGCACAAACATCATCATCACTTCAACAAACATCATCATCACTTCCACAAACATCATCATCACTTCCACAAAACATCATCATCACTTCCCACAAACATCATCATCACTTCACAAACATCATCATCACTTCACAAACATCATCATCACTTCCACAAACATCATATCATCACTTCAACAAACATCATCATCACTTCCACAAACATCATCATCACTTCTCTTGCAAATCATCATCACTCACAAACATCATCATCTTTCACACAAAAACATCATCATCACTTCCACAAACATCATCACTTCACTCTCACAAACATCATCATCATCACTTCCACAAACAAACAAACATCATCATCACTTCCACAAATTATCATCAATCATCACTTTCCAAACATACATCTCTTCTACAAACATCATCATCACTATCATCATCATCTCTCCCACAAACATCATCATCACTTCCACAAACATCATCATCACTTCCACAAACATCATCATCACTTCACAAACATCATCATCACTTCCACAAACATCATCATTTTACTTCCACAACATCATCACTTCCACAAACATCATCATCACTTCCACAAACATCATCATCACTTCCACAAACATCATCATCACTTCTACACAAACATCATCATCACTTCCACAAACATATCATCTCTTCACAAACATCATCATCACTTCCACAAACATCATCATTACTTCCTCACAAATACTCGTCTCATCATCATCACTTCCACAAACATCATCATCACTCTCCACAAACATCATCACACTTCCAAACTTCATCATTACTTCCACAAACATCATCATCACTTCCACAAACATCATCATCACTTCCACAAACATCATCATCACTTCCACAAACATCATCATCACTTCCACAAACATTATCCTCACTTCTACAAAAATTATCATCACTTCCACAAACATACTCGTCTCTTGCACAAACATCATCATCACTTCCACAAACATCATCATTACTTCCACAAACATCATCATTACTTCCACAAACATTATCCTCACTTCTACAAAAATTATCATCACTTCCACAAACATACTCGTCATCGCACACAACATCATCATCACTTCCACAAACACATCATCATTCATTATTATCCTCACACAAAAAATCATCATCACCTCCACAAACATACTCGTCTCTTCCACAAACATCATCATCCCGTCCACAAACATCATCATCAATTCTTCTACAAAACATTATCATCACTTCGTCAAACATCATTATCACTTCACAACATCGTCTCTCGCACAATCATCATCATCACTTCCACAAACATCATCATCACTTCCACAAACATCATCATCACTTCACAAACATCATCATTCTTCCACAAACATCATCATCAAAACATCCACAAACAAACATCATCATCACTTCACAAACATCATCATTCTTCCAAAAACATATCATCATCCACCAACATCCTTTCAAACACTCAAAAACATCATCATCACTTCCACAAACATCATCATCACTTCCACAAACATTTTCATCACTTCTACAAACAATCTCATCACTTCCACAAACAACTCGTCTCACAAACATCATCATCACTTCCACAAACATCATCATCACTTCCACAAACAGCATCATTACTTCCACAAAACATTATCCTCACTTCTACAAAATTTATCATCACTTCCACAAACATACTCATCTCTTCACAAACATCATCATCACTTCCACAAACATCATCATCACTTCCACAAACATCATCATTACTTCCACAAACATCATCATCACTTCCACAAACATCATTATCACTTCCTCAAACATACTCGTCTCTCGAACAAACATCATCATCACTTCCACAAACATCATCATCACTTCCACAAACATCATTATCACTTCCACAAACATCATCATCACTTCCACAAACATCATCATTACTTCCACAAACATCGTCATCACTTCCACAAACATCATCATTACTTCCACAAAGATACCCTCACTTCTACAAACATCATCATCACTTCCAGAAACATACTCGTCTCTTGCATAAACATCATCATCACTTCCACAAACATCATCATCACTTCCACAAACATCATCATTCTTTCGACAAACATCATCATCACTTCCACAAACATCATTATCACTTCCTCAAACATACTCGTCTCTCGCACAAACATCATCATCACTTCCACAAACATCATCATCACTTCCACAAACATCATTATCACTTCGACAAACATCATCATCACTTCCACAAACGTTTTGCTAAAGCGATTACCTCAGATAGGTGTAAGTCAAAGAAGTTTGCACAAGATGTTTTAAAGGAGAGTGGATGAGATCAAGGCTGTGCTTCGACGAACAAATAATAGTGCACCAGGTCAAAATGGTATAAGATACGATGACATTAGTAGGTGTACTAAAGAGGAGTTCGAAAAGCTAGCAGATATGTACAATAATATTATTGCGAGTGATATTATCTATGCAAAATACTGCAGACAAGCTGTTAGAAATGATAATCGTTAGAAAAACTTCAGACCAGCTTGAGAGGCGATGTCTTCTTCCACCTACCCTTGGAGTGTACCGTCCAAAGAACGAAATAATGGACCAAAGCTGCGGTTTTTGCTCGTGATGTGTATGAAGGGACTCAGATATTGAAACGTGTGTTGCGGCAGTTGATCTCCAGGATGCGTAAAACAGAGTACTTTTAAATTTCTTAATGTTTCAGCCTCTTGAACTCCAGATATGTCAATTCCTGTTTCATTGGATCTCTTCCGCCCTCTTCCAATAAAAAGTAGTGTTTAGATGTGGCAGTTGGACTTCTGAACCAACATCAATACATCCCGGCCTGCCACAAGGATCACCATTTTCTCCTGTGCTGTTCGACGTTTACACAGTCGAGCAAATCACAAGACCCGAAAGAACACTGTCGTACGCTGACGATGTGTTAGTGTATCGTTAGGGTAAGGGTAGAGTAGGTACCGGGCGCAGTCCTAGGAATTAAAGGTCACCATTGAGATGCTGACCACATCCCCCATCTTGTGCAGCTGGTCTATAAAATATAGGTCTAGCCCTATATACCCAGTACGCCTGAAAGGCGTGGAAAAGGGTCTTTTACTGTACAAGGGTTGTTCATTTAGCCTTTTGTGGAAGTAGCATAAACTCGAGTTTAGAGATGTCGATCTTGTCGCTCTAGAACATAAGCTAGGACCATCTGGGACTGAAAAGAGAAAAGTAAAGGCGACTGGTCTTGGCAGACGCACTGACCATCGTCATTGCCTGTGATTCCCACGCCTTCCTATACACAGCACAGTGGAGGACTATGGTCTGTAAAAACGGGAAGGTGACAACATAGGATAATGATGATGATGATGAGATGGAGAAGCAGGTGGCAATGATGATGATGATGGACTATTGATGGTAACAATGAGATGATGGTCACTTGATGATGATATAAGGATGACTATGATGGTAACAATGAGATGATGGTCACTTGATGATGATATAAGGATGATGATCTGATGATGATGATGAGGGATGATTGCTGGTATGATGAGGTCACTTGATGATGATATAAGGATGACTATGATGGTAACAATGAGATGATGGTCACTTGATGGATGATGGTGGTGGTTGTGGTGATGATGATGATGATGATGATTTTAGGGTAGGTTAAACTGAAAACCTTGGTCATAACATCGTACTGACCTGATGTGATTGATACATTTCACAGACATCAACATGCTGCGGCCTTGCGCAGAGAGCGGTGAGCAGAATGGATAACTTCACAATGAATGTTTCTCACATTCCCAGGCATGTGGAAGGAGCTATCAGGTAAGCGTTTCTGACAATTAAGATTTCTTCCCTTTTTTTCCATTGGTATGGAGTAATATCATCGTTGGAATTTACCTCGAACACCAAGGACCGACATCTGATGAGATTCATGATCGCCTACACCAGCTGGCAAGGCATTTGATGATGATTGTCCAAACCGTAGGTCAATGATGGTCATGTCTTTCCACAGCCATTTGTGGCGTGCACCTACAGCCATGGTCATGTCTTTCCACAGCCATCTGTGGCGTGACTTACAGCCATGGTCATGTCTTTCCACAGCCATTTGTAGCGTACACCTACAGTCATGGTCATGTCTTTCCACAGCCATTTGTGGCGTGCACCTACAGTCATGGTCATGTCTCTCCACAGCCATCTGTGGCGTGACTTACAGCCATGGTCATGTCTTTCCACAGCCATTTGTAGCGTACACCTACAGTCATGGTCATGTCTTTCCACAGCCGTCTGTGGCGTGACCTACAGCCATGGTCATGTCTTTCCACAGCCATTTGTAGCGTACACCTACAGTCATGGTCATGTCTTTCCACAGCCATCTGTGGCGTGCACCTACAGTCATGGTCATGTCTTTCCACAGCCGTCTGTGGCGTGCACCTACAGTCATGGTCATGTCTTTCCACAGCCGTCTGTTGCGTGCACATACAGTCATTGCCATGTCTTTCCACAGCCGTCTGTGGCGTGCACCTACAGTCATCTCTTTCCACAGCCGTCTGTGGTGTGCACCTACAGTCATGTCCAGCTCGGATGATCCTCCAGGTCATGATGCAGGTAGTTCAGGATTAGGGTGCTGAGTGGTCTCAATGAATGACGTCAGCCACGAGTGCTTGAAGTCCGGGATTCAGGCCCCGGTGAAAGCTGAGATTATTCACGTGGACTTCTAGTAATTTCCCCTTATCTGTGGGTGGTAAGATCGGATGCCCGTGTTTATTGTTGCGCACATAGAAAATTCCTTGGCAGTTAAAAATAGAAAAGGGTAGCCTAGCGGCGCTTCTCGGGCAAAATTTAGAGTTAAAAAATCTACATAAAGTATTTCAGGATCCTCGCTGGTACTACGGAGTTCGTACACTGCGCTGAGAATAATTGGACTCAGGCTTGAGTCAGAAGTAAAATGGAGCACTTATGAGTTACTTACATTTGTGCTAAGATGTTGATCCGTTGCTTAAATCAAACCAAGAAGTTCAGAATCGTTTCTCTTTACATCCCTCGGCCTCTCTTGCCCTCTAGTTTTCCTGTTTTAACGAATTACTCGTTTTGCCGCCTGCGCCTTTGGTACTGCTTAACTTCATCACATATCAAACCAATCCTTCCTTGCATTTTGTATATTTCTACAAACCAGTTTTACTTTAGCGGGTTATCATTGCTTACTGAATAGTACGACTCTCATACCGTTGTAAGAATCAACGCAACGCGGCCTGCTACCAAATGATCTGCAGCTGAATCCAAATCCCGATATGCCGGGATTGCGAAAGTGGATTCGCAGCCTCTAGGCTACAAAAGCCTACGCTCTGAGCATTGCTTCTCAACACTAAAGCGGCCGACTTTTGGTAACTTGTCGGATGAGAATGTAATGGGATTACATCTCAGAGACAATTTGCAGCTCATAAAACAGCTATAGTCCGTTCCAAGTGTCGTGTCCAATTTTTAAAATCTTCAACTTAATAACCGTTCGGTGTAAGTTGTTGAGATTTAGCATACAAACTGTTAATAATCATGTCCTTATAAAATGACTATTTTTTTTACGTAAAAACGGTATAGTTCTCATTTTGTCATATTTACGGTATATAACAGACACAGATTCACGCCAAAAAATCAGCATGATTACAGTTAACGGAGCAACAGAAGCTTTTCAAAACTTCAAATTGCACGCGTTTCATAGGCGTTCACTCTCGTGTTATCTCCAGCAATGGTGTTCAGTTAGTTGTGGATTTTTCATTGTCATATAATCAAGCGAAGCTAGGACCCTTCTCTTTTCTGCCATTTAGCTATACTAAACTATAGCCCCACATTCACCCTATCGATTCCTTCACATAATTCTATAAGTTTTTTTATTTTCCCTGTAATAAAGTAATCATAAGCTAGGTTTCATTGTTCAAACTCCGCGGATAGAATCAATAAAGTACAATCCGTCGCTGGAAATGTTGCATTAAATATGAGAACAATATTAGTAGCTAATATGTAACAAATTATAGAAAAAATACAATCTGTAATACAATCTGCAAATAAGGTATACTATGCACTACATCTACCAAAACCAAAATGCTCCATCTATCACCAGGATCACAGTAAATATTAGACAATTTGTACCCTATGGATTTAAATCTTGGAGTACAGCTAAACGAGACGAAGGCTTTTAAAAAAAAACATTAGAAAACAGTTATAGGGCGAATTTCTTTGAATCCTCTAGTACAGCTAAAAGAGACGACGTCTTTTTAAAAACATTAGAGAACACTGTTATACAGTGATTTTCTTTGAATGCTTAAGTACAACTAAAAGAGACGAAACGTTTTTAACAAATTTTAATGAACATAGTTATACAACGAGTTTTTTTTTTTTTTTTTGAATCCTCAAGTATAACTTAAAGAGAGGAAACAATTGTAAAAACATTAAAGAACATAGTTATACAACGAGTTTTTTTTTTTTTTTTTTTTTTTTGAATCCTCAAGTATAATTTAAAGAGAGGAAACCTTTTTAAAAATTTTTGAGAACACAGATTAATAGCGACTTTTTAGACCAATCAATTATTAAAAAAATGGGAGTGAGAAGTTGCGAAGAAGTTTATTTATTTTGCATCATCATTAATTACTAGCATTGTGCGGGCTAATATGCTGCGATGGTTGGGGCACGTAGAGAGAAAGGTTAGATAACAGATCTTGTGCAATGGTGATTGGCACCTTTCCGTCTTTCCAGACGATAGTGTTAGATCGCGAAATGAGCGTTGGGTTTGACTGTGGTACCGACAGCAGACCGTCCAGAAAGCAATGGCAAACTACTGCACGTAACCTTACTTTAAAAACCACAACAGTTTAAAAAAAAATGCTGGGGCTGGTTCTGCAACTTCCTGTAAAGTATACGCAACTAACTTTTTCAACTATTACGCCAATTTAACCACCGCCCAGTGACATGTGTGGTAAATCGCCCTATTATAGACGTCTAGACTGAGACATTAACATGCGTTAACTCGGACACCTCCTGATCGATGACTTCTGACTTGATGCTGCTCCTAGCTTGAGCTTTTTGTCTCAGCGCACGTATTTCATGTTGTCTGTGTAAAGGTAGATGACAGCTTTACACGTCTTTGATACCCAGTGGATATGGAAGTAAATTAAAGCCCCTTTCATTGCCTTTCGGCGTATTGGGCAAATGGGGATAGACCAATATTGTGTAGATGATGTGGTCAGCCTCACGCCGACTGCCTTCACTTTCCAGGATTTTACCTTCTTCTTCTGCCTTTCTACCCCTCAGTGGAGCATAGGTCCTCAACCAACCTTCGCCATTACACGGAGCTCTTCCCATGTCCTCCCCATCTTTCTAACTTCGTTTTCCAGCTCTCTGTGTTTTTTTGGCCTTCCTTTATTTCTATGCCCCTGTGGGTTCCAAAGCAGAGACATTCTAGTTATGCTGTTCTTCCATTTTCTCAGTGTATCCTAAACAACACCAGCGTCTTTTCCTCACCTCTTAGTACACTGGAGCCTGTTTAGTTCTCTCCCAAAGCTCTACATTAGTTATTTTAGCATACCATTTAATTCCGTCTATTCAGCACAGGCACCAGTTAATGAATGTCTGTAATTTATTTTTAATTGAATTAGTTGTTATCCATGTTTCCGCCCCATACAAAAGTACTGATTTGACATTAGAATTAAATTTTTTTTTAAATTTTACCTAGTTACAATTTAAGACTAGGTGACCTGAGAGGCAAGGTCATTTCTGGAGACAGAACAGCAAGTTCGCTTCCGTCAGGATCTGAGCACACGGCCTATGGATCCGCTAGTGGATATAATGCTAGATGTACAAGACTTGCACTAGCAATGCCGAGATTAAACAGCATGAAGAACCTGTGGCAAAGCATCTGCAAATTAGTTGAAGTAAAAATCTTGAGATGGTGCATTTTTCCTGTGGCAACTTACGGTTGCGAGTCCTGGACTCTCACTCAGTCACTGAAGAATAAGACTGGAGTTTTTGAATTAAAATGCTACAGAAAAATTCGACACAACGTGAGCAACTGTAAGAAAGGGTCGACACAACGTGAGCAACTGTAAGAAAGGGTCGACACAACATGAGCAACTGTAGGAAAGGGTGGACACAACATGAGCAACTGTAAGAAAGGGTCGACACAACGTGAGCAACTGTAGGAAAGGGTCAACACAACATGAGCAACTGTAAGAAAGGGTCGACACAACGTGAGCAACTGTAAGAAAGGGTCGACACAACATGAGCAACTGTAAGAAAGGGTCGACACAACGTGAGCAACTGTAGGAAAGGGTCGACACAACATGAGCAACTGTAAGAAAGGGTCGACACAACATAAGCAACTGTAAGAAAGGGTCGACACAACGTGAGCAACTGTAAGAAAGGGTGGACACAACATGAGCAACTGTAGGAAAGGGTCGACACAACATGAGCAACTGTAAGAAAGGGTGGACACAACATGAGCAACTGTAAGAAAGGGTCGACACAACGTGAGCAACTGTAAGAAAGGGTCGACACAACATGAGCAACTGTAAGAAAGGGTCGACACAACGTGAGCAACTGTAGGAAAGGGTCGACACAACATGAGCAACTGTAAGAAAGGGTCGACACAACGTGAGCAACTGTAAGAAAGGGTGGACACAACATGAGCAACTGTAGGAAAGGGTCGACACAACGTGAACAACTGTAGGAAGGGGTCGACACAACATGAGCAACTGTAAGAAAGGGTCGACACAACGTGAGCAACTGTAAGAAAGTGTCGACACAACATGAGCAACTGTAAGAAAGGGTCGACACAACGTGAGCAACTGTAGGAAAGGGTCGACACAACATGAGCAACTGTAAGAAAGGTTCGACACAACGTGAGCAACTGTAGGAAAGGGTCGACACAACATGAGCAACTGTAAGAAAGGGTCGACACAACATGAGCAACTGTAGGAAAGGGTCGACACAACATTAGCAACTGTAAGAACGGGTCGATACAACATCGGCAACTGTAAGAAAGGGTCGACACAACATGAGCAACTGTAAGAAAGGGTCGAAAAAACATGAGCAACTGTAGGAAAGGGTCGACACAACATGAGCAACTGTAGGAAAGGGTCGACACAACATTAGCAACTGTAAGAAATGGTCGACACAACATGAGCAACTGTAAGAAAGGGTCGCATCATTAGGAAGGTTAAGAACCACTGACCAAAAAAAAAATCAGGTCTTTGAATTTTCCTCCTCCTTTCACTACCACCCTCCCTCATAAATAAAAAAAAAAAAAATAACAGACAACATCCTGCAGAAAGAGAAGATAAATGATTAGAAGGAAACTGGCATATCTATACTGGTTTCGTGTGTTTGTTTGTTTGTTTGTTGGTCCGCTGCTCTCAGTGATTCGCTACAAAAATGTATCAGTCAATGCATCTTCCAATTCGAATCTGTGAATTATTGATAACAGCACTTTTTGCTGAAACTGACTTTCCTTTTAACTAACCCTGTAGCCCGCTGCTTATGAGGATTGTGCGTCCTGTTCAACGGTGGCACTGGGGGAATTCCCGACGCGTAATATAAAATAAGGTTAACACATTAGATAGGAATTATTAATGGCTACAAACGACAAGAGAATAAGAAGGTTGCTCTATTTCATCAGAGCGCTGTATGGATCAACTAAAAATAAAGAACCCTTTTCCACGTATTCACAGATGATGGGCATAAGGTGTTAGAGTTATATTCAGTAGACTAGTCAGCTTTACATCGGCGGCGTTTACTTCTCATGGATTTACCAGGTACTCACTCAAAGCTGAGTCGACCTGCAAACCAAAATCATTTAAAAACAAAAAAATCATTTTCTTTCGGATTCAAACCTACGACTTTCAGATTTACATGCATTATATCAATCTTGCGCCGTTTTGACGCAACTTTGCTCCGACTGGTCTATCTAGATGTAGCATCCGAATCAGAGAAATCACCATCGTCTTTTTTGAGGTCATCCGGGCATGTAGTTTCTAGCATTGGTTTTTGTCCATTATGTTAAATGCAGGTCCAGGAGCTGTGTGGTCTCGAGGGATGGTGTCCGCCTCGAGTGCTGGAGGTCACAGGTTCAAGCTCCAGTGACCTTGGAATTTTTTTCACCTGGACTTCTAGTAATTTCCCCTGGTGTCTGCATAATTAGATCGGACGCCTAAAAATGCGTTGGTAGTTGGAAGTCGAAAAAGAGTAGCCTTATGGCGCAGCCCCGGCAAAATTTGGTTAGAAATCTTCTTCTTCTTCAGCATTTTGAGCCTTTGAGGTTCATTGCTGCAGATATCACCTGCCTCCATTCATCTTTATAGTTGTCGTTCTCTTTCCAGTTGGTGACACCAAGTGTTTGCTGGTCTGTCCGGATATTATCTCTTCATGCTCTTCTTGGTCTGTCTTGTGCTACGACCATTTATATCCCTTGTGTATACAGTTTTTATTTATCTGACATTCTTTCAATATGACCCAACCATTTCAGTGTATTAGCTCTCATGATGCCATTGATCAGTGGTGTTTTAAACAGATTATGATTTTCGTTATTGCGTCTAGCTCTACATTCCCTGCTGTTTGCATCTTTGATGGGTCCAAAGATTCGTCGTAAGACTGAAATCTACCCAAAGTATTTCAGGAACCTGCTACAGAGTTCGTGCACTGCGCTGAGATTCTTCGGTCTCAGGCTTGAGTTAGAAGTAGAACGGAGCACTTATAGATTACTACCCGTGTGCTATGATGTTGATCCGTTAGATAAACCTATACCTAAAACTGAAGGTTCACTTCTTAGTGTGGCGCTGATATCACCCTCTCGTTGTCTACACGCCTGGGACTAAGAAAAAAAAAAGGGGGGGGGGGGGTTGGTACGAAGAGTTGCTGTTTGTAATGATTGATACCATTTCTTTCAAATGTATCTAACTTTGATCTTTTTTGTTATTAAAATTTTGTTTTCTAGAACTAGAATCTTGTATCTTCCTCGACGCTGGGTGGGATAAAGCTAACAGAAAAAGTAAGGAAGAGGATGAACTTTTAAGAGCTTTGTGTTTATTGATGTTGGAAAAATATTTCATTTGTATTTTCCCACTCTTCCCAGACCCTTGATAATTATTTTTCGGCTATTTTACAGTCTCCAGTATAGTCAAATCATGTTATTCTGAATGACTGTATCTTTAGGGCCACAGTTCGTCTTTATAAATTTTGTGTTTTTTGCTCAGCCATTCTGAATTTTTTTTTTTTTTTTTTGTTTCAAATGACACAAATGAGCAAAATAAGCGATTGAGGACGACTGCCGTTTTTTTTTTTTTTTTTTGAAATATTGAACTTGACTTCCGCAACCATTAATCCTTAATGGGTAGAGGGAAATTTTCTGGAAAGTAAAGACGACCGACATGATGTTGACAACATTATCAACAGAGATTTTATTGGTGTTGAAAATATGTGTAGTATTCCATGCCAGATGTGCCACTTGCATGAACAAGATTATGTGCTGCAATTTGAAAACATCAAAGTAGTCGATCCTGCAGTTCGTAAGCAGTCCAGTAATTCTGGCTAAAACATTTTCAATGTCACTCAGTATCTTTAATAGCTTTTACAGTTCATATTTCTTAAGGGTTCGTATTTCTCTAGTAGGTTATCTGTTTGTCCGTCCGTCTGCCCGCCTGCCTCTTTGCATATCTGCGTGCCTGTCAATCAGTTTAAGTCTATCAGTTTTTTTATTCTACTGACATACAAACCACCCGGAGAAAAGTGAAGAGGGACGTGCTTCGACAGATCGTTGCAGAAGTCGTGGGCAGCAAGACACTTTAAATTTTGTCTCTGGCATACTGATGGGTTGCAAACGAACAGGCAGGCATATTTGTTGGTTCTCAACCACTGGGTGTGAGCTGATCCATGACAAGAAAGATACGGTTAAGACCCTTCGGGAGCACAGTGTCAGTAACGAATAGTAAAGATCCCAACTCCGATGAGAGAGTAATGCAACTAACACGGGACTAGAAACTCTGGCCGATACACAGAGCACAGAGAAGAGCAGGATCGAAAAATAGAAGAAAAAAAAAGATAAAATAAACTGGCACTATTGGCACTGGAATTCAGAGCTGGTTACTAAACACAGGAATGACGAAGATGTTATGATATCCCATCTGCTGAAACGTAGGTTTGTTACTCTGCTCAGTTCAACTGGGAGGCTGTGTGGTCTCGCGGCATGGTGTCCGCCTCGAATGCAAGAGATTCCAGGTTGAATCCCCGGTGAGGGCTAGGATTTGTTCACTAGACTTGGACTTCTAGTAATTACTCC
>CAJHNH020006556.1:347500-380812 GCA_905116865.2 Candidula unifasciata | reverse complement strand
GAAAGGGTCGTTTGACGCCCCCACCCCTCCCCCCCCCCCCAAAAAAAAAATCTTTCGCGACCGGTAGGTTGAAAACCGCTGCCGTAAAGAGGAGTGACTAGTTCTAATCTTCAATGTCTCAGTGGATTAGTCCTTAACTTAAGCCGTTTGCCTTGCGCTCTAAAGGATGAGGCAGCCGCCGTGGTGTAGCGGCTAGCCGGTATTCTGCGGATCTGACGGTCGTGGGTTCAAGTCCCGACAGAGCTGGACTTTTGTTTTTCAGAAATGATCCTAGCTCCCAGATTGACCCATCCTTGAATAGGTACCGGGTTCATTCCTGGGAAGTAAAGGGGGCCGAAGTGATGTTGATCGCTTCACCCACCGAGTGCCGATTGGTCTATAACATGTAGGTCTAACCATACATGCCCGTCGCGCCTGAAGGGTCTATTACACTACTTCCTAGAAGCTGTGGGTTTGTTTCACGGACTGTTAACGAGAGCAGTTTTCACCGAGAATCCTCGAGTATTGTCGTTGAGGGTACAAAGATAGTGCTTTGTACCAAGCTCTTGTGTCGCGGAGAGAGACCGAGCTTTATATGATTACACAGGGTGTAATACAGTCGAGCCTTCCGACTTTGAAAATGTGATCTAAAATGCGTCTACAACTTTCACTTGTATTTGTTGTTTAGTAGGAGATTAGGTTGGTGTATTCATAACAAGAGTTGCTCCAGGTCTAGAACGAACAATCAAACGATTGAACGAACGACTTTATTTTCAAAGGGTTAAAAATTGGACACGTAGACTTGTCTAGCATTCTGCCTTTTCAGTCCAATCCCTGCATACAGTTAGATAGACTGATAGGTAGGTGTTCAAATTCAGGAATAGCTTCTAGGCTAGATTGGTCGATATGTAGGTGCTTAAATTCAAGAATAGCTTCTAGGCTAGATTGGTCGATAGGTAGGTGTTCAAATTCAGGAATATGTTCAAGGCTAGATTGGTCGATAGGTAGGTGTTCAAATTCAGGAATAGATTCTTGCCTAGACTGGTCGATAGGTATGTGTGCAAGTTCGGGAAAGGTTCTTGGCTAGATTGGTCGATAATTAGGTATTCAACTTCAGAAATATCTTCTGAGCTGACTAGATAGGTAGGTGTTCAAATTCTGGAGATATTTATGGGCTAGACATATCGATAGGTAAATAATATCGATAGGCAGGCTTTCAGGTACAGGAATAGCTCCTGGGCTAGATGTATCGATAGGTATATGGGATCGATAAGTAGACGTTCAAGTAAAGGAATAGCTCCTGGGCTAGATATATCGATAGGTATATGGGATCGATAAGTAGACGTTCAAGTACAGGAATAGCTACTGGGCTAGATAGATTTAAAGGTTGATGTTCAAGTTCCGGAGTAGCTTTTATACTAGATAGATCCACAAATATCTAGGTAGACAGGCTAGCAGGCGCTGCGAATATTCTTACGTGTACTGAGAACTTTTTTCATGTGTTGTCTAGTAATAGAAAAAAAAATAGTATAGCCCGACATGCGTGTAGCATCAGAATCGACTCTTACACCTTTTATTGCCAAAGAAAAATGCATTTTTTTTAGTATTTATTATTACTGTTTATTATATATTACACTCTACATACGTCTCGAACATAGCAAAAAAGAACGCTTGCTACACATGCAGGAACTGTAACGTTTTGAAGCTACAATTTACTAGTACTAAATTGCTAGCTGCTAAGTGTCATGTTGTAACCTTTCAGTTGAATACCCGATTTTCTGCTTTAATGATTGCCTAATATTCTATAACTGACATCCGTTGTTGCTACAGGAAAGATGCATGTTTTCAGGAATGCCACTCTAAACGACTCGCTGAAATTACGCGATGAAGGCCACCAACGCGCAGATAATTAAATCGAAAACAGACAATCAAATATGTCATGAAAGTTTTCCTGAATACCCCGCCAAAACCATAGATTTGTAAGATTGTAATTGATCATTAATTAAAGCATTCACATAATTTAATTTGTGCAATCAGGCACGCTTTAATTCAGATTCTTGAAAATGATAAAATTAGGTAAGTAAAAAGTAACACGCTAATCATCATTGTGTGCCTTGATCAGTTAGTTGCATTAAAAGTTAGAGGTTAAATTTGAGAGGGTGGACTTCATTGCACTAGGTTTTATCCCATATTAGCTGTACCCGGCCACGCGTTGTTGTGGCATAGTTTGGCTAAATGAAAATGAAAGAAAATAGAAATCGCACGTATCTAATACAATCATTGTCTGCTCAGGTATAGAGATAGTCTTTGATCCCCGCCCCCCCCCCCCCCACCACCACCACCACCACAACTAAATCCACCTACTACTCTCTCCCTCATCAAAGGTTTTTGGAAAAGAAAGACAATTGAAATCGCACGTGTCTAATATAGTTAATGCCTCAATCATTCTCTGCACAGATATAGAGATAGTCTGGTTTTCCAACTTTAGAACACGCACCTTATAATTGTGTTTTTATGTTAGTGGTAGTTTAAATGGTGTTATTAGCACAGTAACAAAAATGGTTATTTGGTTATCACAGGCTAAAGCTGTTTGTATTTTTATAGGGGACGGAAGTAAAGCTACAACTGTACATGTGAATAACAAAGTAAGTCGTAAAAAATAGAAAAGCGGAGGTAGCGTTAGTAAAATATAAACAAATTAGGTAATGAGAACTTGAAAATCAAGTGTAAAGCTCTTTAAGTTCTCTTAAATTTAAGTCATTACCCCCAACCCTCTTCCACCGACTACTGCTCTCACCCTCTTCGAAGGATTTGAAAATCACTACCTGGCGATATTCTGTTGTTGCTGTAACTGACATTGACATCCCTGTCCATCTGGACAGGAACCCAGTGTTCTAACCATTCGACCAAGCAGCCACTTAATCGGATTAACGAAAAGAGAACTTAACTATTAGAGATGTGTGTCCCTACTACAGTGTCCCGATTATAACACAACTCAAAACCGCAGGCAATTGTTTTCTCGTAGACAGATACTCCATATATATTAATGAAACGGCACAACAATAGAAATTGCACGTGTCTAACAAGTTAATGTCGCAGTCAATGTCTGAGCCGACGTCCAGATAGTCCTTTATGCCCCACCCCCCTACCATTATAGGTTGTTTGAAAAAAAAAATAGAAATCGTGTTTAATATGGTTATTGTGGCAAATATAGAGATAGTCTTGTTTGCTGTACCACGACCTACTCTATGTATTAGAGAAGGCGTTGGCTGCACGTAACTCGCCGGCGAATGGTGGAAGCCTTGCGTTCTGACTACGGCGCATGCGCAATTACTAACGTGGCTATAATTAGAAATCACTTAAATTATAAATATTAGTTTCGAATATTATAGCTTAAATTGTGGTCACCTATCTCTAACAGTGACAGGTTGAATTTCAAACCAAGATGGTTCAACATCCGATATCAAAACAAACATATCCTGAAAATTTCAGCTAAATCGGTTCAGTAGTTTCCGAGTCTATAAGGGGCAAACAAACACACAAACATTGATTTATATATATATATATAGATGAGTCAGTCTCTCTCCAGAGAACGGCTAGCCGCCTGCCGAGAGGGCCACGCAGAGAACGAACATCGTAGCTCCTGTGACGTTCCCCAAAGATATCCATATAGACTGCGCTCGTGAACTGAAGGCCGCAGCTGTGGAGCGAACCCACGACCTTTAGAACGCGAGGCAAACAGCTTGACAACTTCGCCAAGGAGTTAATAAGTTGCGTCTTCTTTGCAGGAGATTGCAGAACCAACCCCAGCATTTTTCTGCTGTGCCCTTTCTAAGCAAATGTAGGCTTAGTTGTTTGCCATTGCTGCGGTCGGCTCTCGATACCCCTGTCAAAACCAACGCAAAACGATCTGCTGCCAAATTGTCAGCAGCTGGGATCCAATCTGTCACCACAGAATTACGAAGCGCGTCTGCCACGCCTAAGCCTCAGACGTCATGAATAAAGAAGAGGAAGAATACGAAGATACTGCCTTATAAACAGTATCGTTGCTCATAAATTGAATTACAGTGGCCATATTAAACGAAAGGGTGGCTTAAAAGAAGAGTGCTGAAAGGTAAGGTTCCTCTCCCCCGGCCGACACGTGTAGTCATTCTGCTGAGAAACAACCAATCCGGCTACTTCGAGATACCAGCTAAGTGATTTTGTGTGTATGTGTAGTATTGTTTCATTTGTATGTGTCGATGAAGGCTCAATAGGCGCAACGTTCAAATTTTGTTTGTATTTGTTATATTGTGAAGCTTGCTAATATACTTTGCGTTCGGTTTTATATCTTCTCTAAAAAAAAGAGGCAGGGGGCTTGTCCAGCACGACTTTGGCAATGGGATATTAAAGAGAATCTGAACATGAAATTTGAGAGAAGGAAAAGTTGGCAGGGAGCAGTGTAGCGAACAATATTGTAGTTTTTTTATTTGTCCAAAACACCATAAGTAAAAACAAAACGAAAGGATCCTTTTCTTACCTTTGTTGCATCAGGCAAATAGTAGCAATTTTTCTGTTTAAGACCTTTAGGCGCTAAGCGGCGTCCGTGGCTTAGGCCTTGCGAGTCGGATTCGTAATTCCAACGTACCGCGATCGAAACCCACTTCTAGCTGCGTGGATTTTTATCATGGTATGGAGCGTCGCAGGTTGACCCAGTCTAAAATTAGTATCAGGATGAATGTCCTAAAGAAGTAAAGACGGCCGGCGTAAGGCTGACCACATTACCCACCTACTGCCGATGGTCTGTAAAAATATGGGTGCTCTTACCGTATGCCCGAGGCACCTAGGGCGTTAAAAGGGATCTTTACTTTATTCACCACTCGAATAGGCAACATCACGGGAGGCTGCCTTTGCTTATCAAGACATTTTCTGGTGGGCATTTCTGCCTGGATCGATCTGGATGCCAAATTGGACTGGACTCTACACCTTCGGCGAGAAAACAAGCGATTAGCAACTATGCTACCATGGCTCTCTTCGAATAATTTTATTGATAGTAAAAATAACAACAACAATAACAACAACAGCAGCAGCAGCAATATCTTCTTTATTCTTCGCGTTTACCAGCTGTAAACTCTGGTGGAAAGTTCTGGTTATTCACCCACTTCCAGAACCCGAGTGTTGTGTGTGCATCCGTTTTCAGATCTGACTTATTTGTATGCAGACCCAGGCAGATGCACTCCGACTTCGAAAGAAGCTCCTAATTAGAAGTCTCTTACGACACGCTTTTGGGTAGGCAGTGGGTCTATTCTTGTTTTTCCTATAATAGAGCCCGTGAACCCACACGGGGAAAGCAACCGTATAGACCTCATGAATTTCATTCTCATATAAAATGACAAGGTAGATCAGAGAATCAAGGTTCGCCGTGTTTACTTTAGAATATGAACACGAAGAATGACAATTGTTGCATATACTGTATAAAAAGGATCACTTCTAATGGTAATGCATATTCTTTGCTAGCTAAAATCAGAAGGCATTTGCGTGTACTGAGCTCTATTACAACAAATCAGTATCATTTTCTCATTTCAGATCAACAGCAATGAATATCCAACAGCTTGTGTCGCCCACAAATCAGCTGACATAATCTTTGCCAGCTCATATGGTAATCTTTCCTACTGCGAGGACTGCGTCTTGATCCTCGTTCTCCAACCTGTTTAGGAACACCATAACGAGATGTCAAAGTATCCAACAGGTTGTGTCGCCCACAAATCAGCTGACATAATCTTTGCCAGCTCATATGGTAATCTTTCCTACTGCGAGGACTGCGTCTTGATCCTCGTTCTCCAACCTGTTTAGGAACTCACCATAACGAGATGTCAAAGCCGCCGTGGTTTAGCGGCTAAACGCTCGCCTGTGGTTTCGAAGGTTATAAATTCAGGTCCTGACTGAGTCGGACGTTTTTCAGAAATAGCCTTGACTTCCAAGTCGATCCAACCTTAAATGGGTACCAGGTAGAATCCTGGGAATACACGGGCGCCCGCCGTGATGGTGACCATATCACCCACCAACTGCCGACCGGTCTGTAAAGTATAGATCTTTCCTTATATGCCCAATACGTCTGAAGGTGTGGAACAGGGTCCCGTACTTTACTTACCCTATACTTAGATGAATTTGGGCCGGTAAACCAAAATAAGCTTGTCGCTCGGTCGTCCAGGCATGCGGACTGTTTTAATTACGCTGCCGTGGCGGCTTCTTATCTCACAGTACCTCCTTCGAAACCACCAAGTCGTCTTGTCTCTGGCCGAAAGTATAACACCATCCGGTAATTCCGTGCAGCGGGGAACCAGCCCTGAGCGTCATGAACTCAGGTGGGCCCACCTCCGAATACGTCTAGGAATAGTGGGCCGAAACGTGTGTCGACGAGGATAATTTCTACTGAAGACTGGTAGATCCCCGCTGTACTTGCTCCCTGTGACTTTATTCTTATTGTACGTGGCTAGCCCACAAGACTACCAGGAAAGACTGGTGACTATCGGGAAAGTCCTTTTGACACCTATGGAAAGACTGGCTCCCCGGTATCGCCGGGGGGATAAACTGACATCTGGAGACAGATTTCGACTGTGGACCGGGTTAATCACCCCTAACACAGTATAATACCTCCGATTTCGAACAACCACAATGAAATATGCCCCCAGGGCCCTCCGAAAGGGGGGGGGGAAGAGAATGAAGGGCCCAATTCAATTGATACCCTCGGTGACGACCTTGCTAGCCCCCGGACTGAGATACTCGCCCAACGTCCGGGCTGGCTCTGTACATGTGGGAAAAGCTTCACGGGGTTGCATGGTCTGAGAACGCATGCCGGAAGAATGAAATGTGAGGGTGCTCCACGCAGTAAACTCCGTCGCAAAACTACTACTCCTGTGGTAGTTTCTGAGTCGTTAGGGAACGACGGGCAGGGTGAACCCCACTTGCCCGGAGAGGCCCATGACGTCGACTGCGGAAGAGTACCTTTGATGATTTCTGAAGAAGTGCGTTCCAGAATCAGGTTTCCACCTGCGAGCGAGAAGGTGGTGTGGTGTAAGTTGGAGGTTACATTATGCGAGATACTTAAACAAACTCTAAACAAGAAGCCGCTAGGCGACAAGCTTACTAAATTTGGTGATGTAATATATGAACACTGCTCCCGCGAGTTCGGGACAGTAGTAAAGGCACAGCCGGGTGCCAAACAGAATACTAGCAGGAGGCAGAGGGACATTCTGAAGTGTCGGGCAGACAAGAATGCCCTCAGAAAACGGTTCAAAGCCGCTACAGGCAGCGAACGGGAGGGGCTGTATGAAGTTTGGTTGCATTTAAAGAACAAACACAGTGCCTTCTGTCGTGCCGAGCGTTTCTGTAACAACAGACGAAGAACCAAAAGGGAGCGAGAGAAATTCTTTAGGGACCCGTATCAGTTTGCCCGAGGTCTATTCGAGCAACCGAAGTCTGGGACTCTGGTTGTCAGTCAGGAAGAACTAGAGTTACATCTACGCAAGATGTACTCGGATAAAAAGAGGAGAGAGCCTCTCGATGACAATCCAGAGATCCTTAGCGGTCTCAAACAGCCTTCGGTGCCGAAGGTACCATTTAAAATGGTACCTCCCCTTTGGTCTGAGGTTGAGGACGTTGTGAAAAAGGCCAGCGGCAAGTCTGCACCAGGTCCGAACGGGGTCCCGTACGTTCTTTACAAGCGTTGCCCGAAAATCCTAAAAATGCTTCACGTCTTGTTGAGACAAGCGTGGATCCGCAACCACATATGTCCAGAGTGGTCAAAGGCAAATGGGGTCTACATTCCCAAAGAGCAGGACTCGAAGAGTCTTTCCCAATTCAGGCCCATCTCGCTGTTGAATGTCGAGGGTAAGATATTCTTCTCAGTCATGGCTCGCCGGCTCACACAGTATCTGATGACTAACAAGTACATAGATACGAGTGTTCAGAAGGGCGGCATCCCAGGCGTTCCTGGGTGCCTTGAACACGCGACCATGATTTGGGAGGCTATCCAGAGAGTCAAGCATGAGAGAACTCAATTGCACGTTATATGGTTGGACGTAGCCAACGCCTACGGGGCAGTCCTCCATAGGCTACTGTGGCGAGCCCTTCGCATGTTTCACGTACCGGCACAGATCAGTCAAATGGTCGAGCAATATTTCTCCAAGTTCGCTTTGCGCTTCTCTACTTCGACGTTTACCACGAGGTGGACTGAGTTGCAGATTGGGATAGCTATGGGCTGTACGATCTCACCCATACTGTTTGTCATGGCAATGCAGATCATGTTAGACGGGGCGGCCGGCTACGGACAGGGCCTTCAAATTGGGGACCACTGGATGCCACCATTACGTGCCTTTATGGATGACACGACTATTATAACGGGCAGCGAGGAGTCTGCCCGCACGATCCTGAAAAGATTGGACGCGGTGGTCCAATGGAGCGGTAAGCAGTTCAAACCGCAGAAGTCGAGGAGTCTGTCAATCAATAAAGGTCGAGTGGTGGCAACCAGTTTTACGGTGGCAAGGAACAAGATCCCTACGGTTCTGGAGGAACCGGTGAAGAGTCTCGGTCGCGTTTACGATTCGAAGTTATCTGATAGAGCGGAGGTCCGGCGAATACACGAGTCACTGGCTACAGGCCTGCTCGCGATCGAGCGATGCAGGCTGGTCGGAAAATTCAAGGTATGGTGTCTCCAATTCATGTTGATTCCAAAGCTTCTATGGCCACTGCTAGTCTACGAGGTGACGATGACTGCAGTGGAAACCATGGAAAAGAAAATCAACACAGCCTTAAGAAAGTGGATTGGTGCACCGCCTTGTCTGACCGACGTGGCTCTGTATTGTAAGCAGGCTAAGCTGGTACTTCCGTTCAAATCGATAACCGAAGAGTTTAAAGTCGGCAAGGTAAGACTCGCCATGCTTTTGCGCGAGTCTTCAGACCCAAACGTCATCGCTGTCCAGCCCGCTCTAAAGACTGGTACCAAATGGAGAGTCCTCGATGCGATAGAATCTGCTCAGAATGCACTAAAATTGAGAGAGATAATGGTTACACACAAACCGACCGTCGAGGCCTAGGGCACGGGAAAGTCAATTGGTGGTCAAAGGCCTCAGCCAAAGAACGCCGAGACATTGTGATACAAACGGTGAGGGACAACGAAAACGAGGTTCGGGTCCAGAAAGCAGCCCAGCAGTCGCAGCAGGGCCATTGGGTCAGCCTGGAGAGCGCATTGCCAAGAATACTCACATGTGGTGAGATCTGGCGGATGACCCCGCTGCGACTGAGCTTTATCGTTCGTTCGGCGTACGATGTATTACCGTCCGGTGTTAACATGGTTAAATGGTCTGCGACCAACGATCCGACTTGCCCGTTGTGCAAATCGAAGCAAACTCTTGAGCACGTCCTGTCCGCGTGCAGGAAAGCTCTAGGTCAAGGCCGTTATACCTGGCGCCACAACAAGGTGCTAAAGGAGTTAGCAGCCGTTGTCGACCAGGCTAGAATGAGGGCTAATGCCAGAGCCAGTTCTAGTATCGCCCCCATTCGTTTCCCCAAGGCTGGGCAGGTTCCAATTGGTAAGGTCAACAAAAACGCATTCGCTCCATCTGTGCTAGACTCTGTGAGGGACTGGTTACTGGCGGTTGATCTGCCAGGCCATGAACGGTATCCCGAGTTGATCCGTAAAACCGGCCTGCGACCGGACATCGTTCTCCATTCTGCGCAGAAACGGCAGCTCATCCTGATTGAGTTGACGGTCCCGTTTGAGTCGCGTATGGAGGAGAATCATTTGTACAAGCTCGAAAAGTACAGTGATTTAGCAGCCGGTTTGAGTAGAAACGAGGCTTACACAGTGCGGGTTTTTGCCGTCGAAGTGGGAGCGAGAGGCCTCGTTTCCACTTCGCTCTACAATGTGGTGAAAGAACTAGGATTGCGCGGTAATGAACAGAAACGAACACTCAAAAAACTGGGAGAGGTGGCCGAAAGGGCCTCTAGCTGGCTTTGGACGCAGCGCAACAACGTAGGGGACGGGCCTCGGTGAGCTGGTCCGGGTGTCTAGCGGAAAGGAGTTTCTCATCCCTTTCCTTTGAAAGTCCATCGTGTCCGAATTGTCTGCCAGTGTTCCTCTGCCAACTGCTAATAAAAGTCCAACATGTGTCCGGTAAACCAAAATAAGCTTGTCGCTCGGTCGTCCAGGCATGCGGACTGTTTTAATTACGCTGCCGTGGCGGCTTCTTATCTCACAGTACCTCCTTCGAAACCACCAAGTCGTCTTGTCTCTGGCCGAAAGTATAACACCATCCGGTAATTCCGTGCAGCGGGGAACCAGCCCTGAGCGTCATGAACTCAGGTGGGCCCACCTCCGAATACGTCTAGGAATAGTGGGCCGAAACGTGTGTCGACGAGGATAATTTCTACTGAAGACTGGTAGATCCCCGCTGTACTTGCTCCCTGTGAGTTTATTCTTATTGGGCCTCTGTCAGCATCAATTATCCAGGCGTCAGCAATCATTGTATGGGCTATGACGGTTCTGTTTAACGTAATCAGGGCATCGATCACGTGATGGTAGACCCATTTTTTGTACACCTACAGATCTGGGTTGCCTTAGGAAAATGCTCTACTACTGGAGCAAACAAAAGGCAGGAAAATTAGGAGGAAGAGGCGCAGGAAGAAGAAAAAGAAGAAGAAGATGATGATAATAAAGAGAAGACAAAGAAGAAAAAAAAAGAACAAAAGAAACAGAAGAAAAAATGGGAGAATAGAAGGAAAAAGGGAAATAATAAGAAGCATAGAATTAATAATAATAATAATAATAATAATAATAATAATAATAATAATAATAATAATAATAATAATAATAATAATAATAATAATAATAACGACAACAATAATCAGATAAATAGTCTAATACTATACCCTCACTAACCAGTGTGAAAAAAATTAATATCATATAAATAATGGAAACAGTCACAGAAAGATCGGAAAAAAAAGGGGGGGGGGGGGGGGGGTCGGGAGTGGGAGAGATTAACACTAAGGATAACAGGACAACTTAGCTATGGTCTTGTACCTTCTCTTCGGTGTCTTCGAATTATTTTTTCAACTTGTGGTTTCTTCCTTTTTTCTAAGGCTTCTGGTATTCTATCTTGGATTTCTTTTGTTGATTCTGTGATTTCTGTTATCCTTAGTGTTAATCTCTCTCTCTCCCACCCCCCCCCCCTTTTTCCGTTCTTTCTGTGACTGTTTCCATTATTTATATGATATCCTCATTTTGTTTCCCGTGATTTTATTTATTCTCTCTATAATATTTTTACTTACTGTTTTTGTTTCTATCATATTTGTGATTTCTTTTGTTACTTTTATGTTTTTTTTTAATTCTTCCCGTTGTTTCTTTTATTCTTTCTGTGATGCTTTTCTCTGGAATATCTTTTATTCTTTTAGTAATTTCCTCCATTCTTCATATGATGTCGTGTATTCTTTCTGTAGTTACTCTATTCTTCCTGTGATTTCTTTAATGTCCTTTGTGAATTTTATTCTCATATTCCTCGAGTTGTTTCTATAGTTTCGCCAATTCCTTCAAATTTTTCTGGTATAACATCTTTTTGTCTTCAGCCACTTTTTTTTTTTATTGTCTTCTATTACCATATTTCAAATATCTCGGCGCTCCTTTAAGTTATCAATATGAATATATTTTTTGGATATTTCTACCTTCGTTTCCTCTACTGCGCTTGTAGTTTTGTTGACGACGTCTTCTCCTGCTTGTGGGTATGTTATCTTGTATGTATTATCACTTATTTGTAAATGATATCGCATTTCATTAACTCTTTGAGTCCCAAGAAACGCATCATATGTTCATAGGTTCCTACCTAGAAGCCCAATGAACGCAAGATGCGCTGATTTTATGACTCTCTTTACTACACCCTGGGCCTGTGATGCTAAACCCCCTGGGACTCAAAGAGTTAAGGAAGAAAATAGGTGCTTTCGACATGAAATGCTACACAAAGATTCTCATGAAAAAATGGACTAAGAGGAAAAGAAATACCGACATTTTAAATGATCAGAACAAGAAAGATTGGCTGGTAAACAGCATCTTTCCAGGAAACTGAAATATCGTTGCCATGTCAAGCGCCACTTGAATTGGTACCAAGAAAGAGGTTCCGGGACCTCCCAGCACGAAGATTGGGCGCGAGATAAGAGTTACACCTTAAGCAGTAGAGCTCAAAACGCAGAAACGTTTCCTGTTTCTTTCAGAAGACCGCGATGAGAGCGATGTTATGCAAAGGACCTGCTACATGATAATGCCATTACATTTTACATCTGCTTTGTAATGCTTCCGTCAGGAGTAAGCGTCCAGCATGGTAGACACTCAACACACAGGGAGAAAGATTGACTTAATTGTAACCAGGTTGTAGCTTGCATTATTAGCCTCTGCCTTGGCTTCTTGGCAAATGCCTGGTGAAGCAATATAGTTCTGTCTTTGAGGTCAAGTAAAGTAAAGTAAAGTAAAGGACCCTTTCCACGCCTTTAGGCGTATAGGGCATATAGGGCTAGACTTAAATTTTTATAGACCAACGGCACAAGATGGGTGATGTGGTCAGCATCACGCCGGTCGCCTCTACTTCCCGGGATTGCACTCGGTACCCACTCAAGGCTGGGTCGACCTGGGAGCCAAGGTCATTTTTGAAGAAAAGTCCGTCTCCGCCAGGGAGCGAACCCACGACCTTCCGATCCGCGGCGTGCGTCTAGCCGCTCTGCCACGGCGACTCCCTTGAGGTCAAGAGTTAGGTAATAATCTTCCTATGGGAAAGTCAGTTGACGTACCGTGGGTTGGCTGTGCAGTGGATGCCTGAACATGCATGGAAAATTCCAGTATGCAATGACAAAAAAAAAGGGTAAAATGTAAAGTCGGGAGAAGTGAACCAGCGTCACTGCACACGATTATAAACAAAAGAGCTCTGCCGCCAGTACGGACAGCTGATAAGAATTGTCCGCTTGTGTCGCCGTTCGCACGTAACTCTGTAGCTACAGCGACGTTCCTCCGTTTACCAGAACTCTGGTACCCATTTCCTAGAGGCTGGGTGAACTCCGGGAACCGACCGGTTTCGAACACCGATTTTGTGCTGCAGCAAGTAGCAGCTGGATTTGAAAGGGTGTCGCTTATCGACTGCGCTAACGCAGTCTTGTTCTTGACGAACGTTATTATAAGAAAGGGGGAACATTTCTTAAATGTTATGACTGAATTCTTGATTAATCGATTGGTTCGTTCATGAATTGATTTGATATATTCTGTATATAAGCTTTCTTTTTTTTCCCCCACAGATTTGGTAACATACTGCATATCTACATGCTGCCGGCCATTATTTTCCCTGGACTAACCCTTAACGCCATCTCGTGTTTTGTGTTTACATCACGAGAACTCAAGAACTTCTCATCCAGCATTTACATCTTCGCCTTACTGGTCTCTGATACCGGCGTTCTGATTGGTCTGCTTCTTGTATGGATGGAAGCGATTGGCTACCAAGTCAACCACGTGAATGGGATATGTCAAGGATTTGTGTTCTTCACATATGTCTTCAGCTTTCTCTCCGTGTGGTACGTCGTGTGTATTACAGTGGAAAATTTTATAACAGTGTGTCATCCATCACAATTCATGATCATGTGCACGAAAAGACGAGCTGTTCTTGTTGTCACTTGTATTCTAATGATATCGTTAGCACTCTACATTGTCACAGCAGTAGCAGCGGAAGTGACGCCATCTTTCTTGACCGGTGACGTGGGAAAATGCGGATTACGAAACGAATTATTACCCGTGATGCACGTCATGACCTACATAGATTCAGTATTGACCTTACTGGTACCGCTCATCGCCATATCCGTCATGCTTATCACCATCATTCTCTCCATCATCCACAAATCCAAATGGAAGAAACGCCTGAGCAGTCTCCCCATGCTGGACGCGTGCGAGCTGCGGCCGATCAATGACTCCAGACAGGGGTTTGTGCGAACCAGTGCCCAGATACGGGTGGCCAAAATGCTTCTGGCTCTGTCCGTGTCCTACGTGGTAATGAACGCTCCAAGTCACGTGACACGACTGTACTATCTCATTAGGCCTCGAACGCCGGGAGCTAGTGAAGTGACTCACTCTGAGGGTTTGATACAGTTAGTTTTACAGTACGTTAGCTATGCCCACCACGCTTCGAAATTCTGGATCTTCGTCATTATTAGTAGAAACTTCCGAAAGACCTTGAAACAATCTGTGGGTGACTTTTCTAAATGTCGATGTTCGTAAAGTTAGGTGCATTTCTGTTTCAGGACTGTGTAAACCCACCACAGAATTTAGTGGCGGTTGCTTGGTTTGACCAGGAAATCTTCACGTTCGGTAGTTTGTTACTGCTGTTTCCGGAACGATGTTACGCCCACATCAGTGTCAGATTCCACGTGCGACTGCTTCTACATCACCCTCAGATGACGTCATTGTCCTGTTATTTTGAGATTATACAGCTGCTGATTGAAGCAAAACTCCCACCCGAACATCACACCCAGCGATAATCACCTGGTGACACAAAGTACCACCACTCGCATGAGGATCACTCGGGGACAGGCCACAGAAACCCGGTTCACCGTTTAGGTTATACTAGGGCCTCTGATCACAGCAGGGAAATAGCTTTAAAACAACAAAAACAACAACAAAAGTACATCGTATACAGGGATGGACTCAATAAAACTGCTTTCACAGTCCTCAAAGCCATATATACCCATAGTGAATTATTATGGCAGACACAATTCCAGCATTAGGTATTAATTTAGGGGGTGAAAGGCCTAAAATTTCTGCGTTTCCATCACAAGTTTCAAAGCTACAGTTAGAGCAATCACTTCTAACTCCAGGGACAGAGTCAGTTATACCTATTTATAAAACACCCGGATGATGCTACATTTTTCCACCGAAATACCAGGTCTACTCCTAAGCCTTTTAGTTCCAAAAGACCACAGCTGATGTATGACGGAGGAAGTGATGACAGTACTTACTGCATATTTGTTGTCCCAAACGTGATTTTTCCTAGGTTGTCCACTGCAGTTTCCATCTGAAGACGTACTGCCCAAAGTTCCACAATGCATAGATACTATCTGGTGCTTTATTAATATCCTACCTCAGATGACGTCACATAACAGTCCAATATTTTAGAGATTGGTAAGATTAGGTTTCCCGGCTTTCTGGTGCTTTTAACGACACCAAACATCTAGAAGTGGCCCTAACCCCAACCCACCTAGGTCCCACGAGAGAGTGCATCCAAGGTCCCACTATTGCCTGCAGCCTATCTACCACTCCGTGAAATATAAGACTGTCTTGTGACCTGTAGATTTCCCCTGTTTGGGGTAGGATATTATTAAAGCACCTAGTACCCTTACAACAACTAATTGAAAAACTGAAAACAGCAGCAGTATGTGTTTTCCTATCTTTTAATGTAAGAATGATGCAAAAAGATGTAGTGGACGTATTTAGTTTGCCCAAAGTCGCAGCAGTTCCCATAGTCCATAATATCAGTTATTTACTAGTTTGTGTTAATCTGTCAGTCATCAGTGTAACTCCACAAGGTAGATACTAGCTGCTGTAGTAGTAGTAGTAGTAGTAGTAGTAGTAGTAGTAGTAGTAGTAGTAGTAGTAGTAGTAGTAGTAGTAGTAGTAGTAGTAGTAGTAGTAGTAGTAGTAGTAGTAGTAGTAGTATTAGTAGTAGTAGTAGTAGTAGTAGTAGTAGTAGTAGTAGTAGTAGTAGATTGTTACCCCACTAGGACATCACACAAGCGATAAACACCCGATGACATAAAGTGCCACCATGTTGATGAGGATCACCGTGGAGAGGTCCCAGAAACCGCGTTCAGCTATTAGACCTTATTTACGGTCGGGGTATATTGCGGCCCCTGGCAAGAGCCAGAGCGGGGCTTCAATTAACGAAAAATTGCATCCCACAAGGAAGTGACTGGATTATTTATTAGATGCTGTAGTTGTGCCCACATTTTAAAACAATGGAACTGACCAGTCAGGTCTCTTTTTCAAATGTTTATTGTATTCTAGACACAGCGTTACGGTCCGATGTGTTTGTAATTATTGTTATGCTTGTTATTCGATGCATAGTTAATATAAATTTATGTTACCTATGGTGTCATTTTAATGATTTAAGTTTCATTATGTCTGTGTTTAATAGTTGTGGATTGTAAGCTGTACTATAGGCAAGACGCCTTTTTTAAAGGGGTGCATAATTGGTCTTGTTCTTAGTATACTTGTTTCCATAGCCAGGCGCACACGCCACTCGGAGGTGACAGATTCGATTCCTGGCAACGGTAACTATCGTTTTGAAATTTTATGTTGTCTATTGTGTCCTTCTAAAATTTCTACTTCTTTCTATGAATGCCGACCAATACATTGTCTGTTTCTTTGTTAACTCAAAAGAGAAGGAAACACTAGCACAGTTAGAATAACGCATGCTCTAGAAGAGTGGTTCTTAAAATTCCTACTGTTGCATCCCTTTAATACAGTTCCCCGTGCTGTGGCGACCTACAAACACATAATTTTTTTCGCTACTAATTGATAACTTCAATGAATCTATCTTTTAAAATGGTCTTAGGCGACCTATGTGAAAGGGTTAATCTATCCTAAAAATGGTCTCGACATACAGGTTGAGAACCGCTGGTGTAAAAGGAGCTGAAGAACACTGCTGTAACTGTCTGCCCGCCTGTTGGAGAATCCCTGATAGACCTACTGTCGGTCAAAAAGCTAAGAACCTAGTCTGCGCTGCCATATAATTAGGTTTTTATGCTGACAAGTCAGCTAATGAAAGTATAATTTTATTCACAACTAGCTGTACCCGGCCACGCGTTGCTGTGGCATAGTTTGGCTAAATGGAAATGAAAGAAAAAAGAAATCGCACGTGTCTAATACAATAATTGTCTGCTCAGAAATAGAGATAGTCTTTGATCCCCGCCTCCCCCCCCCCCTCACCACCACAACTAAATCCACCTACTACTCTCTCCCTCATCAAAGGTTTTTGGAGAAGAAAGACAATGGAAATCGCACGTGTCTAATATAGTTAATGTCGCAATCATTCTCTGCACAGATATAGAGATAGTCTGGTTTTCCAACTTTATAACACGCACCTTATAATTGTGTCTTTATATTAGTGGTCTTTTAAATGGTGTTATTAGCACAGTAACAAAAATTGTTATTTGGTTATCACATGCTAAAGCTGTTTGTATTTTTTATAGGAGACGGAAGTAAAGCTACAACTGTACTTGTAAATAACAAAGTAAGTCGTAAAAAAAAGAAAAGCGGAGGTAGCGTTAGTAAAATATAAACAAATTAGGTAATGAGAACTTGAAAATCACGTGTAAAGCTCTTTAAGTTCTCTTAAATTTAAGTCATTACTCCCTCCCCTCTTCCACCGACTACTGCTCTCTCCCTCTTCGAATTATTTAAAAATCATTACCTGGCGATATTTTGTTGTTGCTGTATCTGACATTGACATCCCTGTCCATCAGGACTAAAATGGGGATCTGGAATTGTAATAGGTAGTGAATGGAGCTAGTGCAATATTTACCACATCATCCTTCAAGTACCAGTACAACTACTACCACGACCACCACCACAGTAGCTAAAAAAATGTCACTGCTATCTGTGTTACTATCGGAGTAGACAGAGAGTCGTGAGCCAGAAGATTTTTTTCCGCATGGCTAGTGCTGTCGCCACAGACTGGTCAAGTTAGTATGTATAATTTCGCTTCCCGACAGAAGAACGCCATAACCTTACCGGCGATCTTCACATGAGAGCACTACAGTGTAACAGCCCAACCACAACTTCTACTGCTGCTACTACTTCAAGTTGGTAAAGCAGTTAGTGTGACTTAAAGCTCTCTCAGTTAACAGTTTGCCTCCCCCTCCCCCCCCCCCCCCCAATTCACCGACAACTCTTTCCCTCATTGAAGTAGTTGGGGAAAAAAAAACACACTTGAAAAGCAAAGGAAAACAGGGAAAAAAAAAAACAATATTTAGGAAATGAACGCTATGATAAACAGCACAGCCTAAAATTCCAACGCAGATGAAATAACTAAATCTAAATGAAAATAAATGGAAAGCTATGAAATTTTAGCATAACCATGCAATCGGAAAGTTTAAAAATGCAATCATAAGTATGCGAAATGGTCAAATTTAATTATCAAATGGTTTACCCATTTACATGTCTTTTTTTTTTTTTTTTTTTTATATTAAGGGCAACATGGCTAGTGCTGTCACCACGACAGAGCAGATGAGGATATTATTTTATTCCGGGGTAAAAAAAATTAACTACTGCGGATTCAAACCCTGGTCTCCCGCACAGGAACCCAGTGTTCTAACCATTCGACCAAGCAGCCACTTCATCGGAGCAACGAAAAGAGAACTAAACTATTAGAAATCGCACGTGTCTAACACGGTTAATGAAGTTAATGTCGCAGTCACTGTCTGCGCCGACGTCGAGATAGTCCTTGAGGCCCCCCGCCACCCCCTCCCCCCGACTCTCCCTCCCATCGGAGGTTGTTTGAAACAAAAACAGAAAATAGAAATCGTGTTTAATATGGTTATTGTGGCAATCACTGCCTACACAAATATAGAGATAGTCTTGTTTGCTGTACCACGACCTACTCTATGTATTAGAGAAGGCGCTGGCTGCACGTAACTCGCCGGCGAATGGTGAAAGTCTTGCGTTCTGACTACGACGCATGCGCAATTATTAACGTGGCTATAATTAGATCATGTCACTAACAATTTAAATATTAGTTTGGAATATTTTTGCTTAAATTGTCGCAAACTATCTCTAACAATGACAGGTTGAAGTTCAAACCATGATGGGTGAACATCCGGTATCAAAACAAACATATCCTTAAAATTTTAGCTAAATCGGTTCAGTAGTTTCCGAGTCTATAGCTCATAAACAAACACACAAACATTGATATATATATATATATATATATATATATATATATATATATATATATATATATAGATTATCAGAGAGAGAGAGAGAGAGAGAGAGAGAGAGAGAGAGAGAGAGAGAGAAAGCGAGAGAGAGGGAGAGAGAGACGGAATGGGAGAGAAAGAGTGACGAAAGAATATTGGCTAGGTGCTTGCCTAACGGCCTGAAAGTATGGAATCTGCCCCGGAATGGATATTGGTTTATAATTAACCTTAGGTCTCAGCGGGAGTCAACGGGTGTTCGCTCCCTGGCAGAGCCGCACTTTTTTCCAAAATGACCCTAGCTTCCAGGTCGACCCAGCCTTGAGTGGGTCCCGGGTACAGTCCCGGGAAGTAAAGGCCACCTCACCTATCTTGTGATGATTGGTCTATAAAATATAGGTCTAGCCCTATGTGCACTTTAAGTCTAAAGGCGTGTAAAGGGATCCTTTACTTCACCTTTTTTTTTTAACCTACTTAGTTCTCAGCTTGACGCATTCTAAAAGAGGGAAAAGGAAATGTCAAGGGAAGATAAAGCGGACTGTGGAATGTGTACTGCATCACCCGTCATGGACTGACTGGTCTGAAGAGCACCATACGCCTGATGCACCCCTGGAAGTGAAACAATTGTTATTTATTTAATGTTGTTTTAACATTAAGAGTTAAAAGTGTTCTTCCGCAGTCGGTGTGATGATATCATTTCTTACTCAACCATTTCCCGCAGTTAATGTTTATGTGAGATATACAGTTAAACCTTAAATGACGTCGTCATCACTACCACCTTCATCGTCGTCATCATAATTGTTATCATCACCACCATTATCAGTTTTACCATAATCACTAGCATCATCATGTAGCTATAATGCTCCCTCAGAGGATTTGATCATTTACACAGACGGTTCAGTGTCAAGAGGCAAAAGAAGTACTTAGGGCTTCTTAGCAAAAGTTATTTAATGGTCGACGTTTGGTGCAGGAGAGGAGAGCCTAGCATATGATACCACAACATCCAGCTTAAGAATGGAAGTGGAGGCGGTCACTGTAGCTTTCCGCTGGCTAGAGAACACGACACACACTTCATTGTAATTGTAACTGATTCAGAAAGCATGCTGAGGAAGATCAGAACAGGTATGCTTCGTGCAGAGTGGCATGCTTCGCTGTGGAGGACACGGGTGAAGAGTATTGTCTGGATTTTTTCACCGGGTCTCGCCGGTGTGTTGGGAAATGAACAGGCGGACAGACTGGCTGGCTCTGCACAACTTGGTGGAATACTGCTACATGATAAAGCAGACATGGTTAGTGCCTTGTCGGAGAGCGTGTACAGTTCGGAGGAGCAGATAGATCACCACAGTCTGGTGAGATCGATGCAGCGGGGAGTGACGAGAGGTTCCGGTAGATGCTCGAGGCTCAGAGAAAAGGCTACTGGCACCATTAGTATCGGAACTCTTCGCTGGGTTCTTCTTCTTCTTCTTCACTTCCTCTTTTACCGCTGTGGGTGTCGAGAGAGATATAAGGTTCTGTTTCTAGCTCTTCCGGCTGCCTCGACCATAGGCACATCGTACTGTTGTAGAGTTTCTCTGATGTTATCCTTCCATCTTGTTCTTGGTCTACCCCGTGCTCTACGTCCTTCTTCTCTTCCCATGTATGCTTTGTATGGTATGGTGTCACAAGGCATTCTCTCTAAGTGGGCAAACCATTTCACTTGCTGTCTTTGTATGTAATCCAGAATTGGTTCTGTGCCGACTTGTTCTCTTATGATCTCATTTCTGATCTTCTCAGACATCTCATTTCCGTGGTTACTAATTTTCTTTTATGGTTTGTTGTGAGTGACCATGTCTGGCACTGGTAGCACAGAGTTGGAATAAATATGCTTTGAATAAGATGTCTCTTTGTGCTGATTGGGATTGTCTTATGCTGTAAGAGGGGGGCTAGCTGTCCCAACACTTGGTTTGCTTTACTGCATCTAATGTCAATTTCTTTATCCAATTTCCCATCTTCGGTAAATGTAGTTCCCAGATATTTAAACTCAGCTGCCTGTTTAATGCCTTTGTATTCTATTGTTATGTTTAGATCTGTCTTATTTTTTCCTATTGACATTACTTCTGTCTTTTCAGTGTTGATTCTCATATTATTTGTTTTACATTCTTCATTCATGGATGTTAGATGTTGTTGCAATTTCATGACTGTATCTGCTATCAAGGCCTGGTCATCTGCAAAGAGTAATTCGTTGATCTTACTAAGATCTTTATTCATGGGCTTGGCATTCTTGCATATACTGTCGATGTAGGTGATAAACAGCAGTGGTGATAAGACACACCCCTGTCTTACTCCAGATGTCACTGTGAAAGGATGAGATGTTCCCTGATTTATTCTAACTACACTTCTACAATCCCTGTATAAACTTTTGCACACTTCGATGAGGTGTTCGCTTACTCCATATCTTGCCATTATTTTCCATAATCCGTTTATATCTCATTTGAATTTTTGTAGCGGTAAATAATCCATTGCCGGCTTGCTAGGCCTGTCGCAACTTCACTCTTCGCTGGCTGCTGAAGATAAAGACGGAGCACTTATGGAAATGCCCTGAGTGCTGTGATGTCGGTTCTTTAATGAAATCAAATAAAATCATCATGTAGCTAAGCCTTTGCATAACGCCTTTCCCCGCTCCCATCATAATCCATTATGAAGACGTTCTCGGGCTTTCACTAGTTTCTCTGACTCAAGTACGTTTATTCAAACGGTGTCCTTTACTATGTTATGACCAAGCCACCAACTACACGTTTATTAATTACTCTATGTATGGTTTCTAAACTCCGTCTGGTCCATATTTATGTTACTTTAACTCATTACTTCTCGTTGTTCTATTTTAAATCATTCAGACACAAGTCTGTTTTCTATAACTTTGAATTGCAAAAGCTTTCCAATAAAAATGCCATGAGGCGAATGATTAGTTGCTGTGGAAGAGTGAATGTTGTCTATCTACAGGGTGTCATTCGACCATTGTCTGTTCTCCTGTAAGCTTACATCGCTGGATATAACTCAGATCAGGTGCATGTAACGAATTTTTGGCCATGTTTTTCGGGTGTGTGTGGTAACGAGTAGTACGATAGATTAACGGCTAGCGCCCTTCTTGGGGGCAAGCTGCTTTATGATCATGCCGACATGGTGAAGGCTTGAAGGATTAAGTGAATGAGGAGAGGGTCACGGCGATTTTTAACGCGCAAGGAAATAGATCTACAAAAAAAAAAAAAAAGGAGATCCAATCAGTTTGCAACTGGTACAGTCATTATTAATACTCTTAGCTGGTTTTCAGAAAAGCGTGTGGAAAAATCCCTAGGGAAGTTATATCAATTCTTGATTGATCGATTGACTGATTGATTGATCGATTCATTGATTCTTCCAGTAACAAAGCCTTCCATTACAACCAAAGATCAAAGTCAAACCTGGTCATCAAATTTAAACTCTTGACTTGAATAGAACACAAAGAACAAGTTGACTAAACAATGTGTTCTTGATTTGGGAAATGGAAATCAAAATACAAATGGTGTCAATAACTGTTATTTCTGATAGGTATTTCATTATACTTTTTAATCAGCGCTGCCTGTTAAAGGTCAGAGGTAATTTTCCTCATTAGGAGGATATAATTATGAAAATAATTTGCAAAGATTCATCGTGTCGTTTATTGGCTGGCCGGTCGACGACTTCGTTACAGGTAGGGACATTATTTGGGTCTGTCTCCATTGATCGCATCGACACTGATGTCCTTTTCGTGGCTCCTGATGGCGTGCAATGCCAGGAGTTCTGGTTGAAGGTAACGATTTTGTAATACTTTTTTTTTTTAAACAAGGTTTGATTCTCTGCAAAATTACCACAAAGAAGTGTTGGAAGGATCGAGTGGACGCGGGGAAAAAAGGGTGGGTAGGGGAGGGAGTGGAAATGTAATAGCCTTGCCTGTGCTCTTTCTAACTTTTTAATGCCCTATATAAGTTGATCTTTATTTATTTCTTTTAGGCTGTTCTTGATGCCGATATTCAATCTTCTGCTTCTATTTTTTTTTTTTTTGGTCTGTGTTCTGTATATCTCTTTTGTGTGGCTCTCTGTAGCAGTTGGTACTGAGGGACTCTCGTAACATGACCAAACTATCTCATTAGTTGCTCTTTAATGAACTAGATGACTGTACGAGGTTAGATTATTAGGACTTTAAAAAAGTTTGTTCAGACAGTTTTGAATAAAGTATGTTTTTAATAACTTGCTTTTTTTTCGCTTTTATTTTTAAAATTCGTTTAGCATCTAAATGTTCGTAACTCTTTATGTGTTTATTATTTAGAGTATGTCAAATATATATTTTGTCGTAAATTAGGCTTGCAATCTTGCTCGTATACACGTTGAACAGCACAGGCGAGATGGCGGATCCCTGTGGCAGTCCTGGGGCCAAAGTGCATGGTTCAGAGGTCCATGAGCCCAGTCGGAGAGCAACCCGACGTGAATACAGGACAGCTGCAACCCAATTCACCAGCCATGGATTGACCTTCTTTTCCCTCAGTGCAGTCATTAATATGTTTATCTCACTCTGTTATAAACATCCTCGAGATCCAGTCCTACCGCCATAGTTTCCTGTCTGTTCTGGAACCCTATATAGACGTCAAAAGCAAAAGTGGCTGCATTTGCCCAAGTGTCCTTTCCTGGTCTGTAGTTTCCCAGACCTCTTGGGAGAAGCTTCCCCTTTCCAAAAATTCTTGTATTTTTACAGCAACTATCTTTTCCAAGACCTTCCCAAATGTGTTTTGTAAGATGATGATTCTGAAGTCACTAAGCTTAGAATGATCTTTAAAAGGTTTTAGTAGTGGGATTAGATAGCTGTGCACCCAGTCTTGCGGTATTGATGCTGTCTGAATACTCTGGTTAAAACAGTCGGCCATCTCTGCCAGGTCTACATCGCTCAAAGCTTTCATGTGACCATCCCTGACACCATCAGGCCCTGGAGCAGTGTCTTTTGCTTTTTTCAAAATTTATTTGATATTTTCCACTTGTTTCATGTCTTCATAATGCATATTTTTCAAGGTGCTAGCTAACTCCTTTCTAACTGCATCCCTGATGTCTACATCATTATGATCTGTCTGAGCTATAAACCTATGGAGAAAAGCCTCCCCTTTCTCCTTGTCTGTTGTCACACGCACACCATCGTTTCTACAAATTGTTCCGACTGCCTTTGCAGTTTCCAGAATTTCTCCAATGTTTTATCGCCTCCCATGTCATTCACAAAAGTTTCCCACTTTTCTCTTTTGGCCTCTCCAGCTCAGTGCTTGAAAACCTCCACATTATCTTTTTTCACATTCTCCGCCATCTCCACTTCCTCTCGTGAGCTTGAGGGTGTCTGTCGTACTTTCTTTAGCTGCTTCACTGCGGCTCTCTTTGCCTTCCACGCCTGTTCTACTTCTGGAGTCCACCATGGGGGTTGTAGAAAATTAGTTCTGGCAGTTCTTTTGCATGCTTCCGTCTTAGGCGTCCAAGTAGGTTGTTGGTCCACTTATACTGGAAGGCCTTGCGTGCTCTCCCAACCGTAACCTTACTGTGTTTCGAAATCAAGACTGAACATGGTAGGTGATCACTCCCATGGTTATTCAGGACAGTCAATTTAACATCTAAAACCGACGACTGGGAGACAAATGTCAAGTCAATGGCTGTGTCTGCATCTCCAGACCTCATTGCCATTCTAGTCGGCCTCCCATCATTGATGCAGACCATATCGGAGTCAACCATGGCCTCTGCAAGAACAATTCCCTGTCGGTTGTCTCCACTGCTGTCCCATTCTCTGTTCCTCGCGTTGAAATCCCCACGTATGAGTAACCTATCACCTGGTAACTCCTCAAATTCCTTGAGCCAGCTCCAATGTTCACTTCTGACAAAACAGTCTACCGTGGCATATATATTTCTGAGGTTCCAACTTAAGCCACCAATTTCCACCTGTATACCTTGAACCTCTCGTCCACTGTGGTTCTACTGGCTCAAGTCAAGCACCACATGCTTCACTCCCTCCTTTACCACTAGACCTTGTCCATGTCTCTCATGTCCAACAGGGTTTATATAAGTGACGTACCCCGGGCAATGATATCTGTCTGTATTTAACTCCTGGAGCATCATGACATCAAAATCAAAAATCAACCTCTCCAGTACAGGACCTCTCTGCCTAGCACTCCGACAGTTCCAGTATTTTACTCTTACATGATTAAAGCTCAATCTCTACGCTTTCCCCCTTGTTCTCTTAGCACCCGCCCTCCTATTTCTATGCATCCTCACTCCCTCTTCACTAACCGCTGAATAATGTGTCAAGAGCAGAGCACGTGCCCTGTAGCTCCGGCGACGATTCTTATGTATATTTTTAAAATCCATACGAAAAAATAGAGTAATGCAGGAAATGACCGGTCGCCTTAGTATTGCCTGCCTGCTAGGGAAGGGGCAATGGATGTCCCGTAGGAGTCCATACGCCTGGTGCCGCCCCGCACGCCACTAGACATCCAACGTTCACGACCAGCTCACCCGTGGCCATCCAGTTCCTCAGCACATTGGCCCACCTTGAACTTGGGGGTTTTAATTCGGAGTTTGCCGTCTCCTAGATGGACGGCTGTGCAAAGCTAACGGGTTCCATCTACCCTGACTTCTCCCAGAAAGAAGGCAACATTTTGCTAAATCCCATAGACGTTAGGGAACTTTGTGCACTCTTAAACATGTGCTGCATTGTGGGCTGGAAAGGAGGGCATGGTTGGTTGGTTGAAACAAAAGTGTGTGGCGAGGTGGAAAGGGGAGAGGGGAGGGAGGTTTGATCCGATTTGTTCCTTCCCCTTAAAAATTTCCAGAAAATTTTGAAAATTATCTGAATCCAATATTTATGAGACTGGTTGGATGCCAGCGCAAAACTAAAAATTCTGCCACTTCTGGGGATTTAATCCGAAATATCCTCGTGTGGATGCCTGGGTCCAATATTTTGGGGAGGGGGGATGGAGGTAAGAATAGACCCACTGCTTCTCAACAAGTCTGTTGTAAGAGGTCATAATTTAGCTTGTTTTGCTGAAATCGGATGTGTTGACCCGAACAGCAACACAGAATGCTAACATTTTATTGGTAAACGCAGAGGGAGGGGTGGGGGGTGACCCCGGGGGGACCCCCGGACCCCCAAAATCAGGAAATAAATTGGCGAAAGACAGTCTCTTTCTGACTGGTCATTAAAGAAGCGACGTCCTGCAAAAAAAAAAATTAAAATAATAATAATCATCATCATAATTTTCTGTTTTTAAAATCCTTTTCCAACAACCGTCAGAAAGGCACTGACCCTCTCATTGCAATCTCTGCAATCGCTAATCAGTTCAGCAACAGCATTTTAAAATATAGTTCGACGTTAGTCTTCCTGAACAAAGTAGGTCAGTTTCATCGAGGTTACGGGTGTGTCCTGCTCTCTTGTTTTGGTTCGTTGATGTCTTGCATTAACGTTTTCATTCCGAGAAAGAGAATGATGCATGTGACATAGGGTTGAGCACTCTCTGGGGAAAGGTTGGGGGGGGGGGAGGGGGTGTTGTGTCCATGTTTTTGGAGGGCTAAATGCTCTACCGTGCTAAAATAAAGAACATGCGACATCAACGGTATTCCTGAAAACCCCCGTCAAATTGTGGCAAGGTAACGTTGCTCTTGATCGACCAATTAGAAGTGAGCTAGGCTGAAGGTCAACCAATCAGAATTGAGCTAGCGTTTAGGAGTCGTAAATGTGGAGACTAAAGTCGAACTAAGCACCCCCCCCCCCCAACACACACACGTACACATCCCACACACACCGTAATACAGTTTCAGTAACAAGGACTGCACCGCTGATTTTTCAAATCTTAAAAAAAAAAAGACACAGACCAACACCGCGGGCAGAAAATGGGGCAAGTTCTGTTTGTTGTATAACTTGACAGATGATACTGCTGCAGGCTATACTATCTGCGGTCCCCGACTAATGCATCGTGCGGCATTGTCAAATCGCATGCCCTTGTATGAAGTTTTAATTAGCTGGCTCCGCAGTGATAGCAATTTCGCGTGTTGATCCGAGCTAGCTTAGAGCAGTGTTTCGCAAACTATTTGTTTTGGGTGCCATGTCCTATTCAAGCCTTTCTAACATTCTTATGCTCCCCAAATCATTTCTCTCCATTCCACTAACGTAACTTAAACTCTGGACCAGTCCATTTTCGAATCCCCCCCCCCCCCTTAATAATAAAATTCATTCCTCCTCAACAATCAAATTCCCGCTCCCCCCCCTCCCCCAAACAATTAAATTTTCTCCCCCTCCCCCCCACCCAACTATCAAATTGCCCCCAGTCACAATGAAATTTCTTCCCTCCCCATCATTCAGAGTGCCCCCTTCACAATCAAATCCCCCTTCACAATCAAATCCCCATTAACAATCAAATCCCCATTAACAATCAAATCCTCCTTCACAATCAAATCCCTCCTCACAATCAAATCCCCATTCACAATCACATCCCCATTCACAATCAAATTGCCCCTTCACTAACAATCAAATTGCCCCCCCCCCCCTCCTAAAATTCAAATTGCCCACATGTGTCGCCTGGTCCCCGCGTTGAGAAACACTGGCTTAGAGAGTGTTTCTGTTTGCTTCGTTGTGGATCTGGCTTGATGTTAATGAATTTCCCTGTGTGGTTTTGTGTATGTTCACATGTATTGTAATAATATGTTTGAGTATGTAAATGAGCATGTGTGTGCCTTGTGTGCGCGCGTGTGTGTGTCCCTGCGCAAGCAAGTGTGTGCTTGATTGGTGGTGGTGATATGTAGCTCATCCTGTGTGGATTTGTGATATTAGAACTAATGACGTTATTTTAGTGATTACGAGACTCGATATCAGTAAAGTATTTGACGTTCAGTTACTTCTTGTTTCTCTTATTTTGTTGCTGCTACTACGACTGCTGCTATTACCACACCTCAAACTACTACCAATAATTAGAAGTTAAAAAAAAAAGCTATGTTGCGTATCCTTTACAGGACGTTCCAGAACAAACATCTGCATATTTTGGCTGTGTGTGTTGTTTAGGTACATTTTACGTTTAGTAGTTTGCCATTCGAAAGCTGCGGAGGTGTGGTTTTATAGACGAATGATGAAAATACCGTGGGCAGATAACAAGAGTCATGAAGATATCTTAAACGAAACTGACTCATGAAAAGAACTGATTGCTCACATCAGAAAGACAATCTACATTCTTTGGTCACGTGATGAGAAGGAGAAAACTGGAGTACACCGTGACAGTAGGAAAGTTGGAGGAAACGAGAGCCAGAGGAAGACCGAGAGAAAAGATGCTAAAAGATTGAAATCATTTCATCAAGGATCGTCTGTGTCAGAGTTGATTGAAAGCATACGAGAAGACAATTGTAGATAGACACAACTATCAACGCCCAAAGGCATGGACTTTAAGAGAAGTTTGCCATTCTTTTTGGTGGTAAGCTCTCCGTAGCACTGTAGAAACCAGCACAAGACAAGTCGTCAGCAACAGTGATCAAACCCATTAAAAAGCACGTTGGCATCTCCTAAGCCACAGACGCCGTCTGTTATGTGGTCACAACAGAAATAAAATGCTGTTTGCCTCGCGATGTAAAGGTCGTAGGTTCGTTTCACGACCCCGTCGTTCTGTACACGGGTGCAATTTTTACAAAGATCCCAGAGGACCGTCGCCGGAGCTACGGAGCTTTTCGCTATGCGTGACGTTCTAGACAGACAGATAGATTTTCTGCGGAGAGAGACTGAGCCCTATGTGATTAAAAACCGATACAATGAAGTCGATCCTTTCACATTTACCTAAATAAAAATTCTATGAAAATAAAGAATAATAAAAAAAAAAAAAGTAGAATCAGCTTCAACAATCGTTGACAGACAAAAAGAGTGAGAGGATGTGCGCTCTTTTAGCGACTGTGTTCCATGATACAGACGGAGTTTATTCACTAAACTTTGAAAAAAAAATCATGTTTTGACTATGTCTTTTGTACCGGTGTTAGTTGAGAATAAACTGTCTATTATTTCAAATTTCACCAATTTACTGATTAATTGCATTATCATTGTACATTTGGTTAGATATCGATCTACTTGACAATCCCTTACAATCTACACCCTCTTCCTCTGCTCCGTAACATTATATCTAAATACCATTAGTTTGTAAGTCATGGCACGATAAGCCCATAGGGCTCTACTGAAAAAAAAAAATTGATTATGAAAGGGGCTCAGAATGTCAAAATAATTGGGAATCACTATTCTGATAAATGTTTCGGTGCCAATTTAATAATGGTTCATCATCATTATCATCAGCCTAGGGAGCTAACATATCCTAGATAACATTAGTTCATGTTCCTGTTTCATTGTGCGTTTCTCATTGTTGTAGCTCCCATGTCTATCAAGCTAGATTTTTTGTGTGTTTTTTGTAGGCCGTCATCTTAAAGCTGATTCGTTCGTTAGTTTAATGCTCGCCATGTTTCCGGATTATAGGATCTCTGAAACTGGTTGTTGTCCTCTGTTTTATTTTCATAATGAATCTACCATTGTGGTCGCTCTGTTGAAGTCAGTCATGTCATTTGTTTCATCGTGTCATGTGTCGGTGGTTCAGCCTAGTCGCTTCTTTTTCTTCTTTTTCTTTCTTTCTTTCTTTCTTTCTTTCTTTCTTTCTTTCTTTCTTTCTTTCTTTCTTTCTTTCTTTCTTTCTTTCTTTCTTTCTTTCTTTCTTTCTTTCTTTCTTTCTTTCTTTCTTTCTTTCTTTCTTTCTTTCTTTTTTTCTTTCTTCTTCTTCTTCTTCTTCTTCTTCTTCTTCTTCTTCTTCTTCTTCTTCTTCTTCTTCTTCTTCTTCTTCTTCTTCTTCTTCTTCTTCTTCTTCTTCTTCGCTTTTTCTTGTTCTACCTGCCAATTGTTTTCAGATGAGAAGGTGACGGGTCTCTAGGAAGACTGTGGTGCGTTGCGCGTCCCACTCGATATAGTTTGGTATCCATGAGAATGCGCTCGGCTCGCTAGCGTAGTTGGTTAGATCTGACTTCGCAGAATCCGGGTGACGAACTCCTTGTGGTCCGGGTTCACGCCAGGGGGAAGGCAGAAAAGCCACATTTCTCCCAGATTTACGATATCTATTATGGAATCATCCCTGGCGGAGTCAGACGTTTTTCAAAAATGACCTTGACTCTAAGGTCGACCCACCCTTGAGTGGGTACCGGGTGCAGTCCCGGGAAATAAAGGCGGCCGGCGTGAGGCTGACCAAATCACCCATCTTGTGCCAATAGGTCTGTAAAAATATAGGTCTAGCCCTATATGACATATACGCCTAAAGGTGTGGGAAGGAAATGAAAACAAATTATAAAATCAAGGCCGAGGGTTGCGATATTCATAGTACCGAACCAAAGGGTTAACAACTAATGGTTTCTGGATATTTAAAAAAAAATCAATGGAAATGCATATCAGCCAAACCTAGGATCTGGCTACTCCACCTAGGAGCCAGGCGAATTATTTTTAATTCAATGCTTCAGCGCGGAAGTGAAGCCAGAATATTCCGACCTGCAGGCAAGCGAGTAGCCACCGCTCTATGGCAAGTGTGATTGTAAAGACATATTAGCCATTTTTACATTAAAGGTTAGCTACACTCAGTGCCAGCCTAACGCATGGATCTGCTCGGAACTTGCTCGGAAAGCCCTACAAGCAAACAGGATCCTAAATATATATTTACTATTATTCACCATTTACATGTCATTCCTGTCAGTGGCGGCAGTGGAGGCCCAATCTCAATGGTTTGCTTAGGGCCCCAAAATACTCTGACTACATTGCCAAAATTTTGGCCACATTAAAAGACATTATTTTAAAAACCTTACTGCGGGAAAGGTTGAGGGCAAGAGGTAGACAATGTTACAAAAAAGGGGGGTATCAAATGATGGACGAAAAGCAGGCTGAGAGAGTGTACAACTAAACAAAGAGAGAGTGTTGGAGATCCATTGCAGCCAACCTTTATTTTGGAGACGGCCCTTGAGTGATTGACTCAGAGCACCCATTGCTATCATTCGTATTTTTCGCGGCGAGACCGCAATCTCTTTAACGATGTCACTCTCATACAACAGTAACGACACAACTAGAATGGTTTTATAAATGAAATGAGGTTTCCGCGAAGCTGGTCTTTCCGTCAGGGCTATCGAAATTTTTACTTACTTACATCTTTGGTATTATTAGACTCTTGCCGAGCAAAATTGTACTTTTGTTACCACGGTTTGTTACCTATGTTTTGGTAGGTTTTAACGGCGTCTGTGGCTTGGGCGTTGCGAGTCCGACCCATTATTCCAACGTACCGAGATCTAAACTCACTGCTGGCTGCATGGATTTTTATCATGGTGTGTGGCGTCACAGGTCGACCCAGTATAAAATGCTTACCAGGATGGATGTCATGGGGAAGTAAAGACGGCCTTCGTAATGCTGACCACATTACCCAACTAGTGCATGAAAAGAGATCTTTATTTTTTTTTTTTTTGGGGGGGGGGGGGGTCACTTTTGGTACGTTTTAGAAATTTTGCATCTAAATTTTAAATTTTGGCATTACATAGGGGGCGGGGGGGGGGGCGCGGGGGGCGCTTATGTATACTGGAAAAAACTGACGCAAATTTCGACTGCATATGAGATTTGTTTGTAGTAGAATATCTGGGAGGGAGGCAAGAGGTAGGCCAAGATCGAGATAGATAAATGGTGTAGACGAAACCTGCAAAATTATGAATAAATCCATCACTCAAGCCACCCAAGAAGCGCAAGACAAATAGAGAAAATCCGATACTGGGCTACAACCTGGCGTCAGGGAGACGAGAAACGAAGAATTGTTAATGCAAATGTACCGTTTAATATGATTGATCGAGTATGCTTTTGATTCAGTTTCAATGGCCAGATTGGGAGTGTCCATCCAGACAACTGTCAAGTGGTTTTCTTACAAAGCCATTCATACCATTGGTTATGCAACTTCCTAGCCTTGGCAAAGAAGAACATTATGAACAACAACAACAAAAAAGTGGGGGGGGGGGGGGGGAGGGAGGGGAGGTAAGCGCAAGACAAATGCAGAAAACCACGACACTGGGTAACAACCTGGTAACCAGTGTTGCCACTTTGAATGTTTTACATCCAGATTTAGATGTTTTCCCTTGCATTTAGATGGTGTTTTTGATGTTTAGATAGTTGATGTTTTTCTATATGTTTTTCATTTGGAGTGAATTTATCAAATCTCACCCAAGAAACAGGATTAAATTTGACCTCTTAAATGCTATCTTGACAATTTTTTTTGCTTGATAAGAGTAGGAAAAGGCTGTTCCACTTATCAGCTCCCTGAATGGATATTAAAAGAAATTGGAACAGCTAAAACATATCAGAGTCATTTTGGATCTGAAGCTTCAACTTTATCATCAAGGCTAAGTTTATCCTGTGGATCTTGTAAGGCAGACTTCAGTAAATATGAGGACATGATTCTATAGGGTAAATCATATCAATTACTATGTAATTTGTGACTTTTTCCATTTGGATGTTTTTTTCTAGATGTTTTCCACGCAAATGTAGATGTTTTTATATATATTTTTCACTTTGTTTTGGATGTTCTTTGTCAAAGAAAAGTGGCAAAACTGCTTGTAACAGTGAGACGGACGACAAAAGAAAAAGAAGGAGGAGAGAACTAGTAGCGCAAGATCAACTACCTAATGCAAATATATATATATATATATATATATATATATATATATATATATATATATATATATATATATATATATATATATATATATATATATATATATATATATATATATATATATATTTGCCTTTGTTTTACAATTTTTGAAGAAAAATTTGGAGACAGAAATCGCTTTACTTTAGTATCAAAATTAATGTTCAGTCTTTTAGCAGTACTTTATTCATCCATTCATCTCCTTGTGAGATGCAATTGCTCGTAATTTTGAAGCCCCACCCTTGCTCTTGCCAGAGGCCTCAGTATAGCCCGACCATAAATATGGTCTAATGGCTGAACGCGGTTTCTGGGACCTCTCCACAGGTGATCCTCATCCACATGGTGGCAGTTTGTGTCATCGGGTGTTTATCGCTTGTGTGATGTATTAGTGGGGTAAAAATCTACTACTCCTACTATAGTACTTTAGGTCACATCTGAAGCTAGAGAAAAAGTTTTTTTTTATCTGCCTATCTATCTATCTATCTATCTATCTATCTATCTATCTATCTATCTATCTATCTATCTATCTATCTATCTATCTATCTATCTATCTATCTATCTATCTATCTATCTATCTATCTATCTATCTATCTATCTATCTATCTATCTATCTATCTAT
>CAJHNH020006556.1:280000-342500 GCA_905116865.2 Candidula unifasciata | reverse complement strand
ATGTTGTCCCACTGTGAGATATTCACAGTTGATGTATCTTACCTAACGTTGTCCCACTGTGAGATACAGTACTAACATTTGATGTATCTTACCTAACGTTGTCCCACTGTTAGATACAGTACTGACATTTTATGTATCTTACCTAACGTTGTCCCACTGTGAGATACAGAATTGATATTTGATGTATCTTACCTAACGTTGTCCCACTGTGAGATACAGAATTGATATTTGATGTATCTTACCTAACGTTGTCACACTGTGAGATATTAATATTTGATGCATCTTACTTGATGTTATCCCACTGTGAGATACAGAATTGATATTTAATGTATCTTACCTAATGTTGTCCCACTGTGAGATATTCACAGTTGATGTATCTTACCTAACGTTGTCCCACTGTGAGATACAGTACTAACATTTGATGTATCTTACCTAACGTTGTCCCACTGTGTGATACAGTACTGACATTTGATGTATCTTACCTAACGTTGTCCCACTGTGACATAAAGTACTAACATTTGATGTATCTTACCTAACGTTGTCCCACTGTGAGATACAGTACTAGCATTTGATGTATCTTACCTAATGTTGTCCCACTGTGAGATACAGAATTGATATTTGATGTAACTTACCTAACGTTGTCCCACTGTGAGATATTGACAGCTGATGTATCTGAAGGTCGTGGGTTCTGGCCCTGAGAGGGGCCGGAATATTGTTCTTCTAAAATGACCTTGTTTCCCAGGTCGACCCAGCTTCGAATGGGTACCAGGTGCAGGCCTGGAAAGTAAAGGCTTCAGGCGTGATTCTGACCAAGTGCCGTTTGATCTATAAAATAAAGGTCTAGCCCTATATACCCAATACGCATGTAAAGGGTCTTTTTAAGAAACTATTTTAATGGATCTTTTCATTTTCATGATCATTATCGTCACCATCACTATAAGCATTATGTTTGCTGAAATCATCATCATTACAATTACTATCATCATCAATTTCATCATTATAAACATTAACGTCATCCTTACAACCACCACCACCACCACCACCACCATCATCATCATCATCATCATCATCATCATCATCATCATCCTCATCATCATCATCATTAAAATCACTATCACCATCATCAACATCATCTTCATCATCATTATCATCATCACCATCATCATTATCATCATCATCCACGTCATTTTCAACTGTTTTATCCTCTCCTCATCACCATAATCATCATCAACATCATCATCATCATTGTCATCAATGCCATAATTATCACTCTCATCATTATCATCAAAGCCATCCTTATTATCACCATCATCGTCATCATCGTCATCATCGTCATCATCATTATCATAACTGTCACCATAATCATAAATATCATCGTCAGTATCATCATCATCACTTTCACCATCCTATCCTCATCGCCATACTATCCTTATCACCATAGTTATCACCATCATCATCATCTTCATCATCTTCATTATCAGTACCATAATTTTTTTTTTAACTTTTAATATTATCACTATCATCAGTACCGTCATCATTTATGATCGCCATTAACATCACATCATAAAAATCACCACCCTCGTTATCATTATCACTATCATCATAAACAGCATCACTATTACGGTTATCACTTTCATTATTATCATCCTTATGATCATCACTATCATTAAAATTATCATCATCAACATAAATCTGAGCATCATCATCATCAACACTGAAATCACCTTGGTATCACATCTTTAGATCAGTACTGAAGTCCAGTTTATTCCATAATGAAGTCTACTTAGTGGGTCGTTCATGGTCGGCCAATTTATTCCATAATGAAGTCCACTTAGTGGGTTTTTCATGGTCGGCCAATTTATTCCATAATGACGTCCACTCGGTTGGTTGTTCATGGTCGGCCAATTTATTAGATAATAAAGTCCACTTGGTGGGTTGTTCATGGTCGGTTAATTTATTCCATAATGAAGTCTACTTAGTGGGTCGTTCATGGTCGGCTAATTTATTACATAATAAAGTCCACTTAGTGTAGTTGTTCATATTCGGATGCATGATGAAGCCATTCGGTGTCATGGTGACAACACACCCACGCCTCTCACATACATACACCCACACACATACACCTTACACACATACACCTACACGTATACCCACAAACACACCCCACGCATACACCACACACCCCACACATACACCACACATACATACACACACTATACACACACCATACACACACGCGCGCACACACATACATATACACACACGTAAACAAAGAAGGATATAAGAAACGCAGTATCTCATTTGTGTATTTTACTTAGAGCACAAGATATAGATAATCATATTGGCAAAACTTGAATTACTGTTCTATAGATAATCATATCCTCATAACTTTAAATATTGTTCCATAGATAATCATTTCCGCACAAGTTTAGTTTTTGTTCTATAGATAATCATATACATATACATAAAAACAAAATTATTTTTTTTATTCAACAAAAAGAAATATAATAATAGTCACTTTAAGAGAGAGCGTTATGTCGACAAATTGTGAACCAAAAAAAAAAAAAAAACAGACACACACAAATTTTTAAAAAATTAAAACGAAGAAAATCACAAATTTGTGTACTTTAAAAGATATCATTTTCTTATTATGACGTCATTCTGAAATTTAAGGCTGAAGACAGATGGACAAGATATATAAATTGTTACAAGTGGGAAGATAGAATTAAGAGCTAGACAAACATTATGTAAGTGTAAACAAAAAAAGATGCTATGTGAGTGAGAGAGAGAATGAGGGAGAGGGAGAGTGAGAGAGTGAGGGAGAGAGAGAGAGTGAGAGAGTGAGGGAGAGAGAGAGAGTGAGGGGAGAGAGAGTGAGGGAGAGAGATAAAGAGAGAGAGTGTGTGGGAGAGAAAGAGGGGGTGAGGGAGAGAGAAAGAGAGAGAGAAAGTGAGAGAGAGAGAGAAGTGGTGTTAATTTCACTACTGCCAATCCCATATAGTGGAGAGCTGCATATGGGTAACTGATTGACATACAACTTTTGTTTCTTTTCTTGAAATTCTGTTTTGGCTTCACCTCGCAGTAGTTTGAACAGCACTAACAGTGTCGCACAAAGTACGAACTACTTATTTCCAGCAAAAAGACTCAGGTATATATGTAAAATGCCAGCGTGAATGCAATACCTATACAAATCAACCTAGCATAATTGAATACTTAGATTGTGCTATGTATGTATTAAGTTGTACCCCACCAGGACAACACAGAAGCTATAAACACCAGGTGGCACAATGTGCCACCATGCGGATGAGGATCACCCGTGGAGAGTTCCCTTAAACCCCTTTTAGCCGTTAGGCCATATTCATGGCCCAGCTATATTCAGGCCCCCGGCAAAAGCCATTGTCGGGCTCTAAATAACGAAAAACTGCATCCCTCATAGTGACGACTAGATTATAATAGAGTATATAAATGTATCTGCTACCAAGCCTGGTCACCAGCAAAGAGCTGTTGTTTATATTTTGTTTTTAGGTTTGGCGTCCGTGCATATTCACTCGTTTAAAAAAAAAGTCAAGGACCCTTTTCCATGCTTCCAGGCGCACTGGGCATGTAGGGCTTGATATAAATTTTATAGACCGATCGGCACTTGTTGGGTGATGTGGTCAGCATCACGCCGGCCGCCTTTACTTCTCAGGACTGTATACGCTCGTTTAACCTCAACAAAATTTTGGTCCCAACAAAGTTGTACTATTTGTATCACTAGAATGATTTGAAAGGGGTTAAATAAGCTTTGTAATCAAAGAGTTTTAAAAAAAAATAATCAATCAAAGGCTAACATAGAAAATAACTACATATTTAGTGTAGCGAAGACTCCAGTCAAAGCGAATACTGTAGACCATACGAAGAGGCTGGAGCGTGTACCTGCAAAGAATAAGTAAAATTTTCAGTCAAATGTTTTATAAGGGGCAATAAATAAGTTAACCCTTTCAGTGCCTGGCGACACATTATACCCTTATAGGCGGCTCTATGCTTCTTCTGTGATGGCCCTTTAAAGGGCAAAGAGCTTTTCACCACAGCAGGAGTCCTTTCATGTAGCGTGACATTTTATAGCATACATAATAACAGTTATAAGCTATAGTTTCCCCTTCGATGATGCTTACCAAAGTCTTCCCTATGTGGGACGTAATGTTTAGTTATTTTGAAGCCCCATCCCGGCTTTTGCCGGGGAGCCGCAATATAGCCTTACGGTTAAACGCGGTTTCGGGGTGATCCTCATCCGCGTGGTGGCGCTTTGTGTCACCGGCTGTTTTTCCCTCTGTGTCATGTCCTGGTTGGGTAAAATTTACCCACTGCTCTCTTTGACAAAACTGGCTGATCGTGACGATTTTGTATTTTGTTTTCGAGCAAAGAACAGATGAGAAGTTTATGAAGATGCGGTGAAGTATATTAACCTACAAAGAGATTTGATTACACGCCCCACAAGGAGAATGTAGAGACTTGATTACACGCTTCAGAAGGAGACAACCTAGATTATAAATAAATAAATACATGTGAGGTAAAAGAGAGGGATTGAGGAGGGAGAGGTTGGGGGGGGGGGATGAGCACATTATGACAACCTAAAAGTAGGAAAAGTGAGCAAAAAAAAAGGAGGAGGAGGGGGAGGGGAAGACCAATAGAGAAGATGCGGGATATTTTGGCATGATATTGGAGGAATTATTACTGCTGCTCCTGCTACGATTACTACTACTACCACTACTATTACCACCACCACCACCACTACCACTACTACTATTACTACTACTATAACGACCACTACTACTACAAATATGACGACTACTACTGCTGCCGCTGCTATTACTATGACTACTAAAATTGCTGCTGCTACTATTACTACTACTAATTTTTTTGGGGGTCATAGTCATCGAAGTTGGAGTGCGTTTGTCTGAGAAACGAGGAGACAACAGTCTGTATAAAAAATAAACCAGATCTGTAAAACAGATTTGCACACAAAGGGTTGGTTTTGGAATAAGTAGTGACTCAAGGAATGGACGAGCAACCAGAACTTTACATCCGATGAAAGGAAAGAAGAGGTTTGAATAGCTCTAATCTCATTTTTTACATCATCTTGTTCGGACTTGATCTCAGGAATTCTCAGCCAACTCATTTCACAGATAGTTATGATCATCATAATAAACCACTTCTGTCTTTAAGCGTCGTGGGAAGGAATAATTTGCGATTCAGTGACACTTGCTGCCACTGGCTCGTGTCATGCCGTGAAGGAGTAGGGTGGCTTTAATGTTGTCGATCCATATTTTTCGCGGTCTTTCTCTTGATATTGTAGCTGATCTTCTGAGATGTAATGCTTCTGAAGGTATTTGATCTTGCTGCATTCTAACGATACAGCCAAACCATTTGATATGTTGTTTCTTGATGAATCTATTTAGTGTTCTTATTACGATGTTCAGCCCAAATACACACTAGTTAACCTTTCATGCATGCTTAGTTCAGGCTAATCTATGTTACAAGAGTGTCACTCAGTATTGTCTCCGGTGCTATCACTGGCGATAACTCGTGTACTAATATACACGATGTGACTGCTTTTAACGACCCTATATCTAGAACTGGCCCTAACCCCAACACCCCCTCCCTCCTACCTCACAGCCTCAGCCTACGACGTCCCACGAAAGAGTGCAGCGTACGACCCGTGGTGTCAGAACTGTTAACATGGTGTGGTTTTATACTTCAAATTCGAGAAAGCTATAATATATGCAAGGTAGCCGGCTGCTGCTCACAACAACGAGTAACTCACGACGCAGAAAGCTTTGCAAACACAATGCAACCCCTTGAACATAAACTAGCCTGTGTCACGTGTGAGAAAGCATGAATGAAAGCCCAGTTAGTTCTATTTGTGCCTGACATCATAACCAGTTACCTAGTTAGTAGTCTATATTGTTTCGTATTCCTAAGACATCCCGTCATAATTCACAGCTGGAACTTTAGTTTTCTCTCATATGAATCTGGTAATCTGGTAATCCTAGTTTCAGCTTCATAGCAAACGGGTCACACCACAGATGCTCCGCTCCTGTGCCAACGAAAAACAAACGCAGCTCACAGTGTCACGCCATGCACTCAACTCAGAAGCTGGGCGACGAAACTACATCCTTCCAGTCTACAAATGGAGCAGAAATGCAACGGTCACCGTCTGGCAAAAAAAATAAATATTTGCCACGGCTTTAAAAAAAAGGTGGCCGTGCCTAGCGTCCATTTTGACCGGAAGAATTATATGAGGGTTAATAAACGGTCACCCTAGCAGTACCCTCATTATTACCTGGGGAAGGGACTTAGGACATTACATCCACCAGCAGGCGTCGCCCCTACAACGACCTGACTGTCATCGTTAACGACTGTTCACCCAACAGCCATGCAGTTCTTTGGCACGAAGGAGACACCTTGAACTTGGGTTTCGTACTGCCGACTCCCTACTAAGATGTTATTTTATGTTTTGTTATCACATTTGTTATCTCATATGAATGTTTTTACACAGGGAAAGAACTAATTAGCCATACCAGAAAGGGACAGTCTACATACATTCTTAGGTCATGTCATGAGAAGAAGGCAACTGGAATATGTCGTAACGGTGGGAAAGCTGAAGGGTAAAAGAGGCAGACGCAGACCAAGAAAGAACACACTGGACAGTTTGGCATCATGGAAGTTTATCTATGTCAAACCTGATTGAAAGTATACCAGACAGAGGGTAGTGGCTAGGCATGACTACCAACACCAGGCGGCATGGACTGGAAGAAAAAGATAAAGAAGAAGAAAAAGAAGAAGAAGCAGAAGAAGAAGAAGAAGAAGAAGAAGAAGAAGAAGAAGAAGAAGAAGAAGAAGAAGAAGAAGAAGAAGAAGAAGAAGAAGAAGAAGAAGAAGAAGAAGAAGAAGAAGAAGAAGAAGAAGAAGAAGAAGAAGAAGAAGAAGAAGAAGAAGAAGAAGAAGAAGAAGAAGAAGAAGAAGAAGAAGAAGAAGAAGAAGAAGAAGAAGAAGAAGAAGAAGAAGAAGAAGAAGAAGAAGAAGAAGAAGAAGAAGAAGAAGAAGAAGAAGAAGAAGAAAGAAGAAGAAGAAGAAGAAGAAGAAGAAGAAGAAGAAGAAGAAGAAGAAGAAGAAGAAGAAGAAGAAGAAGAAGAAGAAGAAGAAGAAGAAGAAGAAGAAAGAAGAAGAAGAAGAAGAAGAAGAGGAAGAAGAAGAAGAAGAAGAAGAAGAAGAAGAAGAAGAAAGAAGAAGAAGAAGAAGAAGAAGAAGAAGAAGAAGAAGAAGAAGAAGAAGAAGAAGAGAAGAAGAAGAAGAAGAAGAAGAAGAAGAAGAAGAAGAAGAAGAAGAAGAAGAAGAAGAGAAGAAGAAGAAGAAGAAGAAGAAGAAGAAGAAGAAGAAGAAGAAGAAGAAGAAGAAGAAGAAGAAGAAGAAGAGAAGAAGAAGAGAAGAAGAAGAAGAAGAAGAAGAAGAAGAAGAAGAAGAAGAAGAAGAAGAAGAAGAAGAAGAAGAAGAAGAAGAAGAAGAAGAAGAAGAAGAAGAAGAAGAAGAAGAAAAAAAAGAAGAAGAAGAAGAAGAAGAAGAAGAAGAAGAAGAAGAAGAAGAAGAAGAAGAAGAAGAAGAAGAGAAGAAGAAGAAGAAGAAGAAGAAGAAGAAGAAAGAAGAAGAAGAAGAAGAAGAAGAGAAGAAGAAGAAGAGAAGAAGAAGAAGAAGAAGAAGAAGAAGAAGAAGAAGAAGAAGAAGAAGAAGAAGAAGAAGAAGAAGAAGAAGAAGAAGAAGAAGAAGAAGAAGAAGAAGAAGAAGAAGAAGAAGAAGAAGAAAGAAGAAGAAGAAGAAGAAGAAGAAGAAGAAGAAGAAGAAGAAGAAGAAGAAGAAGAAGAAGAAGAAGAAGAAGAGAAGAAGAAGAAGAAGAAGAAGAAGAGAAGAAGAAAGAAGAAGAAGAGAAGAAGAAGAAGAAGAAGAAGAAGAAGAAGAAGAAGAAGAAGAAGAAGAAGAAGAAGAAGAAGAAGAAGAAGAAGAAGAAGAAGAAGAGAAGAAGAAGAAGAAGAAGAAGAAGAAGAAGAAGAAGAAGAAGAAGAAGAAGAAGAAGAAGAAGAAGAAGAAGAAGAGAAGAAGAAGAAGAAGAAGAAGAAGAAGAAGAAGAAGAAGAAGAAGAAGAAGAAGAGAAGAAGAAGAAGAAGAAGAAGAAGAAGAAGAAGAAGAAGAAGAAGAAGAAGAAGAAGAAGAATGTTTATATCTTGTACAGAAAGTTCATATCGTAATTTCTTACCGCCTAGTTGACAAATACATTGGTGCCTTACTAGAAAATTTTAATTTTGTTAATGGAAAACCAAGACAGCTGACGAAAACCTTTGGAAGTTGAAATCGAAGTCCTCGACTATTTGACGCACTACAACAGGGTACAACGCAGACAATTAATCATTGACATTTCAGAACGGAAGTGTGATCTTACCATGCGTATTAGTCTAGAAAATTGAAATGTCAGTTGCTGATACGTTTATTGATGTCTGCAGAATTGCCTTATCTATACAGCTTTTAGTGATTTTAAAAAAATTTTTTAATATATATATACTTCTGGCACTTTGAGGCAATGAAATCTTGGTTCTCCAAGAACTTCCATTGGGATAATTGGATATTTAAGCACAATGTTCGGGAAACACACGTCTAGATTTCCCAGCAGAACCTTGGTTCAAGAACAGCCAATCATAAGACCCGAATATGTTTATGGCAACTGCTCGATTCTAGCTAGTGGACCTGTAGGATATTGAAAATTTGAACAAAGTAGACCAAACCACTGTTCTGAAAATGTCGTTTGAAGCGGCACAGAGAATTCTTGAGAAGTCAATTCATCAAATAATTTTGTTTAAGCAGCAATGAGAAAGCTCGGGTGCAAGAGACTTCCAGGGCGATGAACTCAGCCTGGAAATAAGTGTTGCCCGGCTGTGTAACAAACACACTCTTTGAACAAATACATGAGCTGTAAAGCTGACAGTTCTGCCGTGGAGGAGTTGAAGACTACAGAAATGAGTTGTCCCTGGAAGAACTAGAACACCTTTAAAAGGAGGAGAAAACACAGCGATGGAAGAATTGTCTTTAGGAATGTTTAGGGTGACCATAATATCTTGAGCTGAAAACGGGACATCACGTTAAGTAATATATTGAGCCGAAAACGGAACATTGCAAGCACAACAGTTTAACAGGTTACCACCGGGAAAGGGTAAATTATTCGCTTCGCGAAACCTGGAGCATTGAAAAAAAAAAAAAAATATGTTCCTCTAATTTGAAAAACATGTTACAATAAAAATTCACACCAACCCATTTCAGACATTACAAGTATCGAACAAATTTTAAATCAAAACAAAATCAGTCATTTTAACTATAAGTTATTGTTCTTGTCTCGAGTAGTGTACGTTCTATTTTCTAGCCTTTTCCTAGATTTGGTGCTTTCTTTTTAGCCGACCACAAATAACATCACTGGACAGTCCAATATTTTAGATGGTGGTAGGAGCGGGTTTTAAGTCTTTTCTGTGCTTTAGCGCGATTCTTCCCAAGCCAAAGTTTTCGCCCACTTACATAACCCAAACCCTTATTAACTTTAACCAAAACTATACGCTCAATCTACCACCCCCTGAAATATTTGACTTTTGTAGAACAAAAACATTTGTAGGATAGATCTTACTTTCATGTCATTAGTCTTATGATAGGAATAGTATGGTCTATCTCAGCAATTTCCAGTTATAGTGACTTGCGAAGTCCTGTATAGAATTTCAGAGCCACTTAGGTCTACCGTAAACGATGTCGTAAAAGATAATTGATTTTTAGAAGTAAAGTTAACGGACAGAGGAAGAGGGAGTGGACAGTAAGGGAATTTAAAGTAAAAAGATATTGAAACAACTTCGGAATGTCAACGCAATGAGATTACATTTTCACAACTTTTGAAATTTATTATAATGTTCCATTTTTTCTTCACTATCGCCAGTCATCATCATCATCATCATCATAAACCACTGCTGCCGTTAAGCGGCGTCGGGAGGAATAATTTGCGATCCAGTGCACGTTGGCTGCCATTGGCTATTGTCGTGTCGTGAAGGCGTAGAGTGGCTTTAATGTTGTCGATCCATGTTTTCCGCGGCCGTCCTCTTGCTCTTGTAGCTGATCTTCTGAAATGTAGTGCTTGTGATAGTATTTGATCTTGCAGCATTCTAAAAAGATGGCCAAACCACTTAATCTGCTGTTTCTCGATGAATCTAGTACAAGGTGTCGTTCATACAATTTGTCTGATAGTTTCATTATTCACTCGATCTCGGATGGTAAGTTAGCTGCTTTTCTCAGGCACCTCATCTCGCAGGTGGTGATTTTGCGTAAATGGGCTTTAGATAGTGTCCATGTTTGGCACTGGTAGCTTAATGTTGGAATGAATATGCTATTAATAATCTGTCTCTTTGCACTCATAGTTATGCTTGGATGTCTTAATAATGGTGACAATTGTTATATAAGTGCACTTGCTTTCTGGCATCTGGTTTCTGTTTTTCTGTCAATTCTACCATCTGCCGTGATCATACTTCCTAGATATTTAAACTCCCTAACTTGATTCAGAGCAGAACCATTCAGCTGTATGTGAAGTGGGGCAGGAGTTCTACTAACTTGCATTGTTTCGGTTTTGTTTACATTTATCTTCATGTTGTATTTGCTGCATGTTGAGTTTAACCTGGTAATGTGGTCTTGCAGTCTATCTTCTTCAGGGTAGAACAAGCACTGGTCGTCAGCAAATAGTAGTTCGTTTAATGTGTATGAATCGATAACTTCTCCTGATGTTTATAATTCATCATGATTTTTAAGGTCTGTGTTGTCTGTATCAGAACTTGCTTCTTTAGATATTCTGTCTATATAGATGTTAAATAAAAGTGGGGAGAGCACACATCCCTGTCTCACATCTATCGCCAGTACATTTAATAATGTCAAAATCTGGCCTAGAAATAGATCATGAATTCATAAAATGAAAGGATATGTGTATTTTCTGCAGCGGTCACAAAGTGCCTGGAATACGCATGCAGATCCCTCAGGGTTTCGGAGAGAACGAGTGAGACAATTATGTGAAGTCTGAAAACAATCCTCCAAATACAGAACTTCATCTTCGTCAATTTTCTGGTGGCTTTTCTATGATTTTATTAAAGAACGCAGTGGAATCCTTGCATGGCTGTCAACAATAAATGTATCTGAAATTTTAATACTGAGAGAGACAGACAGACAGACAGACAGACAGACAGACAAACAGACAAGACAGACAAACAGACAAGACAGACAAACAGACAGACGGATGGACAGACAGACGAACAGATATATGAACAGACAGACAGACCGACCGACAGACAGTTACACCGACCGACCGACCGACCGACCGACCGACCGACCGACCGACCGACCGACCGACCGACCGACCGACCGACCGACCCGACCGACCGACCGACCGACCGACCGACCGACCGACCGACCGACCGACCGACCGACCGACCGACCGACCGACCGACCGACCGACCGACCGACCGACCGACCGACCGACCGACCGACCGACCGACCGACCGACCGACCGACCGACCGACCGACCGACCGACCGACCGACCGACCGACCGACCGACCGACCGACCGACCGACCGACCGACCGACCGACCGACCGACCGACCGACCGACCGACCGACCGACCGACCGACCGACCGACCGACCGACCGACCGACCGACCGACCGACCGACCGACCGACCGACCGACCGACCGACCGACCGACCGACCGACCGACCGACCGACCGACCGACCGACCGACCGACCGACCGACCGACCGACCGACCGACCGACCGACCGACCGACCGACCGACCGACCGACCGACCGACCGACCGACCGACCGACCGACCGACCGACCGACCGACCGACAGACAGACAGACAGACAGACAGACAGATAGATAGATAGATAGATAGATAGATAGATAGATAGATAGATAGATAGATAGATAGATAGATAGATAGATAGATAGATAGATAGATAGATAGATAGATAGATAGATAGATAGATAGATAGATAGATAGATAGATAGATAGATAGATAGATAGATAGATAGTACAACAGACAAAGGAGCCCAAGAAACAGGTGCTATTCAATCAGTATTTACATAACAAATACATAGAGAAGGTAATTTATTCTTGCTAGCGTTCCAGTTCCAGACAGAATGTAACCTGTCTGCTACTGGGCATTGTGGCTGCTGTTAGTGTTACCAGGATGCTTCGTTTGGCTCCTTAATTTTATTTGCTACGTATCCATCGTGGCGCCACGAAGAAAACGTTGGCGGGAACTAGCCTAGTAGTTCTGTTTTAAACTTTTAGGAGATGGGGAGGGAAAGGGGGAGGGGTGTGACATCACCACTTTAGCCTTGTTTATGTGCGCAATAATAATGTTTTCTGTTAATATGCCGATAGATGAGCACTCTTCTTTGGGCTTTGGAGAATATTGTGACAGCTAGAAAGAAAAAAGGCAGAAGAGGGGGAGAGGCAGGCCGAGAGAGATCATGATGGATGGATGGCTACGATGGCACTGAGGGATATCATTGGTGGAACTGACCTAGAGGACAGGGGGCGGATATCTGTGGAGTTGCATGAACGTCGACGCCAGTCGGCAGGGCATGTGATTATTATTATTATTATTATTATTATTATTATTATTATTATTATTATTATTATTATTGACAAACAAAATATATAAAGTAACTGAAATAATTTGTTTATGTATAAACAGATACTAATTAAGTGAAAGGTTTATACATGATTATGGCGATAAGTTATCCCCCTTGCAAATGTTCTGATTTGTCGGGGTTCGACCCTCCAAGAATTACTGTGCAACCCTCCCCCCCCCCCCACACACACACACACAAAACTGGGGCGGGGCAGGGGCGCCTCAGAGTGCCTGAGATGAGACCCCCCCCCTCCCACCCCATCCCTCGCAGGTTCTAGCCGTTCAAGCGCCTATGTATTGAGATATAAAATAAAGGCCCTTTTTCAGATCGATTCGCTCAGGTCATGTGACCTGCAGCCACCTTCGTTCTCTTCTGTGTGAGATGGGGAAACAAGGGTCTAGTCTAACAGAATTGTGCATGAAATTGCGACTATTGACACATGGAGATTCATAAGGCTGGAGAACATTGCCTTGTTGTGGCAGAATACATTTGGGGGGGGGGGGGGTAAACTTTTTCTTCTTAAAGTTTTGTGTTCCATTTTTTTTTTTTAACGTATCCAGAAACCATGAGTTGTAAACCCTTTGGCTCGGTACTATGGATATCGCAACCCTTCGGCATTGATTCCATTATAGGTACCGTTAATCTGGGAGAAATGTGGCTTTTCTGCCTACCCCCGGGAGTGAACCCGGACCACAAGGAGTTCGTCACCCGGCCGCCGCGAAAATCAGGTTTAACCATTGATCGTTATGTCTGCTCACGTCAGATACGTGTCTTCTTTCTTCTCTTCCTCTTCTGTGGTTTCATTGAAACGAGATTGTAACCTAATATCGTGGTTTTCTGTATTGGTCTTGCGCCTTTCGCGTGGCTTGAGTGATGGATTAGTGTTCATCTTTCTGAAGGTTTCAGCTACACCAGCGGTTCTCACCGCAACTTTTTCACAGGGGTCGCCAAAGAATATCGGAGAACACATATTCACTGAAGTTATGAAGTAGCGACGAAAATAATTGTATGGTTGGGGGTCACCAAAATATGAGAAACTGTATTAAAGGGTCGCGGCAATCGAAAGGTAGCCACTGAGCTTCACCATTTATCCATCTCTTTCTTGGTCTTCCCGTCGCCTTTCTCCCAGATGTTCTGTTTTTTTTTTCCGAGATGACCGAACCATTTCATTTGTGTGTGTCAGTCAGTATAATCTAAACACGGTCTTATTCTCTATAATGATAGTATTCCTAACCCTGTCTTTTCTTGTGTTGTTAGTGACCTTGCGGACACACAGCGCATTTCACATCTAGTTATTTCCTCCGAAGTCGGAGTACATCTGCCGGAGAGGCGGGGAACGAGAACTGCGAACAAATAAGCCAGTAAAACGGATGTACACGCAAAACTCAGGTCAAGGTAAAAGCCAAAAGTCCATTTTGGGCGAACTACCGCGACTTACCGCCGGAATTCACAGCCGGTGAACAAGAAGAAGAAGAAGAAGAACATATAGTTATTTTCTGTTCTAGTGCCCTACTCATGTAGTGTCAGTTATTTTGATAGAGATCTCCCCTGTGGCAGTGCTGGATTTAGGTGTCAGCTAAATTAGTTACAACTTAGGGCCTCAGAATCTGCGGGGGCCTAAAAAAATTTTTTTTCACATTGCGGGAAAAAAAACATTTAAAATAAAATTGTCTGTTATTTTTTTTTTTTTTAAAGAATTGTATAATTTTATTATCTGGGGTGTGTGTAAGATAGGAGCTGTTCTGCGCGAAAGTCACTGTGGGGTATGAAGATTTAATGAAGCTAGGGTTAGATCGAGCATAGGTACACACGGGCATTTATGCTGTGTTGACGGGCTGTGGATTTAAACGTTTGAGTCACTTAAAGTTGTGAAACAGAGATTGATGTTTACGGCTGACTGCAAACATTCCTCGTTGTGTGTGGAATTTTAGATCCACGTTTTGTCGGGAGAGCGTCGTACTTGAGTCAGTAAGCTTTCAGTAAGTCTGCGTGTGTGGACGTGTGCGCGAATTGTTCAAGTCTAATGGACTTTCTTCTGTAGCAAGTTTAATATTTTTTATTCTATTGGAGCTCAGGTGAACTGTCCATTTGACTGAGGTGGTAAATGAGTTGGACTTCGGAATTCTGTCGGTGATTTTCTCGACTGGACTCGTGTCGGCCATGTGTTTGGGGTCGACACAGTTGCGGCTATGTGGCTCGCTGGGTAACGGGAAGTGTACATGTGGGAAAAGCTTCACGGGGTTGCATGGTCTGAGAACGCATGCCGGAAGGATGAAATGCGAGGGTATGCCGCGCAGTAAGAGTCGGCGCATAGTTTTTCCTGTAGTTAATGAGTCGTCAGGGAACAACGGGCAGGGTGAGCCCCACCCGCCTGAAGAGGCCTAAGAAGTCTTTAACGGAGGCCCAATTTTGCGGATATCCTACGAAGTGTGGACGAAAATCAAGTTTCCATAGGGTGTCGTGGTGAAAGCTGAAGGGTGTATTGTGTGAGAAAATGTGAATTTAAGAAAAAGTCGCTAGGTGACAAGCTAACACGGTTTGGTGACATGATTTACACGCGCTGTGCCAACGAGTTCGGGACAGTCGATAAGAAGCAGCCTGGCGTCACGCACGGAAAAAGCAGGAGGCAGAGAGACATTAAGACGTGCCGAGCAAACAAGAACGCACTCAGAAAACTGTTCAAAGACGCTACAAGCGGCGAACGGGAGGGCCTGTACTAGATATGGCTATTCCTGAAGAGCAGACTCGGCGCCTTCTGTCGCGCCGAGCGTTTATGTAAGAACAGACAGAAAACCAAAATTGAGCGATAGAAGTTCTTTAGGGACCCGTTACAGTTTGCCCGAGGCCTGCTCGAGCAACCAAAGTCTGGGACTCTGCTGGTCGGTAAAGAGGAGCGGTCATCTCTGAAAAAAAACAGAACATCTGGGAGAAAGGCGACGGGAAGACCAAGAAAGAGATGGATAAATGGTGTGGCTCAGTGGCTACGTTTCGATCTTCTGAAGATGTACTCAGATCGGAAAAGGAATTAACCTCTCATGATGACAACCCAGTGATCACTATTGGCCTGAGTTGCCGAAGGTACCGTTCAAAACGATGCTTCCCTCTTGGTCTGAGGTTTAAAAAGTTGTGAAGAGACTTGCGCATCTTTTGAAGACATGTTTGGCCATTCGTATTATTATTTGTTGTTGTTGTTGTTGTTTTGCTTCTTCCATTATCGGTTATTAAGTGTCCTAGATTTGAAAAACTTTTTCCTTTTTAAAACAGCCCTCCGTGTTTCGTAATGTTCACTGTTGGCCGCTCTTATGAATTGGTAATTACCATAGTTTTTGTTTTTCGAATGTTAATGTCTAAACAGTACTCTGCACTTCGCCTGTTGACTTGATCCACAAGTTCTTGTAACTTCTGCTCGCTTTCTGCTAGTAACACTGTGTCATCCACTTATCTCAGATTTTTTTTATTGTTCTTCCAATAATATTTAGTCCCAGCAATGTCTCAACCTGTTTAAAAATTGTTTATATATATATATATAAATCCGCTATCACTACCGACGGTCAGCCTATGGATCATGCTAATATTATCAATGCCCTCAGAGAAATGGGAAGGATAGAGGACTTTGGTGGCAGTGAATCCACATCACTCGCCAGAATGGCAGACTTGGGAATTAAGATCGGCACAGCAAAAAACGAGACGCACACCAGACACGCTAGAAGACTTGTTATTCAACATAGAACTGGTACTATTAGCCATCGGACGTTGGGGTTCATTCTGAGGGGAGGATCTGAGCACCTATGGACATGTCCGGAGTGCAATGAGGATAACCCAACTTACTAACTAACTAACTAACTAACTAACTAATATATATATATATACTAGCTATACCCGGCCACGCGTTGCTGTGGCATAGTTTGGCTAAATGGAAATTAAAGAAAATAGAAATCGCACGTGTCTAATACAATCATTGTCTGCTCAGATATAGAGATAGTCTTTGATCCCCCCCCCCCCACTCCCAACTAAATCCACCTACTACCCTCCCCCTTATCAAATTTATGTCATTACAACCCCCCCCCCCCCCCCCACCTCTTCCACCGACTAGAGGGGATTCTCCCTCTTCGAAATATTTGAAAATCATTACCTGGCGATATTTTGTTGTTGCTGTAACTGACATTGACATCCCTGTCCATCTGGACTAAAATAGGGAGCAGGAATTGTAAAAGGTAGTGAATAGGGCTAGTGTAATATTTACCACATCATCCTTCAAGTACCAGTACAACTACTAAAATAATGTCACTGCTATCTGTGTTACCATCGGAGTAGACAGAGAGTCGTGAGCCAGAAGATTTGGTTCCGCATGGCTAGTGCTGTCGCCACAGACTTTTCAGGTTAGGATGTATAATTTCACTTGCCGACAGAAGAACGCCATAACCTTACCGGCGGTCTTCACATGAGAGCACTATGGTGTAACAGCCCAACCACAACTATTACTACTGCTGCTACTTTAAGTGGGTAAAGCAGTTACTGTGACTTAAAGCTCTCTCAGTTAATAGTTCCCCCCCCCACCCCCCGCCCTCCCCCCAAATTCACCGACAACTCTTTCCCTCATTGAAGTAGTTGGGAGGGAAAAAAAAACACTTGAAAAGCAAACGAACACAGGAAAAAGACACCATAATTAGGAAATGAATGCCATTGTAAACAGCACAGCTTAAAATTTCAACACAGATGAAATAACTAAATCTAAATGAAAATAAATGAAAATCTATAAAATTTCAGCGTAACCATGCAATCGGAAAGTTTAACAATGCAATTATAAGTATGCGAAATGGTCAAATTTAATTATCAAATGGTTTACCCATTTACTTGTTTTTTGTTTTTTTTTAAATATAAAGGCAACATGGCTAGTGCTGTCACCACGGCAGAGCAGATGAGGATATTATTTTAGTCCAGGGCTAAAAAAAAGATTTAACGACTGTGGATTCGAACCCAGGTCTACCGCACATGAACCCAGTGTTCTAACCATTCGACCAAGCAGCCACTTAATCGGAACAACGAAAAGAGAACTCAACTATTAGACATGTGAGTCCATACTACTGTGTCGCGATTAAAACACAATTCAAAACCGCAGGCAATTGTTTTCTCGTAGACAGATACTCCAGATATATTAATGAAATAAAAATCGCACGTGTCTAACACGGTTAATGACGTTAATGTCGCAGTCACTGTCTGCGCCGACGTCGAGATAGTCCTTGATTGACCCCCCCCCCCCCCTCCATCGAAGGTTGTTTGAAAAAAACAAACAGAAAATAGAAATCGTGTTTAATATGGTTATTGTGGCAAATATAGAGATAGTCTTGTTTGCTGTACCACGACCTACTCTATGTATTAGTATTAGAGAAGGCGTTGGCTGCACGTAACTCGCCGGCGAATGGTAAATACGGCGCATGCGCAATTACTAACGTGGCTGTAATTAGAAATCACTAAAGTTATAAATATTAGTTGCGTATATTTTGGCATAAATTGTGGTCACCTATCTCTAACAGTGACAGGTTGAATTTCAAACCACGACAGTTCAAAATCCGGTATCACAACAAACATATCCTGAAAATTTCAGCTAAATCGGTTCAGTAGTTTCCGAGTCTATAGGGGTGAAACAAACACACAAACATTGATTTATATATATATATATATATATATATATATATATATATATATATATATATATATATATATATATATATAGTATATATATATATATATATATATGTGTGTGTGTGTGTGTTGAAAAGCTTGACAGCACACATCCCTGACATACTTCTCTTTTATCTTTATCTGTGGAAAAAGGGGGGGGGGGGTGGGTGGGTGTGATGTTGTTGTATCTAACTGTTGCTATTTGTTCCCAATATGGTTTAATAATAATTCTGATATCCTTTCCATCCAATTCTATGGTTTGGAGGCATGTAATAAGCCTTTTATGTTGCCCCTTGTCAAAGACTTTCTTATAGTCAATGAAAAATGCATAAATACTTTTCTGGACTTCTATATATGTTGCAGTCAGCACCTTTAAACATCTTTAATCATAGCATCTTTAATTATAAGCATCTTTAATGATGACTTCCCTAGTCACACTATTTTTCCTAAATCCAACTATTCCTCAGATACTTCATTATTTATGTTACTTCAGATGCTTTCTTAAATGATCTTGAGAAGTATTTTAGTTTTATGGTTCATCAAACTAATTGTTCTCTAATCTTCACACTAAAGGGTTTTTGACCTTTTGGGCAGTGTGATAAAAACAGACGTTTACAAATCCTTTGGAATGAAGCCAGTAATATATAAATCATTATAAATTTCAGTGATGATATCAACGCCAAAGCTGGATAATGATTTTATCCTTTCCGTTGTTATTTTGACGGGACCTGCGATTTTTCCTGCTTCATATTTTAATAACCTTCTCCAATTCACTTTTAACATTTTTAGTCCATCGTGAAGATTAAACAGTTCTTGTTTGATGTCTCTGTTATACTTCTTCTTCGCGTTCACCAGCTGTAAACTCTGGCGGAAGGTTCTGGTTGCTCGTCCACTACTGAACTGCAGTCCTGCTCCAGAACCTGAGTGTTGCGTGTGAATCAGTTTTACACATCTCATTCTCTTGAATACAGACTGTTGGTTTCTTGCGTCTCCGGCAGATGAACTCCGACTTCAAAGGAAGCTCCCCAATTAGTCGACTCTTACAACATGCTTTCGGGGAGGCAGTGGGTCTATTCTTGTTTACCCTACAATGGGGCCCCGGAACCCACACTAAAATAGGTCCTCTGTGAATTCAGTCCTATCAAATTTTCACTCCTGTTTGTGAGTTTGCTTATATTTGCATGCACTTCTTTTGTATTATGTTTACCTTCCAGTTCCTCTGTTTCTTTACATTTCCCCTGAATCCATGTCTCTTTAGCAACTCTGCACACGATATGCATTTCATTGTCTATTATTGCATACTCAACAGTGTGTTTTTTTTTTTTTTTTTTTTTTTTTTTTTTTTTTTTTTTTTTTTTTTTTTTTTTTTTTTACCTTTCTTTCTTTGAATCATTTTATTAATAATTTCTTCAGTCTTCAATACTTAATTTTTCTTTCTTACTTTTTTTTTCGGTGGTAAGTTGGCACGTGCTGTTTGTATACTAGTTTTTTAAAAAGTGAGGAGAACAAGAAAATTTCCAAATACATTTAACGAGATCTTGGAGAAAGCCATGCACATAATTCATAGTGTCAAAAACAAATAGAGGTGAAGACTGGTATATCTGGCCAAGATGGCGGCGTAAACAACGTTCGCCGAAAATTGTGACTAAAAGATATGTTTATTCCTGGAAAGAATGTTAAATGTGTTAGTGTAGTGTAGTTGTTCAGTTGAAGATGAATTCGCGACAGGCCCGGCAAGTCGGCGGAGGATTCAGCGGTTCAAAAAGACATGCCCAAGATGAAAATAGGAGATGTTTTAGAAATAAAGAAAAAAGAGAGGCCAGCAGAAGGTTAAGACCAGGGTAGGGACAATCAATATATGTGGATGGGGCAATAAAGAAGAACAAGTGATCGAATTAATGGAGAAATATAATGTTAAAGTATTAGGCTTATCAGAAGTGAGAATGAAAGGACGAGGAATGAAGAAACTACATAAAAATTACGTTTTGATACAATCGGGAGTAGAGGAAATGCAACGTGCAAAGCATGGAGTGGGATTTGTCATCGATCCCGAAACTGCAAAAAATATACTTGAAGTTAACTACATCTCGGAAAGAATTATAAGTTTGAAATTACAAGTAGGAAATAGTTCGGAGGTGTTTTTTCTGATATATGCTTCGTGCAATGGAAATTACAGTGAGGAGGATTTAGATCAATTCTTTGAGGACCTGGGTGAGGAAATTTGTAAGATAGATAATAACGAGAAACTGATCATGATGGGTGATTTTAACGGTAAGACAGGGCGAGACAGAAGAACATTTACAAGATACCTAGGCAATTATGGAGACAACAGCATTAGAAATGAAAATGGCGAAAGACTGTTGGATATATGTGCACAACATGACCTTGTTATTACCAACACCTTTTTTCAACATAGAGCTTCACAAGTTTTTACTTGGTATAAATGGAATGATCCTGATACCAAGAGTCAGATTGATTACATCTTGACGAGAAAAAGAGACTTTCATCAAGTTACAGATGCGAGAGTTATACCAAACTTGAGTTTAGATACAGATCATAGGATGGTGATCCTTGACAGAAAAATCAAGATAAGTTATCAAACCAAAAAGAAATGTAATAAAAGTGACATAATATAATGGAAAGAACTAGAGTGTGAAGAAAACAGGCGAGCGTTTCAGCAAAAATTACAGGAAAATTATGAACAGCTTTCACAAAACACTCTTAGGGTAAATACAGAATGGTTGAATTTCAGAGACACCACTATGAAAATAGCACAAGAAATATGTAGAACTAAAAGGAAAGGTAACATAGGGCGTAAGCTCTCAACATGGTGGTCTGAAGAAATAAGAAGTATTGTAAGCAGTAAAAAGAAAGCTTATGGCATTTGGTTGAGGAGCAGAACAGAAGAGGATTACACAACATACAGGAAAATTAGAAGAGAAGTAAATAGAACTATCAGAAAAGCAAAAAGAGATTCATGGGAAAAGTTTGGAAGCAAGCTGGCTGAAGAAGAAAGATCAGCAGTGAAAAACTACTACAAAAAAATCAAAGGCATGAGAAACAGGAATGAAGAATACAACCCAACAGAAATTATAAATGATGAAGTTGGCCAACCTTTAATAGAACCTACTAAAATCTTAGCAAGGTGGAGTAATTACTTTGAAGCATTACTTAGCTGCAATAAAACAGATAAAAGCAGGGAAGAACATATAAACAACTCGGAACTAACAGCAGAGGAACTAGAACCAGGTATATTATTGGATGAGGTAAAATATGTCATTCGAACCGCGCCTAGACTAAAGGCGACAGGTATTGATGATCTACCAGCTGAGGCCATCAAGGCAGCAGGAGAAACGGGAGCAATATGGTTAAAGAGAATATTTCAGGTGGCATGGGAAAATCAAGAAAACACCATCGATTGGCAGACTGCTGGTCATTGTCCCGCTGTGGAAAAATAAAGGAAGTAAGAGGGAATGTACTAATTACAGAGGAATATCACTTCTCAGTCACACTGGGAAAATGTATGCTAAGATCATCGAAAAAAGGCTGAGACCATTGATAGAGTATCAACTTTCAGAAGCACAGATGGGCTTTCGACGAAACAGAAGTTGCACAGATGCCATTTATACATTGAGACAACTATCAGAGAGGGCAATAGAACATGATAAGACATGTTTGTTGACATTCATAGACCAAGAAAAATCCTTCGATAGAGTCGACAGGAATATGTTGTGGGAATGTATGGGGAAAAAAGGAATCAGCAATCATCTCATTAATATTTGCAAAAGCCTGTACACGTGTAGTGAATGCTGCATAAGATCAAAGGCAGGGTTGTCTAGAACTTTTATAGTGAACTCTGGTGTGCGTCAGGGCTGTGTACTATCGCCGCTTCTTTTCATAACATACATGGACGCCATATGTAGCGAAACAGACTTTAATCAGGGAGAAGATATAACAAAATTACTTTTCGCCGACGACCAGGTACTCATAGCAGAAAATATGGAATGCCTACAGAACCACCTAAATCAAATTAGTAACAAAGGGGAAGAATATAATATGAAAATAAACACTACGAAGACAGAGACATTGGTGATAGGAAGACATAAAGACAATTTAGAAATTAAATTAAAAAACAACACCCTGAGACAAACAGAGGAATTTAAGTATTTGGGAGCAATTTTTACTTCAGACGGAAAACTGGACAGAGAAATTAGTTCCAGATGTGCCAAAGCTAATCAAGTAATGGGTCAACTATCTCCCCTGTTGACACACAAGCAGATACCTCGGAGTACTAAAGTGAATCTTATCAGAACTATTTTTTGGCCAATACTATGCTATCAGTGCCAAACGTGGACACTTACATCCTCCAATGAACGTAAAATTGTGACAACAGAGATGAAATGCCTTAGAAGAGCTGCAGGAGTTTCAAGGAAAGACAGAATACAAAATCATGAAATCAGACGAATGCTAGGAATAAAGCCAGTCTTACAGATCATCAAAGAACAACAAATGAAATGGTTTGGACACCTAACAAGAATGCCCTGGTACTATCTGCCACAGCGAGCCACACTAAAACGTTACAATGGGTATAAAGCGAGTGGAAGACCTCGGAAAAGATGGAGTGATGGCATTAAGAACAGCCTTACAGAAATGAACATCAGTCTTAATAGTGCTCTTGACAGAGCTCATCAACGAACATTACATCTCCCCCCGACACTTCGATGAGGTACAAGGTGGAAGAGAAGAAGAAGAAGAAGAAGAAGAAGAAGAAGAAGAAGAAGAAGAAGAAGAAGAAGAAGAAGAAGAAGAAGAAGAAGAAGAAGAAGAAGAAGAAGAAGAAGAAGAAGAAGAAGAAGAAAAACAAATAGAAGCAGTTACCAGCAACTGGTAATTTAGTGTCCAAATATCAATATCATTGTTGAACATGTTTTGTTTTGATGATATATACCAGTGTTTCCCAAAAGTTTCTTATTCGCGGCACCTTTTTTTTCAATTAAAATTTGTCCACGGGGCCCTAACCCAAGTAAAAGTATGACTATTCGTAGGAAAGAGATTTAAAAAAAAAAAATTAAAACTCGTGTAACTTCGAATATTTCTCGACGCCCTTGTGAAAAGGTCGCGGCTCTCCGGGGGGCCGCGGCGCACAGTGTGGGAATCACTGATGCATGCTATTTATGGTGTGATCTTGGTCATGGCACAATGGGTATCACTCTCAAGGTCAAGCTGCAGCGCTTATTTATTGTCATGACTGTTAAAGCTGAAAATCCTGATTATTTCAAGTACAAACGCACCCGATTTAAAAAATGTCTGACACCCCACCCCTAGTTAAACTTCCTCGCAACCTGTTAGGACCCCCCTCCCAACCTTTTCTCTGCTCTAAATGCTGACAACCAGACAACAATTTCGAACAAAAGGCTAGATTTTAGTGCAACTGCCCCCAAGACACACGGGACAACAAAATACCGCTTACCTGAATGAGAAAAAAAAAATGTAAATTATACAACGGTTGCGTCAGTACTTGACTTTGTTTCACACAATAAAATAAGAACGCATAGCGAGGGTATATTCTTCTGTTGTTACACCCGATCTTCAGATGCCATGCTTGACGACAGCCTGGCATTGACAACACATTTAGATGGCAACCACGCCTTTTCAAAGCGGGAATGTTTTGCGGTTGCCTATTGTGAACATTTTCTTCCCGTCGAAGTAAGCGGTTTAATCTGAAAACAGGTTATAATTGTGGTGGCAACTGAAGCTTGTCTTTTGTGTCTGGAGAATTTGGGCTGTAAATACTGTTTGTGTATTCTATTTGTAGATTTGTTTGGAGACGGTTTGGTTACGAACGTTTTGAGACATCTTCTGTGATGGGGTGTGGCACTGAAAATACATGAGTACTCAGAATTGTGCTTTAATCAAGGGTAACACGACCTCAAATAACTGACTGAGTGGGTACAAAGCTGAGTTTTCATACGGGAAACACCAGTTCGAATTCTTGGTTCCCCGAGTGGGTTCCGGGACCCTCTAGGTGGGTACGGTATACATCCCTATCGTAAAAAAAGCGACTAATTATGGATTTTCTGGAATCGAATGTGTTGAACTGAAAAGCGTGGATATCGCAGCCTACCTGTTAACCATAACATAACGTGGCAACTGTCTCTTAAGGGCGAAAGAAGAAGAAGAAGAAGAAGAAAAAGAAGAAGAAGAAGAAGAAGAAGAAGAAGAAGAAGAAGAAGAAGAAGAAGAAGAAGAAGAAGAAGAAGAAGAAGAAGAAGAAGAAGAAGAAGAAGAAGAAGAAGAAGAAGACACTCATGAGGAAAGTTTTGACTGCTCGTCCATTTCTGGACTTTGGTCTTATCCCATAACTACAGTTCTGCGTATACACACGTTTAACAAATCTAACTTATTTGTATGCAGACTGTTGGTTCCTTGTCTTTCAGGCAGATGCACTCTGGCTTTGAAGGAAACGCCCGTAATTAGTCTGTTTTTACGACCTGCTTGTTAGGCGGCAGTAGGTTTATCCCTCTCCCTATCACCCAATCACAAAATGTTGCCTCGGAATCCACACGGGGCAATTTGGGCGTCAGAAACCGAACACCCAACCTTCTAGGCAGAAGGATAAGAGGCCACTAAGAGCTTCATCTTTACTTTATTTACAAGATATAAACAGGTCGGCAGATCTGTTCTCTCGACCATGACAATCACACAATGAATCTGTTACGTGGGCAAAACTCTTTTGTCCATTACCGACATGCTTTTCGTTTCATAACAAATCTGTTACGTGATGTCGTCTAGTTTGAACAATTAGTGTCAAACAAAGAATGTGCCTAAATCATGAACATTATCATCATACAAAGGTCATTTCTTTACAATGTCAACATCTAAAGTTCATTTCCATACCATGTCAGTTCATGTGAAAGAAATATCTCAACTGGTATGGAAAAGTTGTGAGAGAATCATTACATTCATTTCATAATATTCCATGTCTGTATTTGTGTGTTTATGTGTGTGTGGGTGTGGGTGTTTGGGGAAGTGGACCCACTGTCCACTAATAAGATTATTTGTATTATCGGCGACAGGGTCATGGATTGGTTCGCCGGTAGACGACATCAACGCCGGTCAGGACAGTTTTTGCGTCTGTCTTCTTTGATCGCATTGACGCTGCAGGAGTGCTTGTCATGGCTACTTGGTGGCGAGCAATGATAAACCATTTTATGTGGCACAAATAATCTAGTCACAATTATAACCTAAAGCTTCCCCTTCGGGTATGCTGGTTGAACGCGACGATGAGTAGGAGGAACAAACGAACGAACGAACGAATTTTATTTTTAAAGGGTCACAAATTAGGCACGCAGGCCTGTCTTACATTTGGCCCTTCCAAACTCCCATCTCTCACACAGCAGTTGTATTTAATCAATAAAGCATGTTATGTTCATGTCATAATATGCATATTATAAAGTAAATTAAAGTAAGACCCCTTTGACGCCTTTATGTTCATTAGGCATATGGGATTTTGGCTGGGTCGACCGGCGACGCCCCATATCATAATATAAATCTACGCAGCCAGTAAGTAGTAGGTTTCAAACGCGGTATGTTGGAATTACGAGTCGGACTCGCAACGCCCAAGCCACGGACGCCACAGTACACCAATACAATAGGATTTTTACACTAGAACAGAAAACCTTTATCCCTTTACTTCTTATGGGAAAATTTATTTGGTATACTTACTGTTTAGTGTACGCCCATTGATCGTAAACGGATTAAGTAAGTATGGTACTAAGGTACCATTGTAAATATATTGGTTAGCACAATTTTTCTCAAGAGGGCAGTCCTACCTGAACTAAGGTACAATTATGTTCCTAATGTGTGACCTCTCTCTCTCTCTCTCTCTCTCTCTCTCTCTCTCTCTCTCTCTCTCTCTCTCTCTCTCTCTCTCTCTCTCTCCTAATTTACCTCACCATGACATCACATGGAGCGATAAACACCCGGTGACACAAAGTGTCACCATACGAATGAGGATCACCCCTGGAAAGTTCCCAGAAACCCTTTTAAGCCTTTAGGCCATATTTATAGCCCGGCTATATTCAGGGCCCCCGGAAAAAGCCAGGGTGGGGCTTCAAATAACGAAAAATATCATCCCACATGGGGCGACTAATGAGTAACCAAATAAATATCAAAATATCTTCCTGAAATTTGGTGAGCAAGAGCTTAATATATAACAGTTTACTAATTGTATTATTTTTTGTTTGTTTTTTGTTGTTGTTGTTCTAAACGTGTTTAAACTTGTAAAATTAATATTAAATTTAAAAATACTATAAAACTGAAAAAAAAAAAAAGATGTTGGTTTTAGAAAGATAATTTATAAACTTACTTTACAGGAGTTCTGAATTTTGGAGTTAATGCATTTCAATATAACAGTTAGTTGAAATAAGAATACTAATCATCCCTTTGTAGGATGCAATTTTTCGTTATTTTGAAGCCCCAGCCTGGCTTTTGCCAGGGGCCGCAATATAGCCTGGCCATAAATATGGTCTAATGGCTGAACGCAGTTTCCGCGACTTCTCCACGGGTGATTCTCATCCACATGGTGGCACTTTGTGTCATGTGGTGTCTATCTAATGAGGTGTTACTGTAATTCTATTCTTATTATTTAAATTCACAACCCGAAAACGTTGTGTAGACGTTTCCTACTAATGGATGTAAGACATGGTAGAAAGGGATGAGACATGAGATGCAAGGAATTAAGAGAAGGTTTTCTTTCAAGGAGTTATTGATAAAAGTATGGCGTGTGTGTTGATACCCAATGAGTTAAACTGATCTACGCCACGCTGACATATTTAGTATTTCGTCCTTATCTGAGAAGACGAGGCATATGACCCATTACCATAGAATACCTTTTTTTTTTTTTTTTTTTTTTTTTTAAATTTTTTATAATCCATTAACTCTTTGGGTACAATTAGGTTTGACATTAGGTACCCATACATACCCTTATGTATAAATTACCACTAGGAAAATCCATCAGCATATTACTTTTAAAGAAGCTAAAAAGTGAGGAAGTCATATTTCTTGAGTATGTGGTGTAGTGGGTAATGAACAGACAGACATATTGGCTGGATCTGCAGCACTGGGTGGTGAATTGATACATGACAAGGCAGATGTGGTCAAGGGCCTTTGGGAACAAGCAACTGAATCAATAGACGAACAAGATTATTATGGCCTGGAGAGAATGAGGCTCCTGAGTGTAACCAAAGTGTCTGGCCGGCTCACTACTATCAAAGGAATGGCAAGATTGACATATAACCAGATTGTAACCGGTACCATCAGTACTGGTACTCTGTGCTGGCTGCTGAAGATGAGGACGGAGCATGCATGGGAATGCCCCCAGTGCTGTGATGTCAATTCTTCACTCAAGTCAACTCATCTCAACTGATAAAATGTAAAAGATTACAAGAAAATAATCAATATTAGGTTGCAGTAACAGTAGAGCCAAGCACACATATATTGGGACTGAAAGAGATAAACCTTGTTGATCTTTGGGAATCTTCTGTCTCGCAAACTACTAGTCATTTCTAATCTAGATTGTGGATTTTCCTACCAGATTTACCAATCCGCTTTTATTGTAAAATTGAATAATCTGTTTCTCGATCTACGATACATGCGATTTATGACCATTTGCACTTAGACTAAAGAAAAAAAAATTAACAAAGAGAGATAACCATGTTGCTAGGTTAAGGCTATGAAATGTATGTCAATTTTTCACATTCGGCACACTTTAATTATACGTATACAGAATGCATTTTTGTGTTTTTATCATCCGTTTGAATGAAAACAGTGTTTGAAAATATAAATTATACCTAATGGCTTGTTAGTCGTAATGAAACTTGACGTAAATCGAAGAGACCATGTAATATCTTCTAGAAAGAAGAGGCTGACGTCATTTATCTAAGAAATTCCACCCCCCCTCCTCCCCCCACATCCCCCTCCCCATCTCTCATACTGTGACGAAACATACACATACGTACCCATATTATTTATGTTGCAGTCCCTCTTATATTCTTCTTTTGCCTCTTCAATGACATCAATGAGTTTCATCATGTAATTATCAGACCTCTTCATACGGTTACTTCGAGAACCTTTGTTACCATTAGCAGCCCCGTCCAACCCAGAACGAGAACCGCTTTCCGCGTCATACTGTTTTGTCTTAGCATTAATTATAGCCTCGTTTCCGTTGTCTCCCAGTTTTGGTTGGTGAGTGCTCTCGCGCTGGTAGAGCTGGCGTTGTAATTTATAAGTTTTTGAATCTGAATTCACATGTTGATTCGACTTGTTTATTTCTGCTTCAGCTGTGTGGATGGCAGCAGAGAAGTCACACAAGGCGATGTCGGAGGCGTTTATACAATTAATAGCATCCTTTAGCTTTCTGTAAATAAGAAATGAACAAATTTAATGTATGGGCATACGTTTAAATTCATTCTTTAAAAACATTTGTTACATATAAACCGAGTTCTTGTAACACATAACGACAGGACGTATGCAGAAGAAAGTTTGTTTTTCAAATTTTTCTACCATCAAAGTGTAGTAAGACTTTACAAACACTCTATGTAATCCTTAACCGTGAAAAGACACCAGAATGATGCACTATCACGGGTGTCCCATTATAAGTTGAACGGCATATCTGGGTTTACCCTGTTGGTTTATCATCAAGAATAAAATTCGTGTAGTCTCAGGAGTAGTCAGACCTTTAGATGGCAATCCAGTGGAGGTAGGGGCAGACACACACCATGTAGACAGCTGCAGTCTTACCCTGTTACATTTTGTTACTTAAATCAGGAACTAAATATGCATTTGTCCCAAATCTATCCCCCGCCCCCTTTTTTCTGTCAACCACCCACCCGCCCTAACATAAAACAACCCCCCGTGTGGGTTCCGGGGCCCCATTGTGGGGAAAACAAGAATAGACCCACTGCCTCCTAAAAGCATGTCGTAAGAGTCGACTAATTGGGGAGCTTCCTTTGAAGTACATCTGCCGGAGAGGCAAGGAACCAACAGTCTGTATTCAAGAGAATGAGATCTGTAAAACTGATGCACACGCAACACTCAGGTTCTGGAGCAGGACTGCAGTTCAGTAGTGGACGAGCAACCAAAACTTTCCGCCAGAGTGTAAAGCTGGTGAACGCGAAGAAGAAGAAGAATAAGAAGAAGAAGAAGAAAAAGAAGAAGAGGAAGAAGAAGAAGAAGAAGAAAACAATGTGGCAGTCAGTCGATTGATCGTTTTGACCACAAATGAATTTATTCAGTCCATAAATGCTCGGATTCACTTATTACTGCAGTAAAATCCCGCTAACCCAATAATTTAAAGAGATCAAAAATTCGAGTCTTCGTGTCAAAAAAGAAATCCTGCCAAGAAGTGTCAAAGATTAATATATTCTCGAGCGAGTTCGTATTATCGAAGTTTTGCTTACACCCCTCTACTGTTGCTCGAGCGGCTGAGAACGCTGGACTCTATTGCAGAAGACTTGAGTTCGAACCCACAGTACAATGTAACAATTACATTTTCAAGAAGGAAAGAAGTAGTAGTAGAAGAAGAAGAAGAAGAAAAAGAAGAAGAAGAAGAAGAAGAAGAAGAAGAAGAAGAAGAAGAAGAAGAAGAAGAAGAAGAAGAAGAAGAAGAAGAAGAAGAAGAAGAAGAAGAAGAAGAAGAAGAAGAAGAAGAAGAAGAAGAAGAAGAAGAACAACAACAACAACAACAACAACAACAACAACAAAAACACGAACAAGAAAAACAAGAAGCAGAAGAAGAAAAAGAACAAGAACAGGACGAAAAAGATGCAGAAGAAGCAGAAAAAGAACTTTCGGAGAAAAGTTCTGGTTGATCGTCCACTTCTGGACTTTGATCTTGTTGTTGCGCGTACATCCGTTTTACAGATCTGACTTATTTATATGCAGACTGTTGGTCCCTTGTCTTTTAGGCAGACACACTCCGTCTTTGAAGTAAACCTCAATATTTTGTCTGCTTTTATGACATGCTTGTTAGGGAGCAGTGGGTCTATTAGTCCCCCCGCCCTTTTCCCCTCATTATGGTGTTGAGATTTGTTCTGTCAAGTACATTTCTAAATCTGCAAAGTTTTTTTGAGACTGCACTAGCCCTAGATCCCCAGTTCCCTGGTTTTTGATCACTCCCCTTCCCCATTGCTTATGAAGTATACTTCTCTGAAAATGTATAAATTAACGCAGTAATTTCACTTCTCGCAGCAATTCAAGGCCGCAGATGTGTAACTATCACCCGATTTACTTAAACGCCCTGCAACTTCTAAATAACAATCTAGTTTCATTTACTCATTTGCGACTGCGCATATGTTGAAGCTAAGTACAAGTGGGTTCGAATAATACTATTAAAAACTTATAGTAATTACGATAACCGCTGGGAACTAGACCAAACAAACGATGGGAGGTAAACAGCATTATAAACAATTTAACAAAAATAATTGGATGGTTGTGTCCCCTGGCCAAATTTGTAAGAAAAGTATGCAAAAGGATTTAGGGATATAATCGGCAGTTAGTGGGTGATGTGGTCAGCCTCACGCCAGCCGCTTTTACTTTCCAGGATTGCACCTGGTACCCACTCAAGGCTAGGTCGACCCAGGAGCCAAGGTCATTTCTGAAGAAAGCCTGGTTCCATCAGAACCGGAACCGACGACCTTCCGCCCCCAACTCTCTACATTTCGTGAAAGACAACGATAAGAGACTCCAGAAAAGACTCCCCGTCCAAACATCAATCTACTTAACTCCTCCCCACCTCACCCTTTTCCACCACTTACGTATTTCTTTTTTGAATTTATTCATTCATGTTTTTATTTAACTCCGCTTTTCATATTCTGTTATATATATATATTTTTTTTAATATATCCAGAAACCATGAGTTGTAAACCCTTTGGCTCGGTACTATGGATATCGCAAACCTTCGGCATTGATTCCATTATAGGTACCGTTAATCTGGGAGAAATGTGGCTTTTCTGCCTACCCCCGGGAGTGAACCCGGACCACAAGGAGTTCGTCACCCGGCCGCCGCGAAAGTCAGGTTTAACCAACTTCGCTAGAGAGCCGGGCCTGTTATATTTATAGAGAACTATATTCGGAAAATCATTTTACAATTTGAGCTTTTTGAATCCTAAAACAAGTTAATTTATTTTTCATTATTTTCAATAGTACAAAATTGTCTTAGTAATCGAATGGTTTCGAATTCGATCTCCGTCTCGAAATAGAATTCATTTGGAATTCCGAGGTTCCTGTCTGTCTGTCTGTCTGTCTGTCTGTCTGTCTGTCTGTCTGTCTGTCTGTCTGTCTGTCTGTCTGTCTGTCTGTCTGTCTGTCTGTCTGTCTGTCTGTCTGTCTGTCTGTCTGTCTGTCTGTCTGTGTCTGTCTGTCTGTCTGTGTCAGTGGTATGGTATCCATATCAGTAGCTGAGCAATTCTTACACATTTAGATATCTCCAGTATATTGTATTATTCATCTTAGCAGATTACAGTTTTAATAAATAATTTTTACTTTACATTGCATGAGATACATTAAATAAGAAGCAATACAGTAAGACCAACTGCAAGGAAAACACGAAACATTAAAAATGCTATCGAAATACTATAATCATCATCATCATCATGTAGCAGGTCCTTTGCAGAACGTCGCTCTCATCATGGTCTGCCTGAAAGAAACTCGGTCTCTCGCCAGCTCTTCCGCTACATGCACTTTCATACTTAAGGAGCCACTTATATCCTGTGCCCATCTTCGTGTCGGTCGGCCACTGCCTCTCCTTTCTGGCACCATGCCCTCTGTTATAGTGTTTTCCAATCCGTCGTGGCGCTTGATATGACCAAAATATTTCAGCTTCCGAGACTGGATGCTGTTTATTAGCCAATCTTCCTTGATGTTCAGATCTTTCAAGATGTCAGTATTTCTCCTCTTTTTCGTCCAAGATATTCTGAGAATCTTTCTATAGCATTTCAGCTCAAAAGCCCCTAATCTCTTTCTTAAGGACAAATACTATAATATTATAATACAATTGTATATACAAAGCCATACCAAGCGGCTGATCACCAAACATATGCTAGCCCCCATGTACGCAGTTCTGAGGAATTGTTGACTTGACACACCTGTGCGTCTTTGGTGATGGTGACGCTTGATCAGACGACAAGGGTTCATGTTATGTGATTCAAGGATCTTTGTTTCGCTCCATTATATATCTGGCATACTGTACAATAGCAGCGGTTCTAAAACTATGGGTTACGATCCTCTTTTTTAAAAAGTTAAATGACCCTTTCACAAGGGTTGCCAAAAACCATAGCATAACAAATATTAATTAAAGTTATGAAGTAGCGACGAAAATAATTGTATGGTGGGGGTCGCCACAACATGAGGGACTGTATTAAAGTTCGCTACAACATGAGGAACGGTATTAAAGTGTCGCTACAACACGAGGAACTGTATTGAAGTTCGCTAAAACATGGGGAACTGTATTAAAGTTCGCTACAACATGAGGAACTGTATTAAAGGGTCGCTACAACATGAGGAACTGTATTAAAAGGTCGCTACAACATGAGGAACTGTATTAAATGGTCGCTACAACATGAGGAACTGTATTAAATGGTCGCTACAACATGAGGAACTGTATTAAAGCGGCATAGAAAGGTTGAGAGCCACTTTACTAGAGACATGTTTTTGTGATGAAAATAGGAGTTAACGCAGTCGGGCTCAGTGTTGCCACTTTGGATCTTTTATATCCAAATTTAGATCTTTTTCATTGCATTTAGATACTGTTTTTGACGTTTAGATCGTAAATATTTTTCTAGAAATTTTTCATATGGAGTTAAATATTTTATATTTTTTTTTTTTCTCTTTCATTGTCAATTTAATAATTACTGTGTAAAATATTTACTACAATATTTTTGTTTTGGTCTGGCACGTACATTGTGACAATTGCTATTACTTGAACTTTGAACGCTCACTGGGGTCAACGCACAAATATCTGGCAGCCCCGGTACTGATTAATAAAAACGCGCGTAAATCATACTAACATTGTTCCAACTGTGCTGACTTTGCGTTTCCTTTTCATGTGATTTAAAAAAAATTGCTCACCTTCTTATGTGGCTTTCACTTTGAAAAAACCTTTCAACATGCCAAAAGTAAAGTATGAGCAAAAAATTTGGAAAGAGTGGTTGCATGATGACAAAATTTAAAACTGGGGATATGACCAAAGCTTGTTGTTTAAGTACTGCAAGTGTGAAATTAAAGCGAAAATACAAAACTCAAAGAGTCATGCAGAGACAAAAAAAGAGCATAAAACTGCAGTTTCATTTAAAGATATTACACCGCTGACATCTGTTTTCAGAACTATACTGATAATTGAATCATCAAAAGTTGAAGTATCAGTCGCAATGTTTTTAATTTGTCACTTTCAATTTGTCAATTTCAAACTGTGGCCATTTGATCGATTTGTAAAAAATCTTGGACTAGTTCAATTTGAAAAGTGTGATGTAGAAAGTATAGTTTAAGAACTGAAGGACCTTTTAATCAGCAAACAGTTAGGCTTGAAGAATTTGGCTGTAATTGGTACTGGTAATGCCTCAGTGATGGTTGGTATAAACAAGGGCGTTTATGCCAAGTTGAAGGAAGCTAACCCATCGTTAATACTTATAAAATGTATGCGTTATTCATTGCAGCTAGCATTATCACATGCTTCATCTAAATATTTACTAAGGAATTTGGAATGCCTTATTGCTGAAACACTTTACTGGTTTTCCAAATCATTATTTAGACAACAGCAATACATTACATTATATACAGCCTTGAATGATGGTTCCACACCACCGAAAATTTTGTCAGATTGCAAAACAAGATGGTTATCCATTTAATCAGCTGTTGACAGAATTATGAAGCAATGGCTGAAGTTGAAGACACACTTTGAAATAACAAGACAAAGTGAAAAGGGCTACACATATGAAATACTAAATGGAATGTACAGTGATGAAAAAAATTTGTCATTCATTCTCTCTTTATAACCTATTCTAATGGAAGTGCAAAAAAGTTAATAAACTGTTCGAATCTAAACTTGTTGATAACGTTAAATTGCTTGATGATCTCACCTTGCTATTTCACCCGGTAAAAGACTGGTGTTGCCAACTTCTAAAGCTGATTTGCTCACTTGCACTATAGAGAGCTATTTGGCTCCTAAGCCACACCTTGGATATTAAATCGAATCAAAAATTGATGATTTAAAAACAAAAGGACTGTAAACAGAGAATGAAGAGAACAACTTAAGAAAACGCTGTCAAGATTTCCTTATCTCATTATTGAAGCAATTGAAGCAGAGACTTCCTGAAAATCTAGACGTTTTGAAAAATATTTAACTTTTTTCTGTGAGCAACATACTTCAGCCAATAAAGGACATACCTAAATATTGTAAAGTTATGAAATTTTTAGGGGCTACTGATAATAGTGTCGCGGAAGCAGATTATCAGTTAACCAAAATAAAGTTAACTGAATGGACAAACAAAACAGAAACTAAAGCGTTTTGGAGTGAAGTGAGACAATTTAAAGATGCCCCATCAAACAGTCCATTCTGTAAGCTCTTTAAAGTGCCCTGTCTGCCATGATACTACCCCACTCAAATGCTGACGTAGAAAGAATTTTCAGAGCTAGGAATTATATCAAATCTAACCTAAACAAAAACAGGATGAAATTTGACCTCTTAAATGCTATCGTGCCATTAAAATTCGGCCTGATGAGACTAGAGATATAAGCCTACTGTTCCACTTAAAAAGAAATTTGAACAGCTAAAGCATATCAGGGTCATTTTGGATCTGAAGCTTCAACTTCATTATCCAACCTAAGTTTATCCTGTGGATCTTGTGGGGCAGACATCAGTGAAGGTGAGGACATCATTATGTAGGGTAAGTCATAACAAAAGCTATGTAATTTTTGACTTTTTTAATTTGGATGTTTTTTCTAGATCTTTTCCACTAAGATTTAGATATTTTTAGATATTTGTTGACACCGTATTGGATATTTCTTTTCAAAGAAAAGTGGCAACACTGGTGGCAACACTGGTCGCCTCCTGTTCCGGTTGGGCCAGAACTCAGAAATACAACTTGATAGTTTTCGACTCGGGCTGGTTTTGCGGAGCAAATTGTCTAAGGACAAGCTGTGGTCAGGTTATGCCGCTCCTGGTGCGAGGAGGCTTGGTACAACACTGTGAGCTTTGCATTCCATCATGCAGAATTTGTGGTGTTGTGTGTGCGAGTGTGTGGCTTGTGTTTTTAACTGTATTAAAAATGGCGTGTACTTATGCAGTTTTGCGTATACAAATGCAGACTTTTGTGACTGGTTGCTTGCTTCAGTCAGCTGCAATTCTGGCGGGAGACTGTTAGAGTTGGCACATCTGACTGGTTTCCTATGCATGTATTTTGCCTTTGCATATGTGAGCTTTACTGTTTTGATTGGACATATGTTTTTCACTTGTATTCAAACGAGGTAGGGAAGTACATTTTGTGTAAATTCCACTGACACAAGAAATTAGCATGTATGGGTAATCCGTTTGCAATGATGTTAAAACTACCAACGATTATGACTTGGACAAATGTGTTTGGTGGTTGTTGCTGGGCTAGTTGATAGAGAGGTCTGTCCAAATCATCATGTAGCAGCCCTGTCACAGAACGTCGCTCTTATCATAGTCCGCCTGAAAGCAACTCGCCCCCTCTCCGGCTCTACCTCCTTACGCATACTGAAGATATGTCTAATTCCTCATCCCCATCTTCGTGCTGGTCGGCCCCTGCTTGTTTCACCCAGCACCATGCTCTCTGTAACTGTCATCTCCAATCTGCTGTTATATTCGACAAGGTCACAGAAGAGTAACTGAGGACAAACATGATTTTTGATTAAAGAATGTCGATGTGTTATATTATGAAATGTGAGGAAAGGGGACCAGCGAGATATTGATCCCCTCACCAACCGAATGCCGTTTGGTCTATCAAATATAGGTCTAGCCTATTGGGCACAATAAGTCTGACGGCGTGGAAAAGGGTCCTTTATTTTATATCATGAAATCCATTGGCAGTGGTTATGGGTAAAGCTTCTTCTTCTTGCATTTTTTATGGGGAATCAAAATCGCCGCCACTGATGGACTTTTACGACACACAAATTAAGGCGAAGTTTTACTATTATTCTCCCTGAGGGTCACTGCAACACAAATGCCTGTAACGATTTAGCAAAACAGAACATTACAGCCATGACCGTACTCACCCACACAGAGGATCGTCGGTAAACTGCTGAAACTTGTGGACACAACTGTTGACCAGTTCAGTGCATCTGTTACTGGCAGCCGTCATAGAGGCAGTATCTGTAGGAATCAGTGAATAGTGATCAGTGGGGACTAACATCGCAGAACAGCGGACAGATCCACGGGTACTCTGATCCATCGCTGTATAAATGAATCTACACTCGGGACATCCCAACACGAGCTCTGTCTTCTTCTTCAGCAACCAACGAAGAGTGGAGATGTAATTGGTACCAGTTTCAAACTGTGTGCGTATGTATGTGTGTGTAGCAAGTATGGGGTAATCCGTATGCAATAATGTTAGACCTATCAACGATTATGACTAGGACATCCATGTTTGGTGGTTCTTGCGGGGCTAGTTGATAAAGACGTCTGTCAAAACCATTATGTAGCAGCTCCGTCACAGAACGTCGTTCTCAACGCAGTCCGTCTTTAAAAAAAAGTGATCCCTCGCTCTCCCAGTCAGTCTTGAATATCTTCCATAACCCTTACCCCACACCCCCCCCCCCCATCCCAACCCAACGCCCGTTAAAGTCCAAATCTGTTCTTTTGCACTCTCTATTTGATCCCATTAAGCCGTCACCACAGACGCTTTATAATATTGTAGCTCACAGCCGAGAGGAGCGGCAGCAGCTAACCTGCTACTGACAACAACAATTCATTCCAGAAACAACACTTGTTTACACAAAAGACAGTATCGAAAACAGAACTGCGGAGTTGTGTCTGCGAAACAGCGTGTCGATCTCGTCGAACGAACGCCAGTCACTTTTTTTGACTCGCTGTGTAAAAGACAGGGAAGAGAGGCATTACACAACACCCCTAGAACATAGGACAGCTCGTAGGAACGGTAACGAGATCTTGGGCGTTAGCGAGACAGAGTGAATTCGGTGATTAGTTACCCCCCCCCCCCCCTTTTTTTTTTCCTCCCCCTTTTCCGAAAAAAAAAGCTATCTGCCATTTTGGCCTGAAGTCAATGGACTCCAAAGCCGATGTTTGATGTCATAAATATCCTGCCATCCGTTTTTTACTTCTTACGACATTTACATTATGGGAAATAAAGGCTGTCGGCGAAATGCTGGTCACCTCACCCACCTATGATTCCTGGTCTATAAAATACGATTCAAGCCTCATTTGCCAGATGCGCGACTGGCGTAAAATTTCCCATACTGAACTAAGCGCTCCATCAACTGAACTATCGAGAGGCCAGTGCACTGACTGCCATACTGAACTAAGCGCTCCAACCTCTAAGTCAGTTGCGTATCCTTTACAGGACGTTGCAGAACCAACCCCAGCATTTTTGGCCGTTGTGGTTTTTCTAGGCAAATTTACATCCAGTAGTTTGGTCCAACCACTACACTATCGGAAAGCCAGCGCGTTGATTCCCATACTGAATTAAGTGCTCCAAACACTACACAATTGAAAAGCCAACGCGTTGATTTCCATACTGAACTAAGTGCTCCAAACACTACACTATAGAAAAGCCGGCGCGTTGATTCTCATAACTATGTGCTCCGACCACTAGACTATCGAGAAGCCAGCTTGCTGATTCCCATTCTGCAAAGCTCTTCAATGATTGTACTATTGAGAACCCAATGCTTTGATTCTAAAACTGCACGATACGCTCTAGCCAATGCAGGCTAGTACCCTGAGTGTTGATTAGGGGTCTTCAGTAACTGAATATTCGTAATAATAATACTAATCTGCTGAATAGCAAAGCTACAATAATATAATTCAAATGATATAAAGAAAATGCTTATCGGCCATATAGGACTAGACCTATATTTTATAGACCAATCGATACTCAGTGGGTGATGTGGTCAACATAATTTCGGCCGCCTTTACTTTCCATGGCTGGTACCCATTTGAGGCTGCTTTGACCTGGAAGCCATCGTTGTTGTTGTTTTTTTTTTTTTTTTTAGCAATTTTTTTTTTTTTTCAAACAAACGTCCGGCATCACCATGACCTGAACCCACGAACTTCTGATCCGCAGGCGAGTGTCTAGCCGTTACACCACGACGGCTCTTAATTTTATTTCTATAGTAAAGTAAACTTTCGATCCCTTTTCACACCAATAGTTGCATGGGGCATACGAAAAATAAAGCATCCCATATTTTTACAAACCAATCGGCGCTAGGTGGGTAATGTGGTCAGCATTACCCCGACCGTCTTTACTTCTCCAGGATATACATCCTGGTACCCGTCTTTACTTCCCCAGGATACACATCCTGGTACTCATTAAAGGCTGGATCGACCTGCGACGTCCCATACCATGAAAAAAATCCACGCAGCCAGCAGTAGGTTTCGATCGCGGTATGTTGAAATTACGAGTCGGACTCGCAACGCCTAAGCCACGGACGTCGCAATTTCATTTCTATGATATGTAAAAATTAACGCTGCATTCACTCAGTACTAAGCGACTTAACATGCATTCGTTGGAATGCACTTACTTTATATGTGTTTTTAATCCTTTTTAATGCCACACCAAGTGGTTACACTGGCATTATCCGCTCCGAAGTCTACTTTATCCTGTACTCTTTGAAAGTTTTAATGTTTACTATTTTCCGACTCAAACATTTGTTAATTAAACCTTTGTGAGATGAAAGCTTTATTGTCGATCTCCACGTATTTTCCCAAAAATTGCGTTTGTGAACTCAACAGGGCAACTGTGAAACAAACCCACAACTTTCAGAGCGTGAGACAACCGGCTTGATCACTTCGCCAAGATGACCCCTATCTTTTTTTAGTTTTAATAAAAAAAACGGTACAATATAAAACAATTGAAACATGTTTAAAAAAATTTAAAAAAATATTTTAGTAAAGTATCTTTACGGCAATGTAAAAAAAAAAAAAAAGGAACATTCACTATTGACAGATGTGCTTTGATATGATTCTTGTTATTTAAGTTAGTTTCCAAATGTATATACTTCCGGCACTAGATTATCGCGTGCAACATCTCAATGATTATACAGAAAGGTAGTATCGGAATCATGTAACCAACTAGATTTAGCAGAAATGTGCTGCTGTCAAACAGGACAATCCCAGTCCCAATATGGGATGCAACTGTTTTGTTATTTCAAAGCCCCATCCCGGCTGTCGTCGGGGGACCCTAAGTATAACCTATGGTTTGAAGGGGGGTTTTGGGACTTGTGTCCGGGTGATTCTCATTCGAATGGTGGTATTTTGTGTCACCGGGAATTTGTCGCTAGTCGTGCGGTCCTGGTGGGGCTGAACCTCAGTCAGTCAGTTGGTCAGTCAGTCAGTCAGTCTCCAATACATATGCGAGGGTCACTGTTTGAAGAACACTGTAGTATAGGATATAAATAATAAAACAAACAAATCAAAGTTACTGTAGACGCAATTTATGCCTAGGTATTGTGTTTCTAACTAAATATTTCGACGACAGGACAGATAAATATTTAACTAGAAATGGCTGAAGATCGGATATTTTTACAATTTTCAAATCACCAGCTACCAACCCATCCAGTCGGGATCCAAACAGTGTACTTGATAAGCAAGAAAGTACAGCGTGGTTGGGTATCATAGGTTCTTATTAGGGCCGGATTTAGACTTGATGGAGACCTTTAGTTTTATATTCCACCAGCAAATATCAGAAAGCTTTAAACAATATAGGTTAGTTGCGTATCCCTTGCAGGACGTTGCAGAACCAACCCCAACAGCCCCTGGCTGTTGTGTGGTTTTTCAAGGCAAATTTACGTCCAGTAGTTTGCTATTGCTACTGGACGGTCGGCTTTCTTGATACCACTGTCGAAACCAACGCAAGGCCCATGGCCCGCAGCTGGGGTCGAACCCGGCATCCCGGCATTACGAAGCGTTCGCATCGCCTTAGCCACAGAGCCGACTTAAACAATATACGTCTTGTGCAGACAACGGAAATACATTGTCGTTAGTTTTGAGTAAAAGAAATAAAACGAATGTGTTCGCAAAAACGCTGAAATTATATTTTACAATCTTAAAAAAAAGCTCTATTAAAAGACAATTTCATTTGAAATACATTCAAACAAAAACTGCATTTGAGAAAAAGGACTTTGTTGAGGGCTCTACTTTAGCTTTTTTAGCTTATGTCTAAGTTCAGATAATGCCGGGATGCCAGGTTCGATCCCAGCTGCGGGCCATGCGCCTTGAGTTGGTTTCGACAGTGGTATCAAGAAAGCCGACCGTCCAGAGAGCAATGGCAAACTACTGGACGTAAATTTGCCTAGAAAAACCACGCAACAGTTAGGGGCTGTTGGGGTTGGTTCTGCAACGTCCTCTAGAGGATACGCAACAACCTAAGTCCAGATAATGCCGGGATGCCAGGTTCGATCCCAGCTGCAGGCCATGCGCCTTGAGTTGGTTTCGACAGTGGTATCAAGAAAGCCGACCGTCCAGGGGCAATGGCAAACTACTGGACGTAAATTTGCCTAGAAAAACCACGCAACAGTTAGGGGCTGTTGGGGTTGGTTCTGCAACGTCCTGTAAAGGATACGCAACTAACCTAACCTAAGTCCAGCACTGGTTCTCACAGCACAGGACTAGCGGCTACACCACAGTAATAGTACCCGAGTAGTACTGTGTATTCCCGCGAATGGGTAATTCCCCTTTTTTAAAACTATTCTCGGGGCATTCAGACAGTGGCACGAGAGTGTCAATATAGAAGAGAATGTAGCCATACAAGGTAATATTTTCAAAGTCAGCATTTGGTATACTGTAGGGTTGTGAAACAGGCTGCGATATCACAGCGATGATGCATATACCATTTAACCTCTAATAAGCGTCCTAAATCTTTCACTGACTAAAGCCTACTGAATCAGACTACCACGGGATTTGTGTACGTCGGTCTGACCATACCCGTGGAATCCGTTAATATCGTACAACAACACTTCCACACTCATTCAGTGGCCCAAGTATCCTCACAGACTTCTCACTTAGGTCAAACATATTCCGAATAGTAATGTGTACCTGTACACCCTCTGACCCCTGCTATAAACGCCCAGAGCATACATCATGTAGCCACCTTTCACTGTGGAGGCGGCACACATATTTATTTTAAATGTTACTGATGCTCTAATTAAAACTTAAGTTCTGAAACAAGAATCAAGTCCAGATGTGGACGAACAACCAGGACTTTCCACCGGAGTTTACAGCCGATGAGCGCTAAGTAGAAGAAGGAGATCACAAAGAAAAATAAGAAGCAGCGGACCGGTTCGCGTTTCCCAGCCCATCTACACACTTTCTCAGTCTGCCCAATGTCAAAGGGGTTCACGTTGTACTGTTTTCTTTAAATAAAAAGTATCTAGTGTGACCTTGACCCTGGCTGTTGGCTGGCCCGGGGGGGGGGGGGGCAGTTCTATAATGTTCTGGGGTGGTTGAAAGCTGTGTCGTCGTGTTGTATACAACACGCGATATTGGCGCTAATGTAATTGGAAAGAAGACAACGTGATATTCCTCCGATGTAGAATAGTCTAAGAAAGTATGAATGAAATGACCGGCAGTGTGTAGATGGGCTGGGAAACGTCAACTGTACCTCAGCAGCTACATAATCTGCTTTTTCTTCCTCCTGTGCTACGACCAATTCTGCTCCCCCCCCCCCCACCTCTTTTTTTGTCCATCACCCCCAACTAATCAATGGTGACATAGATACGATCCGATGCTTTGCTAAAAAAATCGTCACAGTCAACCAAAATCTCCGAAGGGGGAGCTTTAGGTTATAATTGTGACTAGATTATGTGCGCCATACAAAATGGCGTAGCACTGCTCGCCACCAATAGCACTGTAAAGGATTCCTGCACCGTTGATGTGATCAGAGAAGACAGACCCAATTACTGTCCCGCCTGGCGACAAAGTTGTCTACCGGCTAGCTAATGGGCGACTCCTTCGCCGATGAAGGTTAGAAGGAAAATACCAACTAATCATAAAATACACACACATACGTATACACACATACGGACACGCACAGTAAAACCTGGTTTATACACACTCCAAGGGGCAGATTACGCAACCCTAGTGGGACCAACATTTGGTTCATTTAACCGAAAGTTCCTCTCAACCAAGTTCGTTTTATGTGAATTTCACTATGTGTGTGTGTATGTGAGTGTGTGTGTGTGTGTGTGTGAAAGTGGGCATATATACATACAGAAATATACAAACGTATGTGTAAAATGAGGAAAGTATTCGTGTATATGAATGTATACGTGCAAAGCTAGTATCATATTTATCTACGCGTGTGTATGCGAAGTAAAAGGGAGTGTATATGTATATATGTAAATATATATGTGTGTGTGTGTGTTTGTATATATATATATATATATATATATATATATATATATATATATATATATTGCCTATTGTATATATAAAGAGTACATACATATATAGATCCCCAGAACCACCACGTGCAAAGCTAGTATCATATTTATCTTCCTGTGTGTATGCGAAGTAAAAGTGAGTGTGTGCGTATATATATAATATATATATATATATATATATATATATATATATATATATATATATATAAACATATATATATAAACACATATATATAAATACATAAAAAATAATCTAAATATAAATATATATATATATATATATATATATATATATATATATATATATATATATATATATATATATATGTATATATATATATATATAAATATACACACACACACACACAGCTGATTGTATATATAAAGCGCACTTACATATATAGATTCCCAGAACCGCCATTCCACATGAAAACACTGTCGTCATTGTTTATAAACAGCCTGAGAGTAACACTAAACACACTACAACTCCCAAATCAACTTTTCAAAGCAAATTATTCAATCGACCGCAGCTTGGACAACTTGTTTGATGTCATAAATAATCCTATAGTTAAATTATCTACTAGCACATCAAAGCCACATCGAAGCCGCGTTTGCCTGAACTAACCGCGTGGAGACGAATTCTTGAGTGGACCACACCGGCCATCCACTAGCATGTGTTTCATGTCTGAGTGTAGGGGCACTCCGGGAGGAACCCAGATCTGTCATAGGCAAGACAGCACTGGACAAATCTCCGGAGCTGGCATGTCGGAAACAATGGGGGAGCAGATAATTACTGAACCGCTGTGAAAGCTATTACTGGTCCTACCGACGAGAAGGGTCCCCATGAACGCTCGTTTATTAACCGGAAATTACTTGCGATTTCGTGGAATATGAGAGAGATTTTATGCTTAGCAGAAAGGTGAAGAACCTATTTTACACCAGTGGCTTATCGGATTTATGATGCTAAATTCATATTTTTATACACCAATATGTACTCGATATTATAAACAGCATATTTATTCAAATATTAGGATCGAAGATATTCGTATTTTACTTCAGCTATCCTCCGAATAACGGGCGGTAAAGATGGCGGCAGAAAAATATCCTGACGAGCCACAGTCACTTGTCAGTTGCGCACTAGCTGTCACGAGCACATCGCGGGAAAACTAGAATTAGTGTCTATTGACAATTTCGAGAAACGGAATAAACCGCTGAGTTAAATTCGCGGCCGAGGGTCTCCCCCGCGCTGCTACGCGCGGCGCTGATGGGGCTAAACTAGATGACTGGGACCCACGAGCAGCAGGTTCCGCATCTCCTGCAGCTCTACTCCTGAATCCTAGCCATCTAATTTAGCACCAATCCACACCGCGTGAGCGGCGTGTGGGCTACACTCGGCGGTGGCGGTAGTCGCCGGAAAACCGCAAATTAGGTCGCCGGAAGTGCCCAATTCACACGTGACTGAGGCCCTGCTTTTGGCCGCCACCTTTTGGGCCCGTTATTCGGAGCATAGCCGGTTTGTGCATGCTACCAAAAAGAAAGCTGCGTTACCAATGCGGTACGAGCCGCGCATTGTTCCGATCGTACTTAGCCGAGTTTCAATGGCGTAAAAGCCACAAACATCATATTTTCGGGCACTATTTACAACTTCTGTGCCCTAATTTCCAGATATAAAGGAATAAAATTATCGGTAAGTAGTCGATTAGATATAAAAAAATTTTCGTTCCTTTTTAGTTTTGACTTCACTTTTTGAATGTTTACAACTCATGACACGTGACTGTGGCTCGTCAGGATATTTTGCGGCCGCCATCTTTACCGCCCGTTATTCGGAGGATAGCCTTTACTTCTTATCCTTTTTAGGATGAAATTTTTGGTTATTTGAAGCCCTACTCTGGCTTTTGCCAGGGGCCGCAATATGGCCTAGCCGTAAATATGGCCTAAAGGCTTAATGCGGTTTCTGGGACCTCTCCACGGTGATCCTCACCCACATGGTGGCACTTTGTGTCATCGGGTGTTTATCGCTTGTGTGATGTCCTGGTGGGGTAGAAAGTCAGTCAGTCAGTCAAACATTAAGCTTCTGGTGCCAAACATAGACACTGTCTGAAGCTCATGTAGGCAAAATCACAAATTACGAGATAAGAGGACCTGAGAAAAACCGTCAACCTAACCATGAAGGAGCGATTGAACGATACTATCAGACGAACTGCGGGAACCACACCTTCTACTAGATTCATCGAGAAAACGACAGATCAAGTGGGTTGACCGTCTCGTTAGAATGCAGCAAGATCAAACACCATCGCACGCACTACATATCAGGAGACCAGCTGCAAGAGGACGACCACTAAAGTATGAATCTACAACATTAAAGACATTCTACGCCATCAAGGCATGACAACTGCCAGTGGCAGTCAGCGTGCACTTGATCGCAAATTATTTCTCTCGACGGCGCTTAACGGCAGAAGTGATTTATGACGATGATGATGATGCACTTGATGGGTGTTGTGGTCAGCATCACGCGTACCGTCTTTACTTTCCAGTGGTACCAGGGGAGGTGTGCATGTATACATGCCCTTACAAAAGAAAATTGTACTAATTTACTATTTATTATTACTGTATACTATTTATTTCAAATGGGTAAAACTAATGTTTTGCTCCACAGATACCGCCCATATACACACTAGCTCACTTCTGATTGGTAGACCTTGAGCCACGTGGCCTTTTTACAACGTCACTGGGGTGTTTCGCAATGCCATTGATATCACGTGTTGAATATTTCAGCCCACCGGCGCTTCTAACACTTAAAAAACATGGACGATTTGGGTCTAACACAACTCCCCTAGAGAGTGCTGAAACCTATGTCACAGGCATTCTCTTTCTCGAAAAAAAAAGGTAAATGCAAGACAACCCATAAAGAAAACAAGAGAGTGGCCCACCCGTAACCTGCAGCAAAGAAGACCAGCTCGACAAACTTGTTAATGAAACGTGACCTACTTTGTTTGGGGAGACAAACTTAAACCTAACCTACAGATGTACCGCTCGGTTAACGTCTTGCTGAGCACATGAAGCTTGTTAAAAGTACAAACATAGTGAAAAGAAGGCTCGCTGCATGCTATTCATGCAAATACTTAACCACTAAAAGCTACCAGGTAATAGTACTACAATACCAGCTGCCCAGGCATTTTCTCAGCAACAAAGTAACGAGGACAAATATATCATGTAATACCTTCTTCAGTGCAAACTTTACCTGCCTAGGCTTCACAAGGCCTCTGCACTAACTAGTATCAATTGTTAGGCCGGGTAGATCTGAAGGTCAGGATTCGTTTTCCCACACATAAACATCCGCCGCCATGAAAGGTTTGAAGCCAAGACATTGGGAGCCGAGAGTTAGCCACTATCAACAGTAACCTCAGGTTTCAGTCTGACGTGGACTGAGTGGTCTCGAGATATGGCATCCACCTCGAGTGCTAGGGTTCCGGGTTCAAACCTCGGCAATGGTTGGGTTTTTTTTCACGCGGACTTCTAGTAAGTTTCCCTGGTCTCTGGGTAGTAAGACCAGACGCCCGTGTGTATTGTTGCGCACCTAAACAATACTCTGGCAGTTGGAAATCGAAAACAGTAGCCTAGTTTGGAATTACAAATCTACTAAAGTATTTCAGAATGCTCACCAGTGAAATAGATTTCACACACTGCGCTAATATTTTCAGACTAAGGCTTGAGTTCGAAGTAGAACGGAGCACTTATGGGTTACACCCGTGTGCTATGATGTTGATCCTTTGATAAACATAACAGCCGTAAACTGACGGAAATTACATTACTTTGTTTAGACACGAGAGAGACATGTTGCGGCGTCTGTGGCTTAGGTGTTACGAGTTCGACTCGTAATTCCAGTGTACCGCGATCGAAACCAACTGCTGGTCGCATGGATTTTTATCATGGTATGGAGCGTCGCAGGTCGACCTAGCCTACAATGGGTAGACCAGGATCCCTGTCCTGGGAAAGTAGAGACGGCCGGCGCAATGCTGACCACATTACCCACCTAGTGCCGATGGTCTGAAAAATTATGGGTGCTTTTTTCGGGTATACCCGATGCGCCTAAAGGCGTGAAAAGGGATCTTTACTTTTCTTAGGGACATGTATTTGTACAATAGGAGGTTTGAACTCCAATATTCCTCATTAATCCTTTGCTGAGGGAAGGACAAAAAAAAAAAAAAAAAGAATGAATATCAAACAATTTTTTTCCCAGACGAAATAACCGCCAATCACTGCCTTTATATGCCACTTTTACGGTGTAGGCAGGGGGTCCTTAAGCCTGATTATTCAAGGCTGCGTGGTTAGTGCTGTTGCCACGAATGTGCAGGTGTCCCCTACAAAAAATCCCCAGCCCTACCGAGGATTCAAACCTGGGTCTTTCGCGTGAGAGCCTAGTGTTCTGATTGTTCGGCCAGTCGCTTCTCAGGAATTAACTAAAATGGTTTGTTCCGTTCACAGCCCATAATTTCCCTTATCTATTTCTTACAACAACAACAACAAAATTAGTTCACTCGAAAGTCGATCTCGAAAATAATTTCAAATGCATTTAAGTTACATATCAACAACTGCACTTAGCCTGTTATTGTTTTGTCGCTACGACAGTAAAGTAAAGTCGGGAGATGTGAACCAGCGTCATTGCATACGGTTATACTCCATAAGTGCTCTGCCACCAGTACGGACAGCTAATAAGAAACTGTCCGCATGTGTCGCCGTTCGCACGTAACTCTGTAGCTACAGCGACGTTTCTACATTTACCCCAGAGTGTCACTCTGGTGCCCATTTCCTAGAGGCTGGGTGAACCACGGGAACCGCCCGCGAACACTGACCGTGGCTGCAGCGAGTCGCAGCTGGATTTGAAAGCGAGCCTCTTATCGACTAGGCTAACGCGGCAATGACAGTGATTTACTCTTCCAGATGTCTTAAATCTATTGTAAGTAAAGTAAAGTAAAGTAAAGGCCCCTTTGTCACGGCTTTCGGCGTATAGGGCATATAGGGATAGACCTACATTTTTTAGACCAAGGCTCACAAGACGGGTGATGTGGTCAGCATCACGCCGGCTGCCTTTACCACCAGGGACTGCACCCGGTGCCCACTCAAGGCTGGACTGACCTGGGAGTTGAGGTCATAAAATTTTTTTTTTAAAAAGCCTGGCTTCGCCAGCGAGCAAACCCACGTCCTTCCGATCCGCACGCGAGCGTATAGCAGGGCGAATTCAAAATATTTTAGTCCTATTAAACTGACATAAATGCAATTTTAAAAAGGCGCGTTTCTTTTAAATGGAGGGGACACAATAGAGTTTGTTTTTTGGGAAGGAAGTCGTCTTCCATTACGATATCAGGTAAAGAACCTCCAAGCTACAACACAAACTGTCTAGCTTCTTTTCTCTCGGTCTCCATCTGCCTCTCCTCCCCTCCACACTTCCTACTATCAAGATATACTCCAGTTTTCTCCTTCTCATCCTACTGGGGTAGGGGAGGGGGCTGCGTGGTCTCCAGGTATTGTCAAGTGCTAGACGTTCCGGGTTCAATCCCCAGAAAGGACTGGGATAATTTTTTTCTAACCTGCACTTTGACTTCTGTAATTTCCCCTCGTCTCGGGGTAGTGAGATCGGACGAACGCGTGCATTGTTGTGCACGTGAGAAACCCCATGGCAGTTGGAAATCGAAAAGAGTAGCCTAACGGCTCTGCCCGGGCTAAATTTTGAGTTTAAAATCTACCCAAAGTATTTCGGGATCCTCGCTGGTGACTCAGAACCTGTGCACTGTGCTGAGCTTCTTCGAGCTCAGACTTGAGTTAGAAGAAGAACAGAGCACTTATGGCACCCGTGTGACGTGATTTTGATGCGTTGTTTAAGACCTCAAAACCATCCATGCTACTCAGGACACTGCAAATATTATTATTATTACTGCCATAATGTGAACACAATGAAATGCACAAATGATTGCCTGCCATATTTCACTATGTTTCCTCATGTACGAAGTGTTAATACTCCACCTGTAACTAAAATATTTCACTGAAAATTTACACGAATTGCTTAGCTTCGGTCAAAGGTCACATGTTAATTATACCCAGCTTCGGTAAACGACACAAATTCAAAAGCACCCAGCAGCCACTATTCTATTGTACAGCCGTCTGAGGTTAAAGGTTAATTTCACCCATACACATGGTGGAATGTAACTTTCTCTGTTTCAAGAAAACGCACCATCAATCAGTTAGGACCTAAAGTAGAAGAAAAACGATTATTAATAATACAAAAAAAAATAATAATTTAGTGCGGATGATGACCAAGAGGAGACGAAAAAAAAAGAAGAAAGAGGACGAAGAGAACAAGAAGAAGACTAGGAGGAGGTGGAGAAGAAATAACGAACGAACGAACAAACTTTATTTTCAAAGGGTTACAAATTGGGTACGCAGGCCCGTCTTACATTCGGCTCTCCCAAGCACTCATCTTCCAGACCACAAGTGTGTGTTATTAATAATTTAAGAGAATTAGGTTTTTAAAGAAGAAAAAATGAAGGTGATTTTGATGATGATAGACACTGAAGATGATGATGATGAAGGCTGAAAAAGACGTGAAAATTTTTTTTTGAAAGATAAAAGGACAGAACAAGAAAGGATGAAAAATGAAAGGGGGAAAATGAAAGAAATATGAACTGAAAATCGACAGACAGAAGAACACGAAAAAAAAAAGACTGAAAGACAGAAAAGCGGGAATAAAGTATGTCGGAAACAAATACATAAAGATAGACAGACGGAATGAGAAAAGAAAGAAAGAAGTTATGAAAGAAGGAATTTTGAAAAAAAAATGAAAGAGATAAACAAACAAACAAGCAAAGAAGAGGATTTTGAATGGAAAAAAAAAAGACTGCAATAAGACTAAAAGTAAATTAGAAGAGAGAGAAAGTAAGACAGACAGACTGAAGACAAAAACACATAAAATGACACAAAGGCAGACGTACATACTTAAACCAAGAAACAAACAAAAGACAGAAAAAAAACATACCAACAAAGTTAACTGCAACAAACAAACAAACAGTGGCGAGCATGAAATATTGTGAACCTGAATTATTGTTTACTGCAGCTATTGCTGTCTGTGGTCGTCGTGATGAAGATGTGGCCCTGTGTCAGTTGGATGGGATGGCCCGGTTTGCCCGTGATGGTCTCATTTCCTGTCTTGCAGCCGCTCATCAATCAAAATCACTCTGTGCTTACATTACTTGATTGGAGGGATGGGACAATACCAGTTACGGACAAACAGGCAAGGTGGTGAGGTGGGAGGTCTTTTGTGGCAGTCCGTGATTACGTTGATAAGAGAGGGCAAAATAGATTGAGAAGACGAAGACATTCAAGAAAAACCTTAAAACGAACGTTGATAGAAGAGATAAAAGCTACTACAAACCGTGTACAAACATTAGGAAATACACATGTCACGGGACAGTCCAATATTTTAGGGGTGTTAAGACGGGGTTTTGTCTGGTATTTTTTTTCTTCGCGCGCGGTTTCTTCCAACGCCAAGGTTTTGTTTGCTGTGTCGTCTATGTTACGTTTGGTGTGTCGTCTAGGTTACGTTTGGTGTGTCGTCTAGGTTACGTTTGGTGTGTCGTCTAGGTCACGTTTGGTGTGTCGTCTTGAGTGTGTATTTCCGAGCAGCGAGTCGTAGCGGCTTGTGCTCAATCTTCGCCACAATTTTCATTGAATTAGCAACAGAGCTTCATGACAAGAAGAGCAGCGTTGCTTTTCTACAACGTCATGGTCTGTTGCATCACCAGAACAGTAGTCTGTCGTCTCTACTATGCTCAAGAGAAAAGACTAACTTAGTATACCGTTTGAGCCTGAGTCAGACACTACAACGTCGTATCCACGCCTTCTCCTCTTAACTTACACAAATAAGAGTCGTTAGTTGTCTGCGTTTCTGCTGAAACAAAAACACAGCGGAGAGTTACTGCCGCTGATCCTTGACACATACTGCTAGTGGCCCTGTGACATCAATCGACTGACCGATTTCTGACTTTGATAGGCTCCTCTGAGACTAACCGTCTCCATTAAGGGTCACTTGTGACGGGTCACCGCAAACATAGTTGTTGCACGACTTGATTACATACACTATCACTGTACCGCTTGATTACATACACTTTTGCTGCATGTCTTCATTACACACACTATCACTGTACCGCTTGATTACACACACTGTTGTTGCATGTCTTCATTACATATACTATCACTGTACCGCTTGAATACATACATACACTTTTGTTGCATGTCTTCATTACATATACTATCACTGTACTGCTTGAATACATACATACACTTTTGTTGCATATCTTCATTACATATACTATCACTGTACTGCTTGAATACATACATACACTTTTGTTGCATGACTAGATTACATACACTATCAGAGTACCGCTTGATTACATACTTTGTTACACGCCTTGATTACATACACTATTGTTTACGACTTAATTACATACATTATTTGTGTATGTCTTAATTACATACACTACTGTTGTAAATCTTGATTACATACACTGTTCGTGTACCGCTGATAATATAAACTATTGTTGCACGTCTTGATTACAGACACTTTTGTCGCACGCCTTGATTACATACACTTTCAGTGTACCGATTGATTGCATACTCTTTTGTTGCATATATTTATAACATACCCTATTGTTGCACGTCTTAATTACATACAGTATTATTGCACGTTTTGATTACATAGACTCTTGGTATAACTACTGATTACATACACTAGTGTCGTACGTCTTGATTACATATACTCTTGTTGTAATCCTTAAACAGTTACACTATTTGTGTACGTCTTGTTTACATACACTACTGTTGCACTATGCACTTTATTATATACACTATTGTTGCACACTTTTTTAAATAAACAATTGTTTTACATCTAAATTGCATGAACACTTTCTGTGCTACTTCAATACATACATTATTGTTGTAATTTATTGTATACACTATTTTTGTACTCCATTACATACACTATTGTCATACTTCTTGATTACACACACTCTTCTTTTAGTCCTTAAACATTCACACTATTGTGATAGTCTTAGTTACACGCACTACTATTGTACTTTATTATATACGCTTTTACCCAGTCTAAAATGGGTACCAGGATGTATGTCCTGGGGAATTAAAGACGGCCGGCGTAATGATGGCCACGTTACCCACCTACTGCCAATTGGTCTGTAAAGATATGGGTGCTTTTCCCATATGCCCGATGAGCCTAAAGGCGTGAAAAGGGGTTTTTACTCTTTTTATATACGCTATTATTGTACTTTGTTACAAAAACAATTGTTGCACTTTTTAATTACATACACTCTTGGTGCACTTCTTAAACACATACAGTTTACTGTGTACTTATGGAACACATGCGATAGATTTGTGTACTTCTTGAAAACATACAGTATACTATATATTTCTTGAACACATACAGTATACTGTATACTTCTTGAACACATACAGTATACTGTATACTTCTTGAACACATACGCTAGATTTTTGTACTTCTTGAAGACATACACTGCCGTTATACTTACTGAATACATGCACTGTTGTTGTATTCTGTGTTCGCAGATCTTTTGTTTTATTGAAATGCCCTTCTGTCTCAATTGTTTCCTTTATTTATACCTCGATGAACTAAGACTAAAAGTGTGAACTTTTCATAGCGCAGATTCAGAAAGTAAGACAGGCAATCAAAACGACAGACACGCAGACAGAATAATGATTTTTATAAGAAAAAAAGAAAAGAATTATAGTTCGTTCAACATTTAATGAACACACTTGGAAGCCATTTTCTCGAAAACTTCCTGTAAGATAGCAACGATTTTTTGCATGCAGCCTTAGAATATCCATGACGCAAAAATACATTTTATTCTTTAGTCCATAAATGCTCAGGATGCTGAATACCAGCCAATTCCTTTGATCTTTTCAAACCATTGTAAAAAAAAAAAAAAAAAGGGAACAAAATACAATATGTATTTCGGAGTATTTTTTTTTAATGGTCATAGGCATGTCTTCAGAATACATTGATAGGTGACGTAAATTTATTTGTAGTCATTTATGTTGAACTGAGTTGAGTTGAGCTGAGTCAAGAAATTCATCACAGCACCCAGGTCATTCCCATATGCGCTCCGCCCCCATCTTCAGCAGCAAGCGCAGAGCTCCAAGACTAATGGTACCGGATGCAGTCTGATAATATGTTTATCTTGCCATTTCTCTGAGTGTAGTGTGCTGGCCAGGCCCTCTGGTCACACCTAGGTGAATCATTCTCTCCAGACCATAATAATCTATTTTCTCTTGTGACTTCATTACTTGTTTCCAAAGGGCCTTGACCACATTTGCCTTGTCATGTATCAACTCACCATCCAGTGGTGAAGATCAAGCCAACCTGTCTGCCTTGTTCAATTGTAAACATGTCCCCAGGATGCAACAGTTAGTATTCCCCTTCAGTCACCATTAGACCCCACGGTGTATCTTAACTGCACAGAAAATTGTATTGTGGTTGACACATTTGAATATGGAGTTGTGTTTGTTGCAATTGCAGATGTACCAAACAGGTTGATGATATTGAAACACTTATCGAAAAAAAAAAAATGTGTTTAATCATTCCAACTCTGACGATTCCAAAAGGTTGATAATTGTTACTGGCTGAACAAATTGTAATCTGTCTCGGTGATAGTACTCGTCTTTCTCTCAGAGCACATGTTCAACACACTTTTTCCAGAAATTAATGTCTTTTTTTTAATAGGACTTTTTGAAATGCCATTATTGCATTGTTTCTTCAATGTTAACTTCAGTTTCAGAGAGTCACAAGTTGAGTTGTCTCTAACATTTTTAAGATCTGATGTCTAATTACATCTACATCAAAGTCGTCAACTTTCCTTTTCCTTCCTTGCTTGATAAAAGTGTACTCTGTATCCTGTCTAATCCAACTGTTAAATGATGCTCAATCCGGACCAAGCGTCAATCATGTTCGTTTCTCTGGGTCATGAAAATCTCTAAATAAATCGCGCATCTTAGATTCTCTGAGGAAGTTAGTTAGTTAGTTAGTTATTCCTCTTGTGCCAAAGATGGCGCATAGGGCAGAGGTCATAACTTTCCACGTCTGTCGGTTCGTTGCCACTTGATGTAGGTCTTGAGTGCGACTGAGACCTATGGTTGAGCTCTCCCTTGTGATGGTTCTACGGAGAGTTTCTTTTGGTCTTCCCTGTTTTCTTTTACCCTCTGGTGACCATATGAAGGCTTGGTGGGGAAGTCTCTGTATGTCCATTCTGAGTACGTGACCGATGTAATTCCAGCGACGCATTCTAATAAAATCAGACACATATTTTTGTTTTGTTTCCTGTCCTATAGATGTATTGGACCTAAAGTCCGACCAGTGAACATTCAATAGCTTTCGGAGGCATCTATTCTCGAAAGCGACTAGTTTCTTATCGATTGATACTGATGATTTCCAACTCTCACAACCATAAGTTAGCACTGGGATCACACAGGAATTGAAGACCTTAAGTTTCGTGTTGTTGCTGAGTGATCTTGACTTCCAAATGTTTGACAGTTTGTTGAAGGCACTTGATGCTAACGCGATTCGAGTCGTTATTTCTGATGTTGTATCTCCCGCAGAGGTTATCTTGCTCCCTAAGTATGTGAAGCTGGTGATTTTTTCAAGAAAAATATCCTTTAGTTTGATGTCTTTCGACTCGTTAGTAAGAACGATGATTTTCGTTTTGGCTGCGTTGACCTGAAGGCCGATTTGGCTTGAAATATTCTGGAGGCGGTCCATTTTTTCCTGAGCTTCTAGATGTGTTGTGCTCAGGAGTGCTAGGTCGTCAGCAAAGTCAAGATCTTCGAGAACTTTGTCGACCCATTTGATGCCTAGATGTGTGTCCTGTGTGCATTTGCGCATGACCCAATCGAGTGCTATTCCGAAAAGCATCGGTGACAAGACACATCCTTGTTTCACGCCTGTTTCTACTGGGAACCAATCAGAGTTACCAGATTCCGTTCTAACAAGGCAGCGGGAATCGGTGTAGAAGGCCCTTTATAATATTGACATATTTATCTTGGAAACCATAGATTGTGAGTAGCTTCCAGAGTGTAGGGCGGTGTATGCTGTCAAAGGCCTTCTGAAAATCAACAAAGTTGATGATGAGTTGGGACTGAAACTCTACTGACTCTTCTACGATGGTCCTGAGTGTGAATATATGGTCGATGCATGACCGATTCGGTCTGAATCCTGCTTGTTCTTCTCGGAGTCTTGCATCTATTGGCTTTTTCAGTCTCTGCATTAGCATGCTGCAGAACAGTTTTCCTGGTACGGAGAGTAGGGTGATACCACGCCAGTTGTTGCAGTCTGCTAAATCACCTTTTTTGGGCAGTTTGAATATAACACCTTCTTTCCACTGTTGCGGTGGGGATTCATTTAGCCAAACATCATTGAACAGCTGTAGCAAATATTGTAAGGTGTTTTCGTCTGCTGCCTTTAACATTTCAGCTGAGATTTCATCTGCGCCAGTAGCCTTGTTCTTCTTTAGTTTTTTTAATGCTGATTTAAGTTCTAACATTGTGAATTCTAACATTCTGAGGAAGTGCTGGTACAGTAAAACAGTAACCTTCTGTATACTTACCAATTTGCATCCTAAATTCATTTTGAAATTTATGTGTGTGTCAGCTTTTATAAGCTAGCTATATAACACAATAACTCAAAACTCAACTGTGGATGCGTCTTTGATTAAACAACATTGACCAACATCTTATCTTGGCGCTAGGTCTCTAAGAGTGCGACTTTGTACAATCAAATTCAGGACATTGTATAGGTTTCCTTTGACTCCCCAGTCATAGTGTGCATTACTTCCTGACACTAATGAAAGCAAACCTTCCAGAAGTCTACCAAGACGGTTTCATGATAATGTATCGTAAAGAAAAGAAAACTACACATGATATTCTTCTTTAGTGAAAATAAAAATATTTCCTTAACGTCATGGATATTATAAGGCTGCATGCAAAAAAAAAACATTGCGATATAACGGTAAAATGGCCTGCGAGTGTGATTATCTATTGTTTAACTAACTATAGGTAGTTATCACAGTATATTATGCATTGATACAAAGTCTTCAAAGTTGTATACGTATTTATTATATGATAATCTTAATTGTAATTTCAATAAATCACTTCAAACATTCGTATTTAAAAAAAGACATGCACACCAACACACACACACACACACATGGAAGTACACACATGCGCGAGCAAGCAACCCTACAAAAATCACAACAGGAGAGCTGACAAAAAGAGAACATGAGACGGGGGCGCTGAGACCTCTGCATTTGCGGTTTACAGACAGGCTGTGTCCTTTCTATCCAAACTATTAAATTTTAGTTGCCTTTTACAACATACTTGTTAGGGAGCAGTAGGTCCCCCCCCCCCCCCCCCCCCTCCACCCTCTTTTCCCGAAAACAACAGGTCTCAAGAAGCCACACAGGCAGAAAGAAATGTAACGCGATCCTTCATCTTCTTCTGCGATTCTAACCCCTAATGGAACATAGGCCCTAAACTAACTCACGCCAAGTGGTTCTAGCCTTTGCTACTGCATGCTGCCCTCCCCATGTCCTCACCATCTTTTTAACTTCGGTCTCTAGCTCTCTTCTTCATGTGTTTTCTGTCTGCCTTTATTTCTATGTCCCTGATGGTTCTAATGCGAAAACATTCTAGTTATACTGCTTTCAGGTTTTCTCGTGTGCGCCATGTCCTCCCCATCTTTCTTACTTTATTCTCCAGCTCCCTTCTCCATTTTTTGGGGCCTTCCTCTAGTCATTTGCCCCATGTGAGTTCCAATGCAAAGACATTCCAGTTATGCTGTTCTCCGGTTTTCCCAGTGTGTGTCCTATCCAACGCCAGCGTCTTTTCTTTACCTCTTGGTCACTGGTTCTTCTCCACGGCCTCAACCACAACATAATCTACATTTATAGCAAGTTCTCTAAAACCGAAGAACTTGAAAAGAGGTATTTCGAATACTCCTGTTTCCGTCAGCTTGAGCTATGTGTATATTTTTTGTTCGTAGTTAATGACCAAGCTGAGTCATACCCTACAGTCAAGAGTCTAACTGTTGTACATAGATGAGATCTCAGATGAAAAGTTGTTTTCTATAGCCTTCCGTTTCAGCTTGAATGCATCAGTGACCAATCCACTGTCTGGCATCCAAGGTTCGGGTAGCAGCGTAATTCTAGTCGGGATCTCAAGTCGTTGGAGTTTTGCTGAGGGGACGAAAACAAGATCACAGCGTTAAATTACATGTTACATGGTAATATATATCACATTTTATAACAATAGGAATAAACTCACAGGGAGCAAGTACAACAGGGATCTACCAGTCGTCAGTAGAAATTATCCTCGTCGACAAGTGTTTCGGCCCACGATTCCTATACACTTTCAGAGGTGGGCCTACCTGAGTTCATGAAGCTCAGGGCTGGTACCCTGCTGCACGAGATTACCGGATGGTGTTTTTCTTTCGGATAGGAACAAGACGACTTGGTGGTTTCGCAGAAGGTACTGTGAGATAAGAAGTCGTTGCGGCAGCCTAATTAGAACAGTCAGCGTGCCTGGACGACCGAGCGACAAGCTTACGTTTGATTTACCGTACACATGTTGGACTTTTGTTAGCAGGTGGCAGAGGTACACTGGCAGACAATTCGGACACGATGGACTTTCAAAGGGTGAGAAACCCTTTTCCACTAGAGACCCGGACCAGCTCACCGAGGCCCGTCCCCTACGTTGTTGCGTTGCGTCCAAAGCCAGCTCGAGGCCCTTTCGGCTACCTCGCCCAGTTTTTTGAGTGTTCGTTTCCATTCATTAGCGCGCAATCCTAGTTCTTTAACGACATTGTAGAGCGAAGTGGAAACGAAGCCTCTCGCTCCCACTTCGACGGCAAAGACCCGTACTGTGTACGCCTCGATTCTCCTCAGACCGGCTGCTAAATCACTGTATTTCTCGAGCTTATACGTGTGATTCTCTTCCATACGCGACTCATACGGGACGGTCAACTCAATCAGGATAAGCTGCCGTTTTTGCGCAAAGTGGAGAACTATGTCAGGTCGCAGGCCGGTCTTCCGGATTAACTCGGGGTACCTTTCATGGCCCGGCAGATCAACCGCCAGTAACCAGTCCCTCGCAGAGTCCAGCACAGATGGAGCGAATGCGTTTCGGTTGACCTTACCTTTTGGAACCTGTCCAGCCTTGAGGAAACGAATGGGGACGATGGTAGACGGGCTCTGGCGTTAGCCCTCATTCTAGCCTGGTCAACAACGGCTGCTAACTCTTTTAGCACCTTGTTGTGTCGCCAGGTATATCGGCCTTGACCTAGGGCTTTCCTGCATGCGGACAGGACATGTTCTAGAGTCTGCTTCGCTTTACACAACGGGCAAGTCGGATCGTTAGTCGCAGACCATTTAACCATGTTAACACCGGACGGTAATACATCGTACGCCGAACGAATGATAAAGCTCAGTCGCAGCGGGGTCATCTGCCAGATCTCACCCCATGTGAGTATTCTTGGCAATGCGCTCTCCAGGCTGACCCAATGGCCCTGCTGCGACTGCTGGGCTGCCTTCTGGACCCAAACCTCGTTATAACAACAGCAAGTGCCTTGCCAATTGGCGTTAGCCGGTCTCTACACAAGTCTCTCAGCTAGTCTGTCTGGCAAGTCTCTCCGCAGTCTGCGATCATTGTCTGAATACAATTAGTGTAAAAGCTTGATCTACAAGGGAAAATACAGCGGTTGTTTCCTCCCTGCCTTCCGCATGGTTGTATATGGCCTGACTCCAAAACTGATCAGTCTGACTCCAACATTGATCATTGTTCAATTTAGAGATCATCTACATCAGGCATGACCATATGTGCTCTGATCTCATGAGTATGTGTCCAAATGTTTTTTAGCTAAGAACTCCCATTATGTTCTGGTTCATGTAATGTGGCAACCGCATGGTTTTCCTGTCTTGCTGCTCCGATTGATACACCCAGAGTATGCTGTCTGTTCAGTTAAAAATCATTACCCACGAAACTGAAAGCCTCACAGCGTTTAGTCTGTCGTATGACATTGAAGATGCCTCTTCTGTCCAAAGATGGTCCATTCCTGATAGTCGCACTGCCAGCCAGACGGTCTGCTCTTTCACTGAGTTTCACACCAGTATCCCCAAGAACAAAAATGAAGTTGATTTTGCGAAACGCCGTGTGCTGTATCAGGTGGAGCCACTGTTTCCGTTTATGCATGAATCCAACAGCCTTTATCTAAACAAATGTCCCCTGCAAGGCTGCAAAGGGAGAGGTTATAATGGCAATTCTTACCCTCCATTGGCTGTGTCACAGAAGTTGAAGTATTCTATAGAGCTGACTGTCCCATCAACACATTAAAGACGAATGTTTGGGGGGGGGGGGGGAAGGACCTATGTAAGACGGGCCTGTGTGCCCAATTGGTAACCCTTTGGAAATAAATTTCGTTCGTTCGTTCGCTCGTTTGCCATAGAATTGTACAATTACTGGCGTCTCAGGGGTGTACAGATGTATCTCCAGCTTCGATGGTACACGACTACCAGGGCTTGCACTGGCCAGTACCGATTTACAACTTCACGACCGTGTCCTAAATACGGTTTCCTACCTGGGCTCTGGCCAACCTGGCCAACGTAGAAGGATCAAACTTTCCTTTGAAGTCGGAAGGGTGGGGGTGGGGGCAGGGGAGGGGGTGGGGGGCAGGGGAGGTGGGGGGACAGGTGAGTGGGGCATGAGCCAGAGGCACGAGAAAACTGTAGTATGCATCAAATAAAGTCTGATCCGTAAAAACGAAATTGCAAGTAACACTGAAATCCTGGAACAAGACCAAAGTCCAGACATGAACGACTGATCAGGACTTTCACGGAGTTTACGAACGGTGAACGGAAAAAATAAGAGGATGAGCTGCAGAAAAAGAGGAGGAAGGGGAGAAGAAGGATAATCAACGATAAAAAAGAAGACTAGTTTGTGTTTGTTTTGTGTCCTGCACTGAGACAAAGAAAAACACACTAGAGACGCAAGAAGAACTTACATTTTAATCCATGCGCCGTCAGTTCCTTTAGAACTGCGTCAATGATCTTCGTATTCTTGCACAGATCCTTGAACCCTAACCCTTGAACTCCGATGCTTTTCGCCAAGGTCTCTAGTTTGACTTCATTAGCAACGACCAAAGCTACAACATTGCTCTCGTTGCTATCAGCCACCACACAGATCTGCTCAACCAAGGGACATATCTTCAAGACCATCTCCACTTGAGCCAGAGAGATGTACTCACCATGTTGTAGTTTAACCAGGTCCTTTTTACGATCTGAAATTTGAGGATAATAACAGTAAGTCGACATTTTCATATCAAGAAGAAACTGAATTATATAGAGGCATTTGAATCACAGCAAGTTAAGGCCAGGAATGGAGTAGGGGCAGCATTGTAAGGACTATGGGTTGCCCATCCAGCTTGATCAATCTCCAGGCCTGTCGTCTCTACTCCAGCGGCGTCGTGGCTAAGGTATTGCGAGTCCGACTCGTAATTCCAACGTACTGCGTCCGAAACCCACTGCTGGTTGCGGGGATTTTTATCATGGTTAGGGGCGTCGCAGGTCGACCAAGCCTAAAATAGGTACCAGGGTGGCTGTCCTAGGAAAGTAGAGACAAGCGGCGTAATGCTGACTACATTACCTACAGAGTGCTGATGGTCTGTAAAAAATATGGGAGCTCTTCCCTTATACCCGTTACGTCTAAAAGAGTGAAAAAGGATCTTTATTTTTCTTTACCTGCAAAGGAAACGTAACACTAAAATGTTTAAAAGCAAAACAAGCTGCATAGGCTGCCAGATCAAAAGAGCAGTTTTCTGTCCGACTGTAGCAGCTTTCTTCTGATACCTGCAGTCAACCAGGGCTCATGGTCTGGTCTGAAAACAGTTTTTCTATTATTTTTTCCTCTTCCTGCGATAAGACTGGTATCTTTCCTCGCGCTGTCCTCCCCTGTCCATTAATGGGGAACTAGCAGTACTGATGACTGTTATGCGTTAGCTAAGTAATATCTGACAAAGACCTGACCAGTATGCTGCTATGTTTAGTGGGTAATTAGAAATCTATGTATGTACAAAACCATTACACTGCTTGCCGCTCTTCCACTGAGTTTATGGCTGGCTGTTTGATCAGGTTTTCCCTTCTTTTTTTTTTTCTAAATAAAAGCTTTGGATTTGATATTTGAGTAAGTAAAGCCCGTACAGTCAGTCGGTCATATGTTGGATACAGATCTATCCTGATCTAAGCACTTCCCGTCCTTTTTAGGATGCAATTTTTCGTTATTTGAAGCCCTACCTGGCTCTTGCCAGGGACCGCAATATAACCAGGCCATAAATATGGTCTAATGTAAGAACGCGGTTTCTGGAACCTCTCCATGGTGATCCTCATCCACATGGTGGCACATTGTGTCATCCATCAGGTGTTTATCGCTTGTGTGATGTCCTGGTGGGGTAGAAAGTCAGTCAGTCAGCCTGGTCTTTCACTGTACCAAGGAACCGTTTAGTGTGATTTTTGAATGCCGGTAGATCCTATTACATGTCTACCCATGGGAAAGGGGTGGGGGTGGAAAAGGAAAATAGGATGGTGGGGGCCTGTTGTGTTAAGATACCTTTATTCTTCTTCAAAATTTTTTTCAAGGGAGCTAAGTGACTCAATAACCATGTATAGACGTTCGGTTGATATATATATATATATATATATATATATATATATATATATATATATATATATATATATATAAATATATATATATAATACTTATTTGTCATTCATCAGACAATAATAATAATAGTTTTCACGCACTTAAATAAAGCCTTAACTTTGCATTTTATATGTATATGTTTATGTGTGTGTGAGTGTGTGTGTGTGTGTGTGTGTGTGTGTGTGAACGCGCCAACGTGTATGCGTATCTGTATTGATGTGTTAAACGGGTGTTCATAGTTGCCTATGTGTAAACTAGTGATCTGACGAACTTGATCGTTGGTGACTGCCTCTGTACAATACAGCAAAGATTTCCACAGCGGTAACTCAACAAATGATATACAGTTCACTCCACTATTTAAAGGAATACAGATGTAACACCGTATTTCTTGACGTTTTCGCTAGGAACACTGAGTGAAATAACAAACCATGCTTACGCTAATGTCGCAAACGGCACATTAGGGTAGGCCTATTTTTCCATAGACATAAGCACTGGCTGTCTGATGTGGTCAACATCACGCCGACCGTTTTTACTTCCCACTACTGCTGTAGCTGAAAACAATAATGGTCTTTTATCACCTTACTATAAACGCTGTTCATCAAAATATTCTTACCTATCCTATGCTATCAATGACAAAC
>CAJHNH020006556.1:267500-275000 GCA_905116865.2 Candidula unifasciata | reverse complement strand
TAACTTACTTTTATAAAACAGTTCTAAAATTTTTTTTCCCTATTAAATTAAGTTTTACTTCCTTACTTATGTTACTTAAAAACAGAAAGGTAGAAAGGTCATTATGCCCCAGTGGCCTATCATAACATAATGCAAGTGTCATTTTAAGTAGATCAATGGGCAATTTATAGGTGATCTGATAGAAAGGATGTTGGTCACCTTTACTTCCCAGGACGTTACATAGTACCAGCTTTAAGCTGGGTTCGACCTTGCAGTCAAGGTCAATTTTGAAGAATATAAAGTGTTTCAAATCGGATTGTTCTTCATTGTGTTCACGGCTGTACACTTGGCGAAAAGTTCTGGCTGTTTCTGGACAAGAAAACTCCTAACATAAACATTCCTTGGCGACAGCACTGACACTGTGACCCTAGACCCACAGGCTCAAAGACCCCTCTTCCCCACCCCCCTTTGCCCACATCGAAGAAGTGGTAAATAAAAGCAGTAATGGCAGTTTAAACAGTCATTTTTGACGTTTTACATTATATTTTCTGCGTATATATTGAATAGGTATGGTGAGAGAATGCACCCCTGCCTCACTCCCATTTGCACCTCGAACCAATCCGATGTTTCACCAGCTGCTCTGATGGCTGCTTGTTGTTCATGATAAAGATTTTCAATTAACTGCACTAAATGCACTGGAAACCTCATTATTCTCATAATAGTCCACAGTTTCTGATGTTGGACACAATTAAATGCCTTGCTATAATCAATGAAACAGGCATGAAGATCTTCCTTGTATTCTCTGCATTTTTCAAAAATTATTCTCGTATTAAAGATGTGATCCCTAGTTCTTCCTACCTTGTCTGAAACCAGCTTGTGCTTCATGTAGCTCATATTGTAATTTCCTTCCAATCCTCTTCATGATAATTCGTAAAAGGATTTTGCTAGCATGACTTAATAATGCGATTGTACTGTAGTTGGTGCATAGTTTCAGATTTATTTTCTTTTGGAGAGGGATATAAATTGTTCTTTTCCACGCTTCAGGCCAAATGCCACTGTTCCAGATCTTTGTGCACAGTGCATAGTAGATTCGGACGGTGGCCTCTCCTCCTGCATGAATTAGTTCTGCTGGTATTCCGTCGCAACCTGGTTACTTTCCTTTCTTCAGGCTGTATATTGCTGATCGTACCTCATCCAGTAAAGGCTCTGGTTCTTTTTCATAACTGTCATAAGTTGTTTTTGAATGTCTTGTCAGATCCTCATACATTTTTCTACAGTATTCTTTCCATCTTTCTAATATGTCTTTGGTTTCCTTTAATGTGTTACCGTTTAACTACTGAACGTAAAATTTGCATAGAAAAACCACAACTGCAAAAAAAAAAAAAAAAAAAAAAAAAAAAATGCTAGGGTTGGTTCTGCAACGTTCTGTAAAGGATACGCAACTAGCTGATAAAAACCTACTTGTTACAGAGAGGAGTATCAAACCCTGCCAGCAGATGCTTGAGCTTGTAGTCATAGGCAAACTTGAACAATGTCTTTTGCATGGCAGATAATGAGTTCACATTCTCCCAGACATTCTTGTAAATTCTGTCCATGATTACCTGGGCAGAACATGTTCAGAGAGGAAGACCAAATTTTCAGAAAGTAGGAAGACTGTTCAAATGATGAGTAAAAGTAAAAGTAAAGGGCCCTTTTCCACACCTTTAGTCGTTTCGGGCATATATGGGTTGACCTGTATTTTATTGACCAATCGGCACTTGGATGTTGATGTGGTCAGCTTCACATGAACCGGCTTTACTTTCCAGGACTGCACCTGGTACCCATGAAAGGTTGGGTCGACATGTGAGCCAGTGTCATTGTTCATGTAATACTTCAAGATATTTAGTCAGCTGCCATGGTGTAATTGTTGGTATATATCGGCTTGTCCTTTGTCCTCTGATTTTTTTTATACTTCATCAATAATAATAATAATAATAATAATAATAATAATAATAGCCCTAATAATAATAATAACTCTGATAATAATAATAATAATAATAGCCCTAATAATAATAATAACTCTAATAATAATAATAATAATAATAACTCTGATAATAATAATAATAGCCCTAATAATAATAATAACTCTAATAATAATAATAATAATAATAATAACTCTAATAATAATAATAATAATAACTCTAATAATAATAATAATAATAGTAATAACAAATTTCCCCTCCCAATTTACTGATTTGGGTGTTTGAGGCATGCATATTGTTCTGGTTCTAGTTTTTCTTACTGCTTTCACTATAGACACAAAGTGTTGGTGTAGTTTTTCTGATGTTATCTATCCATATTGTTCTTTACGTACCCTGTGCTCTACGTCCTTCTGTTTTGACAAATGCCTCGCGTATTATCTAGCCCTAAGTCATTCTCTCTGAGTGAACTAGTCCGTTTACATCTCACTGCATTCTCTGTAGCGGTAATAAATTGTCCGCTGACCTGCTAGGCTTGTCTCAACCTAATCAGAACGACGTTGAGAAAGACGTTTACGGCGCGACACTGAATAGTCTTGATGACAACCGTATCTATCGGTAAATCACAAACCCTTTCTGTATTTCTTGTGTTTATTATAAATAAAGTATTAACTCCTTCCAACCCGTGACCACTCCACGCTTGAATTTTCATTCACCATTATAACTCTTTTTTTTTTTAATGTAAAGGTCGCATTGCGGTCCAGGTTAATGTGCATTTCTTTCTTTATTTTGACAATCAGTAAAACTAAACTTTCGCGGGAGTTATATCCCTATAAAAATTCTTTCCATTTTAACATTCAGAGCACGTGACTAACACTTTAGCCACTTTGCCACAGAATCTCCACACCCACGGAAAAAGGGGTGACAGTGCTACTGTCTTAAAAACAAAAATTATGTTCATCATCGTCACTGCCTGCTGTGCTAATATTTGTCACATATGGCTCGTTAGCTATTCCCTCCATTTCTTTCTATCTTGTACAATCACTATAATATCACAGATGGAAACCAGTCCAGCACCTTTGGCCTCTTCCATCAGTATTCCTCACTTCCTCAGTTTCTTGACTTCCCATTGTATTGCCTGTCCGGGGATTTTCTGCTCGTTTATTCTCAATATGTGTACAATATAAGGCCATATTCTTTATTTTAAAATTGTAGTTCCCAATGGTTTCCCATACATTTGTTTTATTTCGCAATCCCTCTTTAAGTAATCTTATTTTAGTATAATTCTTTTCAGGAATTTGTTTTCAAATGCGTTTACTTTTCGTTTAATGTCTTCAGTGGAATTACCAGGATCCAGTGGAATGTGGAACATATGGTACAGAGTGCTAGAAATATCACATTGCATAAGCCTAGGGACAATTGCTAAGTAACGAGAAGGAAAAATACTTACTGGGACCGCTGCTATCAGAGTTGGTTGGAGCACAGTAACGTCTCCATGGCAGCCTCTCTTGACTCTGGTCGACTGAAACATTGGAGAGATCAGGTATCAGCGTCTATCTCACAATATAGACAGCATCTTTTATATTATCACCACCAGCTACACCATAAGCACCATCATCATCATTATTATAATTCTTCTTCTTCTTTCGTTCGCTTGAAATAGGTGATCTATATCTGCAATGTTGTCTCTAGTATGAATCTCACTGACTTTTGGAATTCACTCAGCGACCCGTGAAGTTTGACTTGCACCGATGTTTCTCTTGGCCAAAAGTTTTGGCTTGATGTACTCTGTTTGGGACAGTCTTGAGGGTCATAGAGAATTATTATAATTAAAAGCTTTATCATTAAAACCACTAAGTGTCTTGCTGACTGGCATGTGCGATCATGCCTCTCCACAACTTACTATTTATTCCCTAAAGAATGTATCTGTGCGCTGACAACCTTTCACGCCAGGATGACAGGCATTCAAACAATCTTCTCGGGACCTCTTGTATTTCTCTCTTCAAATATTTCCACTTGTCTTAACAACTTGTTACAATTACTACTTAAGTGATTAGGATATTCCTTTGAATATGTTTACTCTAGTTGTTACTTTACACCCTTTAGTTTTACACAGTTATTATCCTAACTGTCTCAACAAAAAGCAACTTGCTATGTTTCTATCTTGTTCCAAATGTTATAAAATTATTTAACTGCCCTCTATTACAGTAAAAGTAAAGGACCGTGTATTGGGTATATAGGACAGGACCTACATTTTATAGACCGATCAGCAATCGGTGTGTGATGTAGTCAGCATCACGCCGGTCGTCTTTACTTCCCATGATTGCACCAGTACCCGCTCAAGGCTGGGTGGACCCCGAAGACCTTTTTTTTGAAAAAAAAATTTATAGCTTAGTCTAGCCGCTACACACGGCGACTCACCCCCTTTCTATTACAGACATAAGGGTGCCCCACAGGTCATGGGACTGTTTAATATTTCAGGGGGGGGGGGGGGTGGTAGATAGGCTGCATGCAGTAGTGGGACCTAGGCTGCTCTTCCTCGAAGGACGGAGGTAGGTTGGGGTTAGGGCCAGTTTTAGATGTTTTGGGGTCGTTAAACGGAACAGAAAGCCGGGAAACCTAGTCTTACCATCCTCTAAAATGTTGGACTGTCGTGTGACGTCATCAGGGTGTAGGATATTAATAAAGCACTGACATGTTTTATGAAAGCTTTGTAACGGATTCAGTACCTCAATATTCCGATACAGGCAGTATCCTTCAACTAATGTCTGTACAAATTAATCTTGGCTTATTTATCTGAATGTATTTGAATTATTATATCAGAAACCATTTCTGAGCTAGGTTTTCACTGCTTTCAAGCTCAACTCCAAGTGACGGAAGGAGCAAAATAACAATTCTTTCTTTAGGACTGACTAAGTTAGAACACTGGCTTAATATTACTTTCAGTGATTTAAACCTAACTATTACTTTGTGTAATGTTGATATTTTCACACGGGGATTCCCTGGGGAAGAATATGAGAGGGGAAATCTCGAGATACGACAGAAAAACGGGATAATGCAAATACTTGTAGAAACACGAGGTACTCGAGCAGGGTAGATGAGCACGTGAAGCCACGTGGAACCCAGCACAAGGCTATAAGATTAGGTTACTTGGGTATCCTATATAGGACGTTGCAGAACCAACCCCAACAGCCCCTGGCCGTTGTGTGGTTTTTCCAGTCAAATTTACGTCCAGTGGTTTGCCATTGCTTTCTGGACTATAAGATTAGACAACGGTCTAATCAGACAGCATGTGTTTGCCAGACGGAGCGAAAGGGTGTATCTGAGATTCAGTGTGAATGTAACAGTGTGTTTAGCGACCTGAGGAGTTCTGAGAGGAGACAAAAAGATGACAGTCTGACGACGATCTGATCCCAAGTGGCATCCAACCAGTTTCCGATTGCTCAAGAAGTCGTACCACCATGCTTAGAACGGCCAGAGCAACCATGGCGTGTATTCTGAATGTGAGGAAGAAGGACTGAGAGCTATTGAGTGCGAAAGAGAGAATACTCCAAGTTGATGTCTGAACAATGTTATATTATAATGCTGGATTTGCTATCTCGTAGTGGACACTAAGTGGACAAATGGTATGGGAATTTGTAATAAGGTATATTATTGAGATATCGTCTTCTCGTACCACCTGTGTCTGCTTAGAGAGTCAATCATGTCTTCATAAAGAACAAACCCCTAGGAAGCAGCTAAGACACGGAGGAGACAATATCACACTTTGAATATTTTTCTTCTATTCACATATGACGGCGTATTAAACATATGTTGCCAGATCTATATATTTTTTATTGTTGAAACGAGGCATGACTCTAAGGGGGTTATGTAGTCAGCATTACGTTAATCGCACTTTTCTCCTAGCACAGTGTTTCCCAAACTTGTCGTAGTCGCGGCGCGACTTTTCCACTGCGCCCTTACCTTAGTAAAAGTATGTCCATTCGTATGTAAGAGATTTAAAAAAAGAAAAACTTGTGTATCTTCGAAATTCGTAGCGCCCCTGTGAAGAAGACACGGCTTTCCGGGGCGCCGCGGTTCACAGTTTGGGAATCACTGTCCTAGCATATTTCTTAGTAACTATTTGTGGCTGGATCAGCATGGAAGCCACGATTAATTTAGGCAAAAAGTAACTGAAGAATGCTGTCTATAGCGGGATGCAGAGCAGCTGAACCACAAATGTATGGTGCACTAGGACCAAGACTTATAGTGATAATTACCTGTCAGCGTCTGTGGCTTTGGCGTTGCGAACGCGCTTCGGAATGTCGGGGTGCCGGGTTCAATCTCAGCTTCGGGTCTTGCTCTTTGCCATGGTTTCGTCAGTGGTATCGAGAAATCGACTGCACAGAAAGCAATGGCAAACTACTGGACATAAATTTGCCTAGAAAACCACAAACAGCCCAAAATGCTGGGATTGGGTTTTGCAACGTCCTGTAAAGGATACGCAACTAACTTTTTAACCTATCCACACTTCCCCTCGGTAATCTTAGCAATAGAATCGCAACGGAAGCCTGGCCATCATAGATAGAACTGAAGTTATCTTCGAAGTCGTACTACATCTTTTTTAGAGGTGATAAATCAACATTCTGCACGCATATGATCCAGATTTAAAAAAATCATAAATTGCATGCAAAGTTAAAGGTTAAAGACGAGAGGATCGACTTTACTGCTCTGAGTTTTATCCCATTTGGCTCGGTCTCTCTCCGCAAAGCGGCTATCCGCCTGCCGAGAGCGCTGCGCAGAGCACGAACTCCGAAGCTCCGGCGACGATCCCATGGATCTCTGTAAAAGTTGCACTAGGGAACTGAAGGGTGGAGCCGTAAAGAACCAAGACCTTCAGAGCGCGAGGCAAACGGCTTAACAACGCAAAACTAGTGGAGCAGGACAAAGTGCACAAATAGACGAACAAAGAGTAATGTCCATTAAAGTTTTCTTCCACTGACACTGCAGTAGAAGAGACAGAAGGTTATTAGTAAACAGATGTAGATTCTTGGCACTCTGCTGACGATGAAGTACCCACCTTATCAGTCAGTGTTGTCGGAGATGAGTAGCCGATTCTAGCTCCCATTGATAGACAGCACACCTCTGGATTTAAAAAGGAGAGGGAAAGGGTATGTTAGATGAAGTGAAAGACAGCGCGCACCAAATCACGTACACGGTCCTCTAACTTATGGTCATATCCAGTGTGCGATGAAGATGATGTCCAACATGAACTGTGAACTATTTGACTAGGTTATGTGTGTCATATAAAATGGCTCAGTATGATATACCTCGAAGAGCCATGGAAAGCACTCCAGTGATGTTGATGCGATCAAAGGAGACAGACCCCAAAAATGTTCCGCATGGCGACGAAATTGTCTACCGGCGAGCCAATAGGCGACCCGGTCGCAGATGCGTTGTCCTGCGCCACTGTGTACAGGCGTGCGCAGAAAAGCACCACAAACAAATGAAACACCCGGTGTGAGTTCTCGGACATCCGAGCAAAAAGATAAGAATAACAGCATCCTCATTGCCAGCGGGCCCA
>CAJHNH020006556.1:157500-260000 GCA_905116865.2 Candidula unifasciata | reverse complement strand
GGTGCCTATTGTACCTCTTGTGATGCCGGGACAGTAATTCTACCACGTTTCTAAACTGTGTCTAAAGTTACAGCTGCAGCTACAGCAGCGACCCTTTCTTTAAGGTGCTGTGTTGTTCCTTATCTTATGAGCGCCCTATAAACATCAAGGTCAGTGAAAATTACACGAAACTTTGAATTGTTCTGAACATTTTAAGAAGCCACACGTGTATATCAACTAAATACTTCTTTCATAATAACACATGGGGGGGGGGGGGGTTGCCAGTTCTTCTTTATGGAGCGGAATGCTGGAGAATGACCACAAAATATGCACACAAGCTGTCCAGCTTCCACCACACATGTCTACGTAGAATTATCAAAATTTTCTGGCCAGATAAAATCTCAAACACTAAACCACTTCAAGCCACAAACCAAGAAACTTTAGACAGTATGATTACCAAGAGAAGATGGAAATGGCTTGGCCACGTTATGAGAATGACTTCTGATATACCTGCCAAAACAGCTCTCACATGGACACCAGAAGGAAGGAGAAAACAGGGGCGCCCAAAAACAACATGGAGACGAATGATGGAAAGTGACCTGAGTGCGGCATCTTTGACATGGAAAACTGCACTGAAGATTGCACAGGACAGGAAAGCATGGAAATTCCTCTCTGAAGCCTCATGTGTCACTAGGCATAACGAGAACTGATGATGATTGGGGAGGGGGAAAGGGGGGGGGGTCAAAGAAGAGGAGAATAAAAAAGAACCCAGAATTACAATATCAAGAAGTGGACAAAACTAAATTATCATACACTTATTCATCAAGCGATAGCCAGAGAAAGATGGCGGGTTTTGTGAGCTAATGCTTCCATCTGTACACCTCTACGACCCTAATGAGTCGAGTGTTATGTTATGTTATTATAATAACAGTTTCAACATCCTGGCAATCATTCACAAAACCCTGCATTTGCCAGGACATTACTTGTAAATATTTTAGGTTAGGTAAGCCTGGCCGCCAAGTTAAATTGTAAAACAAATTCTGACACCTTACAGATTTTAACTCCCCTCCCCACCTTCGGACCGGCAGAAACAAACTCTAGCCGCTGTGTTGCCGTGGCTCAAAACCCTACATAAGTTTAAATAAAATATCAACATGTAATAGGAGGTCACCATCACCATGTAATAGCCAACATGAAAAGGAAAGTCGCAGAGTATAAATCCAGAAGATAGATTTTACTGCACTGTGTTTTATCCCATATGTAGGATAAAATATATATCTCTATGCAAAACAGTTAGCGCACACAAAACCTAGTACATGTTTTTGAAATACCAACTGGCACTAGATGTCTGATGCAGACAATATCAGTTCCACCGCCTTTTCTTCGCCTCGTACATTCAGACTGAAACAGGTTGCAAACGCAGGTCAAATTATAAAATATTCTCTCTTTAAGAGAATTCGATGACGTGATCATAAGTCATGCGCACATCAAACTCGGTAAACTAAATTTCTGTGGTCACCCAAATATCTTCGACAAGGCAATAAAATAGCTCTAGTTCTGTATTCTATAGATCCTCGATATTCGTTCACAACTACATTTAACGTACCTACGTTATGTAATCCTTCTGCTATCACGTTTTAACAACATGTAATTTACCCAAGTTGTGTGATCATCTTTCTTATTATAAAAATCAAGCTGTTATCTTACCCAAGGTCTGTGATCCTCTGAACCTGGCCAGACGTTCCACACATGAGATTTCTATGTGATAGTATGACACCTAGGCAGCGATACCAAACAAGCAATGATCAACTCATTGAACAAATAAAGGAAGATAAGATAGTGAGATTAACGATTAGTGCGGATATTCATCGTAACTGTTGTCAATGCTGTCCTTTTACATTTTTAAAGGCGGTGTAGGCAACCATTCAAAACAAACAATGATCACCTCATTTAATAGATCAAAGAACATAACATTGTGAGATTAGTGAGGATTTTCATCGTAACTGTTGTCACTACTGTCTTTTTACAACCTTTTTAAGGCAGTGTAGACATGGGTCGTGAGCCTGAGGATTTAGGACCGCATGGCTAGTGCTGTCGCCACGGACAGTGCAGATAAGAATGTTTAATTTTGCCCCTGACAGAAAAACGCCATCACCTTACCGAGGGTCGAACCCAGGTCACCCGCATGAGAGCCCGGCGTTTAACCGCTCAGCGAGCCGCTCCCCATTCATCATAACAGTCCAAACAAACCCATAAAGGCTCCGATCTCCTTTTTAATTCAACTATAAGCACACGAAATATGACCACGCTTGTTCTGTATAGATTATTCATATCTTGAAATCTTCATTTCTGACAAGCGCAGGTTGCACTCGTATGTCCATCAAACTGGACATGAATATTAAAATGTAAAGGACCCTCCTTTTCCCGCGTGTTTCAGGTATATAGGGCTAGACCTTTATTTTATAGAACAAACCGCACTTGGATGGTGATGTGGAGTCACCCCTGCTGCCTTTACTTTCCAGGACTGCACCTGGTACCCACTCAAGGGTGGGTAGACCTGGGAGCCAAGGTCACTTTTGAAAAAAGTCTAGCTCAGCCAGGAAGCCAACCCACGACCTTCCTATCCGCAGGCGAGCGTCTAGCCGCTACGCCACGGCGACTCCCAGACAGGAATTATAGGTATCATTTATCGACGTTATGAATGTTAAATGTTGAGTGTTGAATGAAGAATCGACATTACAGAACTCAGGACACTCCTATAAGTGCTCAGTCCCTATCTTCAGCAGCAAGCGAAGAGTTCCAATTCCGATGATTTCGACGTTAGGGGAGGTATTTTATTGCCTGATATATATTTTTAAAAAGGTCCGGTCAGCCACACAAGAGACCATTTAACATTCTTGGGTCATATTGTGGAGTATATCGTGATGGCCTTGTGGGCTAAGAGCAATATTCAATGAAATTAAAAGCTAAGATTGGCAAGAAGAAATTAGTAATCAAAGCAGTAAAAGAACGACACAGTGCGAGCAATCAAATACACGAAATGAAACTTGGAAGTTTGGCTCCTATCTTCTGGTTGAGACTGAGCACTGATGCACTTATGTAGAGTAATGCTATGTATTACTGCAAGAAATAGTCATACGTTTGAATGTATTTTCACAAAGAATGTGAAACTGGTAGAAACGAACGTGCCCAGACTATGTAAAAGATACCCAAAATCAACAAAACTGGAAGGGGGAAAAAAAACTACACACATATATGGAAAAAATATAGACACTAGTTATTAGGACCTCAAAAATATGGAAAAGCTATAGACACTAGTTAATAACACTCCAAATATATGGAAAAGATATTGACACTAGTTAATAACACCTCAAAGACATGGAAAAGATATCACACTAGTTAATCTCACTTTATTACCTTTAGGCAACCCTGTTGATCCACTTGTGTACATTATAACAGCTATGTCGTCCAGTCTGGGTTTTTCTGGACCTACGTTTCCTGTCAGATGTTGATAAAATAACAGTATACAATATATAGCTTGCCCTACCTTATTTAACAGAATTATGTTATGTCTTGTCTTACCTTGCATGATCTTGTCTAATCTTGTTTATTTAGGTTTTTTGGGGAGACGACGTCATGCAACGTATATATGACCGACTCAAAACAGCAGTCCGTCAAACCTTTTACGCAGCCATGCCTGTTATGAGATTTAAAACCACCAGGATTCCTACACCACCAGTAAAAGAACCAGTGTCGACGTACGCCAGATCTAACTGTATATACCAATTTAAATGCACCTGTAACGCTGCATATGTGGGCAGAACTGATCGACGACTGGAACAACGGGTTGCTGAACATATTCCACTATGGTTGGTAAAAGCAATGCAGAACACTAACACCTCAACAACAACGAATCAGGTAACTTGTCGAAATAATCCATCATCAGCAATTGCGTGCCATATTCTAAATTCCGGGCACATCATTAACAGGGATGATGCATTCCGAATTATTTACAGTTCGGCTAACCGTAGATTACTTCGATACGCGGAAGCTTCAGCGATTGGCAGATTGAAACCGGAACTTTGTAGGCAAAAGGAAATGGTCGTTGCCCTACGTTTACCTTGGTAAAACAGTTTGAAATCTACTCGAATTTGTGTTTCAGTTTCTAGGATTCAGCTATTTGCTTCATTTTAATTAATTGTTACTGAAGTATGCACCTGATGAGATACAGCGAAATATGCCAGGCAATAAATTGTGCAGTCTATTGTTTGTGTCTTCTTTGTTCAAATTTACAACGGGGAAACATTGCTTTGATTATTTGAAACGTCGCCTCCCACAATCAACTGTGAAGCGACTGGATGGATTATTTAAACTGAAATGCAAAATCGCAGTACAGGATTGTCGGTTACGGTTTCTTGGAGAATGCCTTACATCTGGAATATTTCCTCACCGTTATCTTAGATCGCTGAGAGCTGAGAAAATCTGCCCAACGGTACGAAATTTGAGGCGAATGACGAAAAATTACATAGAAGAAATCCAATCGAAATTGATCAATCTAAGGCGAATTCACAGTTCGGCCTACAGTATTACTAACGATCTGACTTTGTATTGTTATTTAAAGTTCACAAAGTTTTGTATTGAAACATTGGGTAAAGTGAAAATTCAAGAAACTACACGTTTAAAGAAGTCATTGAGTTCGGAAAAGATTACCACTTCTGTGCTTGACAATGCTGAGAAACATGTGATTAATCTGTCTTCGTTTACACTCAGTAAACTACAAACTGAAGCTCTTGCTTACGGATTAAAGTTCTGCGTAAAACCTAAACAAATCAACCCCATCGAGTCACAAGCTCAATTTGAAATGTTCTTTGATCAGCTGTCGACATTGACCCCGTCGTCTACCGATTCGGTTGGTTGGTTAAAAGCTAGATTGGTGGATTTGGAACATCAGTACCGCACATCCCAGTCTAAGCAAAAGTGTCCATTATCTAAAGAGCATATTATTGCTCTGAAAACATTAAAAGCCAACGAACAATTAATAATACTGAAACCAGACAAAGGAAATGGTGTAGTTCTGATGGACAAGTCAAACTATCAAACCAAAATGGAAGAAATATTATCTGATCAATCAAAATTTCTGCTGGATTCCAAAGTAAATTACGTTAATAACATGGAAGCGAAAATGAAGAAAGTAATCAAATCACTCTTGGCAGGAAAATTCATCAGCGAAGCTACCGCTAAGATGCTCACACCGTGTGGCTCACTAATACCGCAGTTGTATGGTCTTCCAAAAGTACACAAACCTGGAATGCCCCTTAGGCCCATCCTGTCAATGATAAACTCAGCTCAACATGGTTTAGCTAAATGGCTAGCGGAATTACTAAAACCAGTACGACAATCATTTGAGCCCAAAATACTCAAAGATTCATTTGAACTGGCAGAAATACTGGACACAATGAATGTAAATCAAAAATACATGGCATCAATGGATGTAACATCACTATTTACAAACGTGCCCTTGGAAGAAACCGTGAAAATTATATGTGACCGTATAGAAAATAAACATCTGCAGGTAGGTTTACCTATTTCAAAACTTGAGGAACTTTTAATGTTGTGCACTTCGAACATCAATTTCAGTTTTCTAAAGCAGTCTTACCGCCAGATTGATGGTGTGGCCATGGGAAGCCCTCTAGGCCCTATTTTAGCGGACATCTTTATGGCACACTTGGAGGAACAGATGTCTTTGGATATTGATAGTTTAGTATTTTACCGACGTTACGTTGATGACATATTTATCATCGCCACTAACAAACAACAGGCAGAGTCGTTTCACACCAAAATGAATCAAATGCACAAAAACATCACTGTGTCCCTACAACATGAAAGTAGTAACACTTTGGCCTTTTTAGACATTTTAATCAGACGTAGAGATGATGGTACTATTGAAAGGTCAGTTTTTCGTAAAGACACTTGGACGGGCCAATACATCCATTTCAACAGTTTTGCACCTTTGCAATACAAACGTGGTCTAGTGAGGACATTATTCCACCGTGCTAGGAAGATTTGTTCCATCGACACGCTACAAGCTGAGTTTTGATACGATTAAACAAACACTGCTTTCTAATGGATATCCAGGTGGCTTTATTAAGTGCCATTGCCAGCCGCCTAAACCAGTTACCTTAGAAATGTCGGTGCCAAAAAAAACTAGCCTATATACATCTAACGTTTCGGGGAGACGACGTCATGCAACGTATATATGACCGACTCAAAACAGCAGTCCGTCAAACCTTTTACGCAGCCATGCCTGTTATGAGATTTAAAACCACCAGGATTCCTACACCACCAGTAAAAGAACCAGTGTCGACGTACGCCAGATCTAACTGTATATATCAATTTAAATGCACCTGTAACGCTGCATATGTGGGCAGAACTGATCGACGACTGGAACAACGGGTTGCTGAACATATTCCACTATGGTTGGTAAAAGCAATGCAGAACACTAACACCTCAACAACAACGAATCAGGTAACTTGTCGAAATAATCCATCATCAGCAATTGCGTGCCATATTCTAAATTCCGGGCACATCATTAACAGGGATGATGCATTCCGAATTATTTACAGTTCGGCTAACCGTAGATTACTTCGATACGCGGAAGCTTCAGCGATTGGCAGATTGAAACCGGAACTTTGTAGGCAAAAGGAAATGGTCGTTGCCCTACGTTTACCTTGGTAAAACAGTTTGAAATCTACTCGAATTTGTGTTTCAGTTTCTAAGATTCAGCTATTTGCTTCATTTTAATTAATTGTTACTGAAGTATGCACCTGATGAGATACAGCGAAATATGCCAGGCAATAAATTGTGCAGTCTATTGTTTGTGTCTTCTTTGTTCAAATTTACAACGGGGAAACATTGCTTTGATTATTTAGGTTTTGTTTTCTCTTGGTCTTACTTTTCTTTTGCTTTTGTCTTGTATGGTCCAATCTTGCTCTTTAATGTAATTTTTATTTTGTTCTGTCTTGCTTTCCATGGTCTTCTCTAGTCTTGTCCAGTCTTGCTCTGTCATATTCTGCCTTCTCTTGGAATACTTTGTTTGGTCGTCTCTAGACTTGTTTTGTCATGTTCTGCCTTATCCTGCTTTGTTTAGTCGCGTCGTCTTGCTCTGTTATGTGGTACATTGGCTTGTTATGCTTTGTTTGGTCGTGTCTAGTCTTGCTATGGTATGTTCTGCATTATCTTATCATGCTTTGTTTAGTCTTGTCTAGTCTTTCTCTGTCATGTTCTGCCTTGTATTATCGAGCTTTGCTTTATCATGGCTAGTCTTTCTCTGTCATGTTCTCCCTGGTCTTGTCACGCTTTGTTTAGTCTTGTCTAGTCTATCTCTGATGTGTTGAGTCTCGTCTAGTATTGCTCCCTCATGTCTTTTTTCTTGTTCTAACACACACAGTTCGTAGCGACAACTATGCCACGCAGTCCCAAGTCCTCAGCCTCACGACCCCTTGTCTTACATCCAAACAGTATGAAATATAAAGTTAAGGCAACAATTATAATCTAGCTCATTAGTGTTCACCTTGAGTGGGTAATATTAATTAAGAAAGCATATAATGACTAGAAGCTGGTCTGCGGATCGGAACTTTGTGGTTTCAAGTGTTGAAGAAATATATTTTGTTTTCAAAAATGACCTTGACCCCCAGATCAACCTAGCCTTGATTTGGTTCCAGGTACAAGCCATGGAAAGTAAAGGCGCCGGTGTTATACTGACCACATCAACCACCAAGTGCCGAGTGGTCTATAAAATATAGGTCTAGCCCTATGTGCCCAATAGGCTTGAAGGCTTGAAAAATTGTCCTTCACTTTTACTTTTTGTCATTAAAGAAATTTTCAATACATGGATGGATGGGTGGATTAATGAATGAGTGAATGAATAAAAGGACATAGCTGCACTCGCGACATTACCAGACGTGCTCCGTGCACCTCCCCAGTAGCCAACGAAGATTTTCTATACCTATGTCCTCAGTTGCAGCCTGATTAAAACTCCGCCTGTCCCCCCTCTCCCCGTTCCTTTTTCCCTTTTTGTTCTCCCAGGAAAACTGACCATTTCCTCTGCTCATTCAAAGATAACCCATTCTTCCAGGATGTGGACACTCAGTCTGTTTTGTTGCACTAATTACTTGATCCCAGAGAGCCTGTACTACGCCCCCTTTAAAAGTAGCTCACCGTCCAGATGCGCGGTAGCTGCACGTCTATCAGCATAACTACGAACACCCGAAAATCCTTCATATTCCTTTTTATGTGAGCCTTTATCACTTGATTAATGCCACTCTGCGCATCAGTAAATGAATGAGTTACAAAACTCCATAGGAATAGTAGTATCAATTGAATACTTCCCAACGTGCATGCAACATACTTGCGTTTAATGCGGTTCCAAATGTCTCCGCCTCTTGCACAGCCAGCACGGCAACACCTTCTAGAAGCTTCGTTTTCGCACTTGCCAGCTGCTGCCTGGTACAACCCATTACGATGAGATGGGTAACAGTGGGTGTGTTGGGTAGAACAGTCTGGAACATACGCAGGCAAACAGTTTAAATTATAGTTATATTGAACAGAATATTATCTTAAATCAGAAAGCTGGTGTTTAGTTGGCACTTTAATTTTATCCGACCACATCTCGTCGGCTTCAAGATTTCGAAGGGAATTTCGAGGGATCCCTAGGAGTTTCCCTGGGCAGTACCATTTTACGAAAAGGGGGTGAGAGAATTAGGTCTAGTGTTAAATGAATATCGACTACTACTAACCCTTAACCTTCTATACTTTAGGACGTTCTGGGGATTTCCCTACCAAATCGAGATATGGTTGTATAAAGTAACGTTTTGTTTACTTTTTTTTTTCTCTTCGTTCTATACTATCTCACAGAGCTGTTCATGACGTTTTCCTACTTGCATCGTTGTCTACCACTTGCTTTCTTGCCTTTAACTTTCGCTATGTATGTTTTTTTTTTTTTTTTTTTTCTTTTTTTTTTTTCGCTTTTTTATTATGACCGAAATAGTTTGAGTACCTCTTTTCCCCCGCAGGCTAGGTTGTAGTAAAGGTGTAGTTCACATTATAGTTGGGTTGGATAAAACAGTATCGGACAAATGCAGACAATATCTGTAGGGATGGCCTTACAGATACAATGCAGCCGAGACAGAACATCCTAGAGCATATACGAACAATATGTATTAAAAAAAAAAAGTAAAGTCGGGAGATGAGAACCAGTCATTGCACACGGTTGTAAACCATAAGTGCTCTGCAACCAGTACGGAGACTGTCCACTTGTGTCGCCGTCCGCACGAAACTCCGTAGCTATAGTGACGTTTTTCCGGTTACCCCAGAATTTAAACTCTGGTACACATTCCTAGAGACAAGTTGAGCACTGGGAACTGCCTGGTTTCAAACACCGGCCGAGAGCTGCAGCGAGTCGCAGCTGGATTTGAAAGCGAGTCTCATATCGACTGCTCTAACGTGGCTCCCATTCAATATGTATTGATAGGACGTTATATTGTAGCTACCTCAGAACATCCTAGTCATATAAAGTCTACATCATATACCTGGCATTACACTGTCTAAACAGGTGGCAAATAACTAACAGTAAGGAAGTCAAAATCTAAGTCGGCTTTTGTGGCTTATAGGATTATACACATAGTTTCATAATTTCGCACACCATGTTCGATTCACCTGCAGGCGATTTGGATTTTAGCACTAGTATGGGCACTGATTTTTAAGACGATCGAAACTACAGAATGTAAAAATTCCAAGTAAAACCACAAACAGATGACAGCTGGGACCGGTTGGCGACGCCTCGATAAAATAGATGCACTTTTTTTTTTAAACACGTGAAACACAACATTCTTCTTCTTCTTCGCATCACTGGCTGTAAACTCCGGCGGAAAGTTTTGGTTGCATGTCACCTCTGAACTTTAACCTTGTTCCGGAACCTGAGTTTTGCTTGCAGATCTGAATTAATTGTATGCAGATTGTTGGTTACTTGCCTCTCAGGCAGATGCATTCAGACTTCGAAGGAAGACCCCAATTAGTCCACTGTTACGACATGCTTGTTGGGGAGGCAGGGGGTCCATTCTTGTTTTCCCTACAATATGGCCCGGAAACCCACACGGGGAATACACAAAATGAAGTAGGATGTCTCTCACCTGGAACTTAGGCAGAAGCTCGAAACTGGTGATCACAAGGGAGACTTCAGTTTCATTAATGCCGTGTATCAACGCATCAACACCAAGGGTTGCATACAGAGTGACCACTGCAACAATCAGACATTAACGACATCAAACCAGTAATACCAAAAGTGTTACTCTATGTTACCACTGCAACAATCAGACATTAACGACATCAAACCAGTAATACCAAAAGTGTTACTCTATGTTACCACTGCAACAATCAGACATTAACGACATCAAACCAGTAATACCAAAAGTGTTACTCTATGTTACCACTGCAACAATCAGACATTAACGACATCAAACCAGTAATGCCAAAAGTGTTACTCTATGTTACCACTGCAATAATCAGACATTGACGACATCAAACCAGTAATACCAAAAGTATTACTCTATGTTACCACTGCAACAATCAGACATTACCGACATTAAACCAGTAATACCAAAAGTGTTACTCTATGTTACCACTGCAACAATCAGACATTGACGACATCAAACCAGTAAAACCAAAAGTATAACTATATGTTACCACTGCAACAATCAGACATTAACGACATCAAACCAGTAATACCAAAAGTGTTACTCTATGTTACCACTGCAACAATCAGACATTGACGACATCAAACCAGTAATACCAAAAGTATTACTCTATGTTACCACTGCAACAATCAGACATTAACGACACCAAACCAGTAATACCAAAGGTGTTACTCTATGTTACCACTGCAACAATCAGACATTAACGACATCAAACCAGTGATGCCAAAAGTGTTACTCTATGTTACCACTGCAACAATCAGACATTGACGACATCAAACCAGTAATACCAAAAGTGTTACTCTATGTTACCACTGCAACAATCAGACATTAACGACATCAAACCAGTAATACCAAAAGTGTTACTCTATGTTACCACTGCAACAATCAGGCATTGACGACATCAAACCAGTAATACCTAAAGTGTTACTCTGTTACCACTGCAACAATCAGACATTAACGACATCAAACCAGTAATACCAAAAGTGTTACTCTATGTTACCACTGCAACAATCAGACATTGACGACATCAAACCAGTAATACCAAAAGTGTTACTCTATGTTACCACTGCAACAATCAGACATTGACGACATCAAACCAGAAATAACAAAAGTGTTACTCTATGTTACCACTGCAACAATCAGACATTGACGACAATTAACACAAAGAGTGATACACTGTGTTATCACTGCAACAATCATTCAACCACGTTTAGTGTAACTAAATTACACACTTAAAACATAACAGAGATTATGTATTTAACAATAACTGTACGATGTTAAAGGGGTCACTATTTATGTTAAAACAACAACAACAATTACTACTACTACTATTGCTGCTGCTGCTACTACTACTACTGATGCTGCTGCTACTACTACTGATGCTACTGCTGCTGCAGCTACTACTGCTTCTGCTGCGGCTGCTGCTGCTGCTACCAATGCTGCTGCTACTACAAGTACTACTGCTACTACTACTTTTGCTGCTGCTGCTGCTGCTAATACTACTACTACTACTAATACTACTACTACTACTACTACTACTACTACTACTACTACTACTACTACTACTACTACTACTACTACTACTACTACTACTACCGCTGCTGCTGCTGCTGCTGCTGCTGCTGGTGCCACTTCTACATGCTATGCTTGTACAAAGTTATAGGTCACAAACTCACTTGGAAAATTGAACCTAAAGCAAGTCTGTGCAGCGATCATCCATTCAGCCCTGGTTTCCGCAAAGATGACTAGTCTCGACCTTGGTTTGTGACCTAGTGCTCTCAGCCCATTCCCAAAGTTGTTGATTCTGCTGTCCACTTGAGCAAAAGTCTCCCACTGGTAAGCTCCCAAAACCAACTGCAAAATAAAATGAGCCCACAGATTAGTTAACTAAATGACCCAGGATAGCTCTTCCAGTCCCGCGCAAATGTTGCTATAACACTTCCAGTTCACAAGATAGTGTATAATATGGTATAAATAGTGTTTGTAAGTTAAAAACGCTTCTTTTTCATGGTTCTTCACGTTCACCGGCTGTAATTTCCAGCGGAAAGTTCTGGTTGTTCGACCACTTGTGGACTTCATTCTTGCTCTAGAACTTGACTTTTGAGTGCACATCCGTTTTAGAGATCTAGATTATTTGTATGAAAACTATTAGTTTGCTGTTTCTTAAGCAGATGCACTTTAAGTTGGAAGGAAACACCCCCCCCCCCCCCCTAAATTAGTCAGTCGTTTTTTACTACAGGGGGGCAGTTGTCTATTTCTTCCCTTCCCTTATGCGGTTTGGAAGACACACTGGAAAATAAGTTGAAACAACAGCCACGGAACAAAACTAGCTAGAAAAACAACTGGCATATAAAAGTTCAGAAACGTGTACGATGTAAATAGTAATCAATGGGGTCCTAATGGAGCAATGATGCGCAATACAAGACTCTGTATGTCTAGTAACCTCTCTTGCTCAAGCCTACCTCACCTTCACGTGGTAGACCCTGTTCTTCCCAGCAATCCAGTTTAAGGTTGGAGTCTCAACTCCCAGCGGGAAACCGGATGGGACAACAAACGAAGTAAAGGCGAAAGACGAATCGATGAGCCTACTCTCCTCGAGTATGACTACAGTTTACCCTAGCAAAACAAAGTGCTTAAGTCGGAGGCATCCAGCCAGGAGGCGCACCACAGCAATCAGGATGCCTCGCACACACGCCATGGCAACGAAAGAAGAATAGTAATCAATGAAGGCGATGTTGAATTTGTTCGTACTGAGAGAATAAAAATTAATTTGACAGACTAACGCAGATGTGTTAAAAGATGTGCTACCATTGCCACACTTGGACATTAGTAAAAGATCTTCTGCGTAAATTTAGCACCAATGAAGCGAGATGCCAGAAGAAAGCATGCCGGTTTAACCGTCCGAAACCAACTGGGACATGATACTAGGGACACAGTGTAGGAACATCATACTGGCGTAAATTCATTGAAATGCAAAAGATCAGATGATCTGGTTACTTCTGCGTTAGTCTCCCCAAATAGGGTAGGTAACTTTTCATTCACAAGTTTGTTGGGCTGGTCGACTTTAATGAAGGTTACGGGTGTGTCCAGCTCTGTTGTTTGGTTTCTGCGATGTCTTGCATTTTGTATTCATTCCGTAGAAAGAGAATGCCTGTGACATAGGTTGCAGCAATTTCTAGGGGGTTTGTGTTAGACCCAGTTTCTCCATGGTTTTGAAGTGTTAAAAGCATCAACGTGCTGGAATATACAACATGCGATATCAACGGCATTGCTAAAAAAAAAAACAGTAACCGCGTGAGAAGGCCACGAGCTCAGGAACTACCAATCAGAAGTGAGCTAGTGTGTATATGAGAGGGGTCTGGGAAGACTAAAGTTGAACTAACCCATGATTTGGCCATCTCGTCAGAATATGTGTGTGTGTGGTGGAAAGGGGGTGGGGAGGTTGGACTACCAAGACATGTGTACATCTGAGAACACAATTGTTCAAATCCTACATACAGCAATGTTTAGCATACCTTAATCCAAGTTTAGTGCAAGTAACGATTCCCGGCCCAGGCACACCGTGATTGGGCGTTCATTCATGCTTAGTAACCTTTCAAACGCGCGACTCTCTGTTACAGGGGTGTCAGCTTGTGCTCTGTTATGTATATATTAAGCTTCGTGTGAGCGGTCAGGTACACAACTGCGTTTTACTCGTTGTTCCTAGCGGCCGGCGACGTTGCGCATATCCTAGCCTTCTCGGACTTAAAGTATGACATGAATTTACTTCAGTTGTCAGCGCTGACGACCGACAAGAAGGGTCGAAGGCAGAATGTTAACACTTCTGAAACCACGGTACGTACTCTGCACTATCTCGCTAGACCTAGGCTGAGGCTGTGGTGCTGAGGCTGTGAAAGAGGGAGAGGGGGGGGGGGCTGTTAGAGCCAGTTCTAGACGTTCTGAGGTATTTAAAAGCGGTCACATATGTGCCTGGGCCGGGAATCGCTAACTGTACCCCGAGTTTTTTTAAATTTAATTTTTACACCTCCTTTCCTTTCTCAACTTTCGTTTCATATTAGCTCTCCCTGTTAATATTTTCTACCCATTACATATTTCGGGTACCATGCTGACCTCGCAGGTTGTTTAATTAGTTAGTTGCTTTGTCCATTATGTCTCTGTGTCGACAAAGGGGCCCTATAAAAGACAAAATAATAGACCCACTGCTCCTACACCCCTCCCCTCCCCTCCCTCCCACAATTCCACCCCTAGACAAGCAGCTCGTAAAAGGAGGCTTTTCATTTTAGGAGTTTGCTGAAACCAGATGGTTTGCCGACAGGGCAGATACCACAGCCTAGCTGTAAACTCAACACAACCTCCCTGCAGCCCTCAAGGGCGAATATAGAAAAAGAAGAAGTTCACTGGTTAAAAAACACTTGCGGAAACTTTCAGATGTATTTATGTGCGTCTTCTCCATTCCCCCATTAGCGCTTGCATGTCATTGTTTATGCCATCTTTCGCAAATTATTGATATCAATGATATTATCACCTTGATTAGATCAGTCTTGGCTACGATAAGCTCGAAGATTGTATTTTTAATCTCCATGATGCTCACCCACACAAAAACATTACTACCTCTAAAGACAGATCAAATGAATATTTTGAGGTCTGGATTTCTTTCATGTAATTGTTTGTCAGGAAGCTGAAATATTTTTGTCATATCAAGCGCCACTACGGATTGGAAAAAATATAGCAGAAGGTATGATACCAGGAAGGAGGGGCAGGGGCCGACCGACACGAAGATGGGCACAGGATATAAGTGACTCCTTGAGTATGAAAGTAAATGAGGCGAGAAAACTGGTGAGAGGCCGAGTTTCTTTCCGACAGACTGTGATGATGATGAATTATTTGTCAACCGTCTCAGAATTTTTTGAGAGCTTTTACTAAACTTAGTGTAAGGTGCACTTTGTTGCTTTGAAATAGATAAAGATAAAGTCGAGAGAGCTATCCCATATGAATCGGTCTCTCTCCGCAGAACGATTAGCTGCGTCACAGAAAGCACGAACTCCATAGCTCCCGCGGCCATCCTGGGATCGGCGTAAAAATTGCACCTTTAGATCGCAACAGTAAACGGCTTGACCACTTCGCCACAATGACCACATTTTAAAACGTGCAGAGTGAAACTCGAGAAATTACGCGTTTAAGAGTCACTTTGCAGATTGTTCAATTGCGAGAAGATCGAACACCCTCAACTGGTTTTTACTCTACATGCTAGTTCTTTCGTCGCAGAGCTTTCTACCAACTAGAGAGTTGCACGAAGCGAGAAATTCTGTAATGTCAGGGAGAGCATTCCAGGGATATTGAAAACAGCTATGTCTGAATTGTGAAACCGCGCTCACTACCATTGATTCAGCCACTTAGGTTGATTATTAACAACAATATAAGGCAAATTATACCTGCCATAATATTGCCTTTATGTCACACTGACCTATTTGTTTTACTAATCTAGTAATCAAAGAGACATCCGATACCTCCACACAAAGAACACACAATTGTAGTGTGGGGGGTGGGACAGGTGGAGGAAGCTAAGCTAATTATAGACTATGAAGCCTCTTTTTAATTATGTACATACTTTTTTTTTAGATGAATGTGTTTATATATTTCATTTGATTTCATTCGTAGAAAAAAAAAAAAACAGAAGCAATGATAATTACTAAGAAAACTGATCCTCCAAAATGCAACATCAAAGTAAATGGGACAAATCTAAAGCAAGCTGATATGTTTAATTAAGTACCTGGGTACCCTGATAATATCAGATGGAAGATGTATTAAGGAAGTAAAATGTCGAATAGCTCAAGTGAAGGCAGCATTTTTCAACATGAAGAATATTTTATGTTACCTTTCTTTGTCAATTGAGACGAGACAGAACATTCTTCAAAGCTATATAAATACTAAGTTGATACACGGTTGTGACTTATGAACAGTTGGTAGATTAGTGAACAATTATTTGAAAGCTGTCGAGATGTGGTTTTATGGACGAATGATGAGAATACCCTGGACAGATAAAAACGAGTAATGAAGACGTCTTGAAAGAAATTGACTCACGAAGAAAACAGATCGCCCACATCACAAAGACACACTCTACATTCTTTGGTCATGTCATGAGGAGAAAACTGGAGTACATCGTAACAGCAGGCAAGTTGGAGGGGAGGGGAGGCAGAGGGATACCGACAAAACAGATGCTGGACAGTTTGACATATTGACATGGAGAATCATCTGTGTCAGAATTGATTGAAAGTATACGAGACAGAAGGTTGTGTATAGACATGACTACCAACGCCACACGACATGAACTTTACGAAGAAGATTATTTCATTCAATTTATTTATCATTCACAACAAGCAATAATATTATTTATAATACTGTTAGTAGTAGTATTGTTATTCCTACCCAAAGTAGTTCAGGATCCTCACCGGTGCAACGGAGTCTGTGCACTGAGCTGAGATTCTTCGGACTCAGGCTTGAGTTAGAAGTAGAACGGTGCATGTATTGATTACTACCATGATGTCGATTCTTTGTTTAAACCATTAAACCATCAGTCTTTTTCTCCATTTAGTTCTACCCTGTACAATAAGTTTGTGGATGGAATCCAGCCCAGCAGCTTTGGCCTCTCTTATCAACGTTTGAGTTAGGGTTTCTTTTGAGCATCCTCACTTCTTTTATCCCCAAATCATCTACTTCGGTGGAGAGAAGAGTGTCAAGGCGACTGGCAGAGAAACGTAGAGAAACTGGTGCTGTTTCTGCGGATGAAACTACATCACTTAAGACAAAAGAGAAGCATACTACATCCTCTGAAACAGATTCTTTAGATAAAGTTAAAGAAATCAGTAATTCTAAATCTAAATTTTTTTTTTTTAGATTGCCTAGAACTACAACCTGTTGAAGCTGATTCTAGTAATATACCTGTAAATACAGAGGACAGTTATTTGTTGAAGACAAACTCTGATGATAATGCCTGTTTGATGATTTTATGCTGGTTCTTCACGGGATGTGTTTAATTTATAAATAATAAGCTGTCTCTTTACCCATTTGTCGCATAGTCTGATTACTCCATATCCCAAAATGGCGCGATGCCTGTCGTGCAATGTTGATGGTGCCCGTACGTCATTAAAATTGATCGCGTGGGAAACTGCATCTGTTGGTGACTTCTTCTACCATCAATGTTGAATCGGATTTCTAATGTCGGACTGTTTGTGTTAGCACTTCGGATGGCTACCGTATGCTTTAATACATGTGTATGCTAGATATGCTGAGACAGCAATCTGTCAATATTTTCACAAGGGACTGCGATAAACATTATGTGTTTTTCGTTGGCACAGAAGCGGAGCAAAGATTGGGGTGACCCATCCCTTAATACCCAAAGTAATTGTTTATTGTTATTCAACGGATCAAAATCATGGCATACGGGTGTAACCCATAAGTGCCCCGTTCTTCTTCTAACTCAAGCCAGAGTCTGAAGAACCTCAGTGCAGTGCACGAACTCTGTTGCACCGGCGAGGATCCCAAAATACTTTGGGTAGATTTTAAACTCTAAATATTGCCTGGGCAGCGCCGTTAAGCTACTCTTTTCGATTTCCAACTGACAATGGATTTTACGTGAAAAAATCCCAGCCTTCCCTGGGGCTTGAACCCGAGACCTCTAGCCCTCGAAGCAGAAACCATGCCTTGAGACCACTCAGCCCCTTTAATACCCAAAGACTGCTCCTCTAATTTGCAAAAAATTTTGCGGCAGACAGTGCTGAAATTACACCGCCTGCAACGAAAAGAATAAAACACAAAATAAAGCCATGGGAAATGTTATTATGTTTTCTTTATCAAGAAGGGTCCTATTTCATTTAAGTACAATTGAAAAATCAATATTCTCAAAAGCTGTGTTTTTTTTTTTTTTTTTTTGTCTCACTACTTGATATAATTGAAATGTCTCATGTCTGCTATTATTTTGAATTATTTTATTTTGTTGATTTATGTCTATTGTGCAATGCATTGACTGACTTTCTACCCCACCAGGACATCACACAAGCGATAAACACCCGATGACACAATGTGAAACTATGTGGGTGAGGATCACCGTGGAGAGGTCGCAGAAACCGCGTTCACCCCTTAGGCCATATTTATGGCCTGGCTATATTGCGGTCCCTGGCACGAGCAAGAGTAGGGCTTTAAAGAACGAAAAATTTCATCCTGAAAAGGACAAGAAGTATACAATAGTGCAATGCATTTATGTTATTGCCCTAATATATTGTGTTTATCTGTCCAGTAAAGAATGCGTTTTGTGGTCTCTTCTTTTTCTTCGGTGTGAAAGGAAGTTTTAGATCTGCTTTCTGCTTCTTGCTCTTCTGAATGCCTTGGGCATAGGCACGTCGTGTTGTTTTAAAGTTTCTCTGTTGCTATTTCCCCATCTTGGTCTTGTTCTGCCTCGTGCTTGATACCCTTCTCATCTTTTAGTGTGTGTCTTGAATTGTATGGCGTCACAAGGCATTCTCTTCAAGTGGTTCAACCAATGGATTTGCTGTCCTTGTATGAAAGACATTTTTTGTATGACATTTTTCCTGGTATCCATTTGTTTTGGGCTGGTTCGAGCTGAGAGTCGCAGGCAACTTATAACAATTAGCTTTTATACGGATTCGGACAAAAGACAGCAGGATCGGCAAAAAAGCATGTAGCCATTACAATCACCATCACCATCATCGTGTGACATGTCGGTAAACGTAGGCCTCATGGTTCTCTATCCCACCCGATCATAAAAATCAAGGAATAGATCCCTTTGTTTGTTTTAAACCTATCCCACCCATATCAGTTATCCAGGTATTTACCTTTAGGTTCTTTAATATTATTTTACCCCAGATGACGTCACAGGACAGTCCAACATTTTAGAGGGTGGTAAGATTGGGTTTCCCGGCTTTCTAATTCTTTTAACGACCCCAAAACATCTAGAACTGGCCCTAACCCCAACCCACCTACGTCCTACGAGAGAGTGCAGCCTAGGTCCCACTATTGCATGCAGCCTAGGTCCCACGACTGCATGCAGCCTATCCACCACCCCCTGAAATGTTACACTGTCCCAAGATCTGTGGATTTTCCCTGTTTGGGGTAGGATAATAATAAAGCACCACTCTTTGCCCCCTTCCTCCACCCCGCCTTTCCTTTTTAAATAACAGATGCCACATACAATAATCAAGCAAACATGTATTGATTAGCACTCATAGAAAGAAACAGAAAGATGTAAGGACACAAAAAGACGACATGAAAATCTAAAGCTATAGAGTCCATGGCGGGAATCAGATTTGTCACCTTCAAACACGACAGCGCTTTGCTGCAGAAACAAGTGTGCTAAGACGCATGGCTAGGTAGACCCCCCCCCCCCCCCCCACAAACTAATGTTTTAGTTAGCCATGTCTGTCGTATAGCGTTTATATCAAAGAAAAAGATAACTCCGAAATGTGACACAGCAACAACAACAACAAAAAAAAAAAAAGGGGGGGGGGGAATGTGCCTAACCAAGTCAATAAATTGAAGTATTTGGGGTCATTTATAACATCAGATGGACGATAAGTGAAAGAAATTAGGAGCAGAAATGGTCAGGCAAAGGCAGTATTTCAGAAGATGAAAAGTATCTTATAAAGCACTCTCATTAAACATCAGAAAACGAGCACTGAAATGTTATATCGAGCCTGCTCTGTTGTATCTTAGTGAATCTTGGAATGTGAGCAAATTAAGAAGAGTTTGAATGCAACTTAGATGTGGTTCTTAAGAAGAATTTTGCGAATACCTTGGACTGTCAGAATAGCTAACAATGATTGCCTGGAAATAGCTAGTGAAAGTAGAACATTATATGCAACAAAGAGAAGAAGACAAAGTTCTTTGGTCATGTGATGAGAAAAGGGGCACGGGATTCATTGTGACGGCTGGAAAGATCACTGGTAGCAGAGGAAGAGCAAGACCAAGATAACTGATGGTGGATGACTTAAGACAGTGGCATGGAGGAATATTATCAGTGGAATTGATCTAGAACACCAAACAACCGAGATCTGTGGAGATGTATGAACGCTGGCAAGGCACTTGAAGATGACGATGATCGTGTAGCCTGAATCCGCCAAGATAAAATACATATGGAGGTTCTGGTTGGTCGTGTGCCTCATTGCACCTGTTTCTACAGCGAGGCGATGTCGTCATTTAGAGGTGAAATGTTCAGTTACCGACAAGGATACTAATGCTTTTGATTGTTATGTTGATTCCAAGTATTTCCTATCTTTGTATTTCTTTCAATGAATACTAGCCAATATATGGTTACTTGTTTATATATATAAACACACATATATATATATATATATATATATATATATATATATATATATATATATATATATAACACTCTACGATTTCAAGGGTTCCTTATCTGTTTATTTCTATGTATTGCAAGATGTCAGCGTGTTTTCCAAGAGTTTATTTCTTATCATAACATGCCCAAAAATAAATTTTACGATCCATTAACTGTTCTCAACTGTCTAGATGAGGTTGGTCTCGTTTGTTTTTCTATCAATCCAAGATATTCTTTGCATTCCTTTCATCAAGCATGTTTGCTCGGTTAGTGATTGTTTTTCGGCTTATTTGTTTACTTCGTCCGTGTCTCACGTGCATATAACAACACAGGTTTCTTAAGCATTTAATACTATATTTCGTAGCTTTACTTTGGCTAGGACGACTGCATATGAGACTTTACAGTAAAACATCTGAGATGAAGGCGAGAGGAAGACAAAAAAGGAGATGGGTCAATGATGTAGACAAAACCTGCAAAAAGTTGAACAAATCTATCACTCAAGCCACCCCAGAAGCGCAAGACAAATATAGAAAACAACCACCCTGGCTATAACCTGGTAAAAGTAAGACGGAAAAAAAAAAAGAAGAAGACTTTGACTAGGTCAACGTCTGTAGCTTAGGCGTTGGAAACGCTCTTCGTAACGAGGGGTAGGGCAGGGTTCGATCCCAACTGCATGAGATTTGGCAGAAGACCACCTTGCATTGGTTTTGACTGTGGTATAAGGAGCTGAAGTTGAGTTGCAATGCCAAACTAAAGTTAGTTGCTTATCTTTTACCAGACGTTGCAGAACTAACCCTAGCATTATTTGGCGGTTGTGGTTATTCTAGGTAAATGTTACGTTCATTAGTTTGCCACGGCTCACTGAACGGTCGGCTCTCGTTACCACTGTCAAAACCAATGAAAGGCAAAAGAAATTGCATGCAGCTGGGATCGAACCGGGCACCCTGGGATTAGGAAGCTCACCACGCAACGTAAATTTGTTGCCTAGAGTAACCACAACAAGTCGGCTCTGTGGCAAAGTCGATGCGAACGCTTCGTAATGCTGGGGTGCCCGGTTCGATCCCAGCTGCGGGCTATGCGCCTTGTGTTGGTTTCGACAGTGGTATCAGGGAGCCGACCGTCCAGGGAGCAATGGCAAACTACTGGACGTAAATTTGCCTAGAGAAACCACACAACAGCCTGGGGCTGCTGGGTTTGGTTCTGCAACGTCCTGTAAAGGATACGCAACTAACCTTAACCACAACAGCCGAACAATGCTGTGACTGGTTCAGCAACGTCCTGCAAAGGATACTCGACTTCCTTTTACAGTTGTGGCTAGACAACGTTGAGCTGAGTTGAGTCAAGTTGGAAACCGTCATCCCAGCACTCAAGTAATCTCGACAACCTGATTTTCAGCAGCTAGTTTACAACTATAATACGGATGGCACCAGTAACAGTGTGTGTCGATCTTGTCTTTCCTCTGAGTGAAGCGTGTTGGCCATATGACAACGCAGAGTCTATAAAGCACCTCACCACTCTGTCTCACTGCTCATCGTCAACCAAGTCGCCTACTGGCTCGCCAGTAGACGAATTCGTCGCCCGTCAGGAGACAGTATTTGGGTCTGTCTCCTTTGAGACACAGCAGGAATCCTTTCCAGGGCTTTTAGTGACGTGCAATTTATATGGCGCATATAACCTAACCTAGTCACAATTATTACCTAAAGCTGGTAGAACGTGACGCTTTTTTTATCCGTCAAAGCATTGGACTAGATTGTCTCACTCGTCTGCAGTGTCCAGACAACGTAGAATCTACGAAACACTGAACAGACATAGACTGCCAAACTGCCAATTACTGGTAATCTAATCATCTTAGTTTCAGCTTCATAGCAAACGGGTCACCCCATAGTTGCTCCGCTCCTGTGCCAACTAAAAACATTAGGAATGTTTATCACAGTCCCTTGTGGAAATATTGACAAACTGCTGTCTCAACAAATGCACTAGCATACACACGCATTAAAAGCATACGGTAGCCATCCGAAGTGCTAACACAAACAGTCCGTCATTAGAAATGCAGTTCATCATGGATGATAGCAGAAGGTACTAGCAGATCAGCAGTTGCACACGCGATCAATTTTAATCACATAATGGCACCACCAATATTGCGACAGCAGGCACCGCGCCATTTTCTGAATCCACAGTTCACACCACCACGTTTGTCACAGTAGAAAAGCATTCCAAATGAAATCAGCAGCTCACAGTGTCACGCCATGCACTCAACTCAGAAGCTGGTCGACGAAACTGTCCTTTCAGTCAACAAATGGAGCAAAAATATACCGGCCGTCGTCTGGCAGAAATTAAAAAAAATTGCCACGGCTCACAACAGTAACCGTGCCTAGCGTCTATTTTGACCGGAAGGGTCCAATTAATGCCTGTTTATGCCATTTCTGCGGTGGAGGCAGGGGAGTCTTTTGAGCCTGAGAATTTACGGCCGAATGACTAGTGCTGTCGCCACGACTGTGCAGGTGAGGATTTAATTTTGCCCCCGACAGAAAAAATCCCCAGCCTTACCGAGGATTGGAACGCGGGTCTCCCGCATAAGAGCAGAGCGTTCAAGACGTTCGACCAGCCGTTCCTCACAGACATAGACACATTCACATAAACTTGCCTTTTTGAACGTTTTCCCGTTTGGTTGCACCTCATCGTCCTCACTAATCACATCCCGTGTGCCCAGACAGGGATGGCTGGAGTAGATATTGCATGCCCTGGAGAAGAGATCGTCCAGGGTAGTACATTCAGGGAAGATGGACGTTGTTAGACCAGTCGATGGAACATCAACAGATCTCCATGGATCCGAGGGTTTCCCTGACACTGGCTTTGCCTGGCATGGAGATAGATATAAGCAATGACCACGGCGTAAAAAATTACATGGAAAGTGTTAACAACAAAGATGTCATGCTGACTGACAACACCCCTCTCACTCCACACATACACACATAAACAAACACATTTTAATAGAAAGGCACCGAAATTCTAAGACTTATCGACGCCTGGGTGGCTTACTGTTCCTCTAAGTGGGAACTCGATCGCTGGTCCTAAGATGGTCGTGTCTGATAATAGCATTAACACTAGGGTACTTGGTGGCGAGCAGTTTATAGCAACGAATATGACTACAGTATAACCAAAAGCTCCTCTTTGGGTTATGCTGGCTGGCCGTAGTCGAATGAAAAACAACAATTCTAAGACTCAAACATTTCATATAATTCTTAAAAGAACAAAGGCTAAAATAGTTAGGTTATCTGACCACAAAAAGTGGTAAAGTACCCCCCCCCCTGTCCCCCCCCCCCTCCAAACTCAAAAGGCACATCGGGTATATGGAGCTATGGAAGAAAATAATTAAAAAGAGACTTAAAACTCACTGGGTCCACTCATCAATCCACACAAATGTTATGAATCAATAGCGTACCTTGATCCTCTTTGACTTCTGAAGGACCCTGTCTGGTCTCTGAATGATGAAATATGGAACAAACGTGATGATATCTATAACAAAGGCCAGGAACTTTAGTATCAAAACTAACACTTTCACTGTGGCTTCTGACATTCTCTAGATGAAAGAAATCTCTGGTGCTTTCAACTTATTGATCCAGGCATAGAATTCCTAGTTTCTCAGCTTGAAGAAAGATTTGGCGGCCTAAAACTTGAAGATACCTAGAAAAAGATAATAAAATGTTTACAAAATAAAAAGAAAGAGTAACAATTGACTGTAGAAACACTACGAAACACACAGAATATCTCAGTGTAGATAAAAGTCTGCAAGTCGTTTCCTCTGAGCTTTGAATATTGTCGAGACCCTGCACTGACTTCTTGCTGAATCATTCTCCAATTGTAGAGACTATTTTGCTGCACCGCCTACTTGATCTGAGATGTTGGCCTCCCCAGGTGCGCTTCATCACAAAGTAGCTCAACGCCAAAGGAGCGGCATCTGCCAAACTATCAAGCTGCTCATTACCTTGTGCCCCTGAGCAGAAAATCCTTGAAAGATACGAAAACACAAATGTAAGATGTTTTTTCCCCCAACTATATTAGCATTACTGTTGTTTCTATGTAGGATGCAATTTTTAGTTATTTCGAAGCTCAATCCTAGCTTTTGCGGGGGAGGGGGTGGGGGGGGGGGGGCAAATATAGCTGGGCTTTAAATATTGCCTAACGGCTGAACAGGAATTCTGGGACCTCTCCACGGGTGATCTTCATACGCATGGTGGCACTTTGTGTCACCGGGTGTTTATCGCTTGTGTGATGTCTTGATGGGGTACAACTTACCTACCTACCTTTTCCCAACACCGTCTGCCGCGTAAATAGAAACTTGTTAAGTCGTGGATTGTGAAAACACACTCGTCAACCCTCTTCGCCACTGGGCCACGCATACAGTTATTGTAATTTCTAAACCCTCTCTGTCACATGCTCTGTTCTCAATTCTCAGCAAAGCTTAGAGGGACATCCAGAGGTAGGACTTAGTACAAATGAAAGACACAAACTTAGACAGAATTCACTGCTTGTGTAGACACTACAGTGAAGTGTTTGATAGACGTAACAAGATAATCTTGTGAGTGAAATTGCTGAATGGCTGCAAAGTATTTAAGATCGTATTTACTAGGTTATAGTTCTCTCAGATATGGTAAAGGTTATGGTACCTTGGAAAGAGAATGCTATGATGAAGGAAACTAACATTTGTTCGCTGTCGTTTCTTCTTCTTCTTCTTCTTCTTCTTCTTCTTCTTCTTCTTCTTCTTCTTCTTCTTCTTCTTCTTCTTCTTCTTCTTCTTCTTCTTCTACTTCTACTTCTTCTTCATTTTCTTCTTCTTCTTCTTCTTCTTCTTCTTCTTCTTCTTCTTCATCTTTTTCTTCTTCTTCTTCTTCTTCTTCTTCTTCTTCTTCTTCTTCTTCTTCTTCTTCTTCTCCTTCTTCTTCTTCTTCTTCTTCTTCTTCTTCTTCTTCTTCTTCTTCTTCTTCTTCTTCTTCTTCTTCTTCTTCTTCTTCTTCTTCTTCTTCTTCTTCTTCTTCTTCTTCTTCTTCTTTTCTTCTTCTTCTTTGTCTTCTTCTTCTTCCTGTTGAAGCTAAAACAAAAGTACTCTCCGTTCTTCTGTTTCTCCTATCCTCGGATGAAAAACATATTCGGAGGCCAGAAGCCTCGTTGACAGTTATCGTGCAATCTAAATTTGTATGTGCACCAAACAGCCTTGTCTTCATTGAGGCTTGAACAGGTTAGATGACATTAGTGTTTCGGGTACAAGCTCAGCAATTTCGGGCTCCATGTTAAATGAACACATCTGCGTACAGGGGTACTGTTGACCCACAGAAAGCATCACACAAGAACGAGACTCCATGGCTTTCAACCACGACTATGGGGATTTCCGAGGCAGCTTCACTTTCGAGCAGAACATTATACAATCATCCCATGTGAAGTAATATTTGTTCTTGTTGTTGTTGACATTATAGTTTACCCTGACTGGACTTCATGTTACTTCGCAACCGTCTTCTTTTTCTCCAGCATTCCAAGCCCTTCAAGTTCATTGACGCAGATATCACCCGCCTCCACTCATCTCTCTGGTTGGCCTTCTGCAGCGTTCCAAGCCCTTGAGGTTCATTGCTGCAGATATCACCTGCCTCCATTCATCTCTCTGGTTGGCCTTCTCTTTCCAAGTGTTTGCAGGTCTTTGTGAAATTTATTTCTCCATCGTCTTCTTTATCTGTCTCGTGGTCTACGACACTTCATCTCTCTTGTGTATACAGTTTTTACCTCTCTGTCATCTGACATTCTCTCAATATACTCCAGCTATTTCAGCCTATTAGCTCTCATGATGTAAATGATCAATGGTGATTTAAACAGATTAGGACTGTCGTTATCTCACTCTCCATCCCTCGCTGTTACATCTTTGATGGGTCCAAAGATTCGTCATAATACGCTGTTTTCGAAAACCATGTAGTATGTCTTTATCTCTTTAAGTTGTGCTCCAAGTTTCAGAGCCATATAAAACGATTCGTCACCGACACAACGCCTTACATAACCTTACGGGTAAATAGAGTTTTTGGGGCCCGACCTGCGGGATTCTCTTCCGAGTAATGATGCACTGCAATTTGTGTCACATGGTGTTTATTGCTCAGTGTACGGTCCACTCTCACTCACATACTTTCGAAAGACGTACTACACAACAACAACAAACAATAAAAACGAATAGACAACTTTTTCAAGAACTGACAAGAAATACCCATTCACGGGATATTTAAGTATTCGCGGTCGTATTCTGTCTGGGAGGGTGCTGAAGATAATGAGGACGATTGTTAATCTTTAGGAGTACCTACAATATGTGAGGAAATAATGCCAGTCTGAGAAAAGGCACAAAGAAAATCTGTATTCATCTCTCCCCATGGTTCGAAGATGTTGAGATTGGGAATGTGGTCACGGTAGGAGAGTACAGCCATCTTTCCAAGACTGTCATGTACACAATATGTTGAAAGTGACCAAGACTTCAGGCTCAAAGAAAGACTTGACTGACTGACTGACTTTCCAATCCACTAGGACATCACACAAGCGATAAACACCCGATGACACAAAGTGCCACCATGTGGATGAGGATCACAGTGGAGAGGTCCCAGAAACCGCGTTCAGACAATTGGCCATATTTATGGCCTGCCTATATTGCGGCCCCTGGCAAAAGCCAGGGTGGGGCTAACAAAAAATTTCGTCCTAAAAAGGACGAAACATTTATTAACGAGGTATTTGAAAGAAAGACTTCAGCAAAGTTTGAACCTGTAGATGTGTCATCTCAGCAGCAAAACAGGTTTTAAAAGTCTAACTACCTCGCCAGCAAGACAGCCTAATAAAACCACAGTAAGCCAAGTGTTCAAAATAATAGTTATTACCATTTCAGACATGTCATGGCAGATTATTGGTTTTAGAATTTGAACAGAACATAGCTGAAAAGTTAACTAGAGGGAAAAACGAAGTATAATCTCTACAGCAAAGGTAATGGTAAAGGTGAGAGAATCAACTTCATTGCACCGAATTTTATCCCATATGGCTCTGTCTCGCTTCGCAGAAGATCTAGCTTCCTGCCCAGAGCACGACCACCGTAGCTCCGGCGACTATCCACTCACATTTCCGTAAAATGTGCACTCAGGAACTTAACGGCGCCGCGGTGAAACTATCCTAATACCTTCAGAGGGTGAGGCCAACGGCTTGACCACTTCGGCACGGAGACCCCGAAACTCTCGGCAGAAATGAGCATGTAAGGGCAAGCAACTCAAACTGCAGAACACGTAGCTGCCATTTTACTGAGAACCAACAGATTTATTATATGGTTGGGCGCCCAAACGAAAAGACACGGGAGATGGGGGTGGGGGGCGAGGTTGACTCAGTTTCTTATAATCTGCTAAGGATGGGGCCTCATGGGGCTTAGGACTTGTTAAATTCACAATAATAATATAAATAATAATAATAATATTAATTCTTGTATTCTTACATTCTCTAGAAATAACACACACAAACGCACGCTTGCACACAGCAACACGCACCCACACACAAACGCACCCACGCACACAGAGTTCAATTTATAATTAGAAATCTAAACGTGGGAAAATACAATCGAGTATTTCGATCAGTCTTTATTAACTTACAAAACAAACGATTAAGAAAGCAATTGGCAAAGTCAACACAGAACCTGAAAACTTGAAAAACATGACAGGAAGAGCTAGAAAGACACCCCCACCATTCCCCCCCCCCCCCCCCCAAAAAAAAAATTTGAACATTGATCATTGTGTGGTTCAAATAGCAGTTTAAAATACGAGCATGCCTAGTCAAAGGAATATAGATAAGCCATGCCAAATTTAAAAGAAAAGGAATGACTATTAGAATAAGACTCTGTAAGCACTAATGCCCAATGCGTCACTTAAATTACACCCAGCCCTGAGACGTAACATCCATTCTGATAAAATGTTCATATTTTCTGTCAGGTAATACATATTATAATATTAGTTGGCAAACAGGTATGCTCCGTGCAACGTGCAAGCATCGCTTCAGAGGCCCTGATTCGCAAGAGTCCTTTGGAAATTTTCTCCAGGGTTTGCCTGTGTGTAAGGAAATGAACATGTAGATGACGTGCTGGTTCCGTACTACCTTGTAGTAAATGGATGCATGACAAGCCAGATGTTGAAAGGTTCCTTTGGGGACGAGTAAACAGTGAGTTGACACAAACAGATCACCACGGTCCGAAGAGAATGGTGCAGCGGGAAATTACCAGGGAAATCTGGCTGACGCTCAACACTCAGGAGAATGGCGAGACGGATATACAATGAGACTGTTACTGATACCATCGGAATTGGAACTCCGCGCTTGCTGCTAGAGATGGGAACAGAACTATTTTGGGAATTTCCCGAGTTCTCTGATGTCGGTTGTTACGAGAAACGTATACGTGTGAAATGTTCTACTGGAAAGAAAGAAATGTGATTTCTATCGGAGATACGTTAGTATCTTGTATTATTTTTCGTACTAGATTGATGTATTATGCTGACGAATGCTGTTTAGCTGCAACGTTCACTTGTTATTTGTGTTTATGATATTGGGAAGTTGCTTGGTCCTATTTTTCGTTTGTTTTGATATATTTTTAAGATAATTTTACAAATAGTGAAATATCAAGCAATTGTTTGTTTAATTATATTTCACGTACACTTAAACTATGTTACAGTCAACAACATATACTCCTACAATCGGTTACAATTAACACATAATCTTTGCAAAATTAAATAAACAAAATGTAACTGACATGCATAAATATCCAATCTGTTAATAGACATACAAATTCTATATATCCCCAATATAACCCAGATGTGTTGAACAGAATATCCTACCACTACTGTTGTTGTTGTTGCTGCTGCTGCCGCTGCTACTGCTATTACTTGCAGTTCTGAATTCAAGTTATACTAATACACTTACCGTGTATGGCGTTTCCGATAACTTCTTCTGGACAGAGGCACATGTAAACATTCCTTTATATGTAGAATCAAACAGACTCCCAGTTCATGTTTGAATACGCCAGCACCTGTATGAACCTTACACTGCTAGAATGCAGTACAAAGTTCAAAGTCCACAGTCACCAGGTAAAGCCTCGGCTAACATCACCTTACCAACAAAACACAAAAGTCACCATAAAGAGGTTCAGTGTCCTAGATATGTTCTTATCGACAATCCAACAATGAAACAGGTTTTGTTGAATTACATGTTCTCAAGCCATTTGTTTTCACAGACCACTTTAATAGCCTAGTGCCGTTTTCTTTCTTTCTTTCCTTCTTTCTTTCTTTCTTTCTTTCTTTCTTTCTTTCTTTCTTTCTTTCTTTCTTTCTTTCTTTCTTTCTTTCTTTCTTTCTTTCTTTCTTTCTTTCTTTCTTTCTTTCTTTCTTTCTTTCTTTCTTTCTTTCTTCTTTCTTTCTTTCTTTCTTTTCTTTTTCTTTCTTTCTTTTTTTCCTTCTTTCTTTCTTTCTTCTCTTTTCTTCTTCTTCTTCTCTCCTCTTCTTCTTCTTCTTCTTCTTCTTCTTCTTCTTCTTCTTCTTCTTCTTCTTCTTCTTCTTCTTTTTCTTCTTCTTCTTCTTCTTCTTCTCAAGCGATTTGTTTTCACAGACCACTTTAATAGCCTAGTGCCGTTTTCTTTCTTTCTTTCTTTCTTTCTTTCTTTCTTTCTTTCTTTCTTTCTTTCTTTTCTTTCTTTCTTTCTTTCTTTCTTTCTTTCTTTCTTTCTTTCTTTCTTTCTTTCTTTCTTTCTTTCTTTCTTTCTTTCTTTCTTTCTTTCTTTCTTTCTTTCTTTCTTTCTTTCTTTCTTTCTTTCTTTCTTTCTTTTTTTCTTACTTTCTTTCTTTCCTTCTCATTTCCTCTTCTTCTTCTTCTTCTTCTTCTTCTTCTTCTTCTTCTTCTTCTTCTTCTTCTTCTTCTTCTTCTTCTTCTTCTTCTTCTTCTTCTTCTCAAGCGATTTGTTTTCACAGACCACTTTAATAGCCTAGTGTCGTTTTCTTTCTTTCTTTCTTTCTTTCTTTCTTTCTTTCTTTCTTTCTTTCTTTCTTTCTTTCTTTCTTTCTTTCTTTCTTTCTTTCTTTCTTTCTTTCTTTCTTTCTTTCTTTCTTTCTTTCTTTCTTTCTTTCTTTCTTTCTTTCTTTGTTTCCTTCTCATTTCCTCTTCTTCTTCTTCTTCTTCTTCTTCTTCTTCTTCTTCTTCTTCTTCTTCTTCTTCTTCTTCTTCTTCTTCTTCTTCTTCTTCTTCTTCTTCTTCTTCTCCTTCTTCTTTAATATGACAATGAATAAACGAATTAACTGTCATCATCGTTACACAAACATGTGATATGACATGCTGTCATCTTTTAACAAACACTTAATCAGCTAATAGATAGAATATCCTCACTGCACATCAGACAAGTGCACAAGCGCTGAGATCCCATCTTCAGTATATCCCCCAGCATGTGGCCACTGATAACAACAGTTCTGTGTTGACTTACCATCCCACTTTTGCTACCTGTTTAGCGTTTATGTTTGGCAAGACCTCTTTTGACGTGAAGTTCTTGTAGTCTTTTGAGCGTTGCCGATTCAACGTCGTTTCCTGGATAATCTTGTCATCATGTTTCAGTGAGAGCACTGAGAATGCCGGCCCGGTCTATTGCTTTTCGTATGCCTACCGTGGCTCAGTCAGCAAGCCAATCCGCTCGTTCATTCCCTCTTACTCCAGAGTATCCTGGCATAAAAATGAAACTATTTCCTTTTAAACGAGATTTCCTCAGCGACTCTAACAATTTTCTTAGAAACCATCCTGTCTTTATCTTCTCATGGAATCACATAGAAAGCACGCATGGGAAAAATGTCGTGTCTCTAGCCACATCATTTTTCTTGTTACCGTCATCACCTCCATAGTTAGACTACTTGTAGTTGAGGCAAAAGCCAAGCTTTCATCTTTTATAGTTTTCCCTACATCCATAACCGTAAAAGCCCATGCACTTTGTACGTGTCGAGCGACGGATCTGTCAGTGTAGATAACTACACATTTGACAGCAGAATCTCCAGGAATTTAGACTTGAACTTCTGCCACAGCCACCAAAGGGCCTTGTTTGGAATCTCTACCCAGTTTTTATGCAGATGCAAAAGGATGTGTCCCCACTCTGCTGGCACTAGTACCTATTTCTCGCCAGGTTTTATGTCCTCAGATGAACAAGCTCTTTAAATAAAGTCCTCAGTCTGACGACCCACCAAAGATTTCCTCTTTTTAACCTTCTACCCTTCTTCTTGCGAATCTTCCTGTGTAGTTGATGGTGTGTATCAGCAATGATACGCACGTGCTCGGCAGATCATTGTTCTCACTTCCATGGTTGGAAGATCAGGGAGGTAATGTTTCGCTCTGTATGCTGTATATCTGTGCAATCAAGCATGATGCGCATGGCCTCGTTGAACGAGTTCTCTCCATGATCTCTGAACACAGACTTACAGTTGGTGTTGGTGTGTTTATAATTAGGTTATTCAGTGAAAACAGGTCACTGTTGACTTTGACACACTGACGACAGCGCTGTTTCGTCACACCACCTGCTTATACGATTAAGTTCTGTTTAAAGGTCCTAATTAACCTAGTTCCGGTCTCTGCCTTGACGGTAACTAAAACATCATCAGCATAGGACAGAGTCCTTCCGGGTAACATGGTCTGCTCGCCTGTGATTCTCATGGTGAAAATATTGAAAAGTTTCAGGGATAAATGTGAGCTCTGCGTCAGACTTGGGTGTGTGTCTATTGGTTCAGATGCCCAACTATATCATTTAAACACCACCTTTCGCTTGAAGAGAGCCGAGAGAGATCCAATTAATGAGGAATTTGCTGAGACAGAGATCAAGATGCTGGCCCAACAAGAAGTCAAATGGTACTTTGTTGTACGCATCCTCAGGATAAATTGCAGCAGCACAAGTTTCCATCCCTGAGTTGAATCCCTCATACACATCATATACAAGATTATCTTTAAATGAGCAATTTACAATGTAATATATGCTTTTCATTAGCACATCATTGTTCACCAAGCTCTCAAGTCGACCCTTTACATCCTCAGTTTTACTTTACCTCTTTTGTTCTACATTGTTGTTATTTAAAAACTGCAGGCCTAGAGCATTTAACAGACCGCACACAAAACTCAAGTTCTGGAACAAAGTCCAGAAGTGGACGAACAACCCGAACTTATCGGCCGGAGTTTACAGCCGATGAACGCTAAGAAGAAGACACCAGGGCATCCAGCAATACAAAGCCATGAAAACATCAAGTAAAACAAAGATAACAGAACATCAAGCAATACAAAAACAACAGAACATCTAGCAATACAAAGACATCAAAACATCCAGTAAAACAAAGATAACAGGACATCCAGAAACGCAAAGACATCAGGACATCCAGTAACGCTAAAGACAGCAGGACATCCATCAACGCAAAGACGTCAGGACATCTAGCAATACAAAGACATCAGGACATCCAGTAACGCTAAAGACGTCGGGACATCTAGCAACGCAATGACATCAGGACATCCAGTGACGCTAAAGACGTCAGGACATCCAGCAATACAAAGACATCACGACATCCAGTATCGCTAAAGACAGCAGGACATCTAGCAACGCAATGACATCAGGACATCCAGTGACGCTAAAGACGTCAGGACATCCAGCAATACAAAGACATCACGACATCCAGTAACGCTAATGACAGCAGGACATCCAGCAACGCAAAGACGACAGGACATCTAGCAACGCAAAGACGTCAGGATATCTAGCAACGCAATGACATCAGGACATTCAGTAACGCTAAAGACGTCAGGACATCCAGTAATACAAAGACATCAGGACATCCAGTAACGCTAAAGACATCAGGACATCCAGCAACGCAAAGACATCAGGACATCCAGCAACGCAAAGATGACAGGACATCCAGCAAAGCAAAGATATCAGGACATCCAGCAACGCAAAGACGACAGGACATCCAGCAACGCAAAGATGACAGGACATCCAGCAACGCAAAGACATCAGGACATCCAGCAACGCAAAGACGACGGGACATCCAGCAACGCAAAGACGACAGGACATCCAGCAACGCAAAGACGACGGGACATCCAGCAACGCAAAGACATCAGGACATCCAGCAACGCAAAGACATCAGGACATCCAGCAACGCAAAGACATCAGGACATCCAGCAACGCAAAGACATCAGGACATCCAGCAACGCAAAGACATCAGGACATCCAGCAACGCAAAGACGACAGGACATCTAGCAACGCAAAGACGTCAGGATATCTAGCAACGCAATGACATCAGGACATTCAGTAACGCTAAAGACGTCAGGACATCCAGTAATACAAAGACATCAGGACATCCAGTAACGCTAAAGACATGAGGACATTCAGCAACGCAAAGACATCAGGACATCCAGTAACGATAAAGACGTCAGGACATCCAGTAATACAAAGACATCAGGACATCCAGCAACGCAAAGACGTCAGGACATCCAGCAACGCAAAGACATCAGGACATCCAGCAACGCAAAGATGACAGGACATCCAGCAACGCAAAGACATCAGGACATCCAGCAACGCAAAGATGACAGGACATCCAGCAAAGCAAAGATATCAGGACATCCAGCAACGCAAAGACGACAGGACATCCAGCAACGCAAAGATGACAGGACATCCAGCAACGCAAAGACATCAGGACATCCAGCAACGCAAAGACGACGGGACATCCAGCAACGCAAAGACGACGGGACATCCAGCAACGCAAAGACGACGGGACATCCAGCAACGCAAAGACATCAGGACATCCAGCAACGCAAAGACATCAGGACATCCAGCAACGCAAAGACATCAGGACATCCAGCAACGCAAAGACATCAGGACATCCAGCAACGCAGAGACATCAGGACATCCAGCAACGCAAAGACATCAGGACATCCAGCAACGCAAAGACATCAGGACATCTAGCAACGCAAAGACATCAGGACATCCAGCAACGCAAAGACATCAGGACATCCAGCAACGCATAGAGAACAGAACTTCCAGCAATACAAAGAAAACAACTGTTTCTAAAAAACCATTATCACATTTTTAAAAATTTTAAATCAACTTAAAATACTAAATGAATAAACTATTTCAACGTCCAATTACACTTGCTAAGAACTGGCATTATCTTGATATTTCTCTGTTATGTCTAAATACCAGAATTTTAGTCTGTAGAAAGCAGGTAAAGAATCCCTGATTGTTATAAAGGCATTGTTGGCTTGTTTTTGTCATTGTTGTCCTTCTCTTCCCCCCCCCCCCCCTCTTTTACAACCCTTTTTCACCTGCACCCTTTTTTAAATTTCAATTAGTCTTGACCAAAACAAAAAATAGCTTGATTTTATTTCTAAATAGTTCAACGTAGAACGGAACTGCGCGTCAATCTAGATTATTGTTTTTAAATGCAGACCAGCGCATAACATATTTTACGCATATAGCCTATTATATACAATGTCTCCTTATAATCTACCATGCACAAGTCGCTACACTAAAATCTCGTTAACACGAACCCACTCAAGATGAACACTCGCTACCATTAACACAATGTTGATCCTAGTAGGGCTACGTTTTTATAATGAGTCACCGGTTAGCACGAATTTTTAGCGATTTAGCAGGGAGATAACCAAGCTTAAGATTTATAAAGCTGGAATTCATCCAGTACTGCTCTAAGCTTGAGAAACGCGGATTGTGTATCAGCGCCATGCTAAAACGTTAAATCAGTTTCATATGACCTGTCTCGGAAAGCTGCTCAAATTCAAATGGCAAGATAAGATCCAAAATACTGTTTTTCTTGTTAGGGCAAACCTGTCAAATCTGACAAATTTGTCAAATGTAATACAAATTATACAGTCTGGTTACTACAGTTTTCGTTTTCCAGATGACAAAATACGTTGCACAATCTATTATTACAGTTTTTTTTCTTTCAAGTAAAAAATACACTGCACAATCTGATTATTAGTTGTTGTTTTTTTCTCAAGTATTTAATACAAGTCAAATGTAATAACATTATACAATCGGATTACTAAAGTTTATTTTTATAAATACATTGCTCAATCTGATTATTAATTTTTTTTTTCTAAAGTACAAAATACATCCTCTGAGTGTCATCTGAAAGTATTGGAGAGTTTTGGGAAATGCCATTCTGGTCTCAAGACTCAGTGAGGGGAAAACACAAAGTGCACCTCCACGCGGTAGAGGACGGTAAACACACTGAGGTGTGGCCAACGCAGCTATGGGGACCGAGTATCCGCCGGGATAAGTGGACACCTCTGGGGAGCATCACAGAGCAGGGCACTCACTTGCCCTAGCAATCGGAAAGGTTGCTAAAGCCATGTGGATGTGGAAAGCAACGGGAAACTACCACATTACTATCCCAAGAAACTCATCATGGAAGCCAAAAATGAAACTCAAAGATCTGATGGTGACGCCCCCAGGCCAGGCAGAGTACAAACGCGAACTGGGGAAGAGAACGATGGAAGATTGAACAGCCTTAAAAGTCTATGGTTAAGCACCAGCAAGGAGATAAAAATTAGAATTTTGAGAGCATGCATCTTCCCTGTGGCTACATACGGATGTGAGTAATGGACTATCTCTCAGTCCTTAAGTAAGAGAATAGGGGCTTTTAAGCTGAAATGCTATAGAAAGATTCTCAGAATATCTTTGACAAAAAAGAGGAGAAATATTGACATCTTAAAAGATCTGAACACCAAGGAAGATTGGCTAATAAACAGCATCCTTTCTCGGAAGCTGAAATATTTTGGTCATATCAAGCGCCACAAAGGATTGGAAAAAAAACTTTAGCAGAGGGCATGATACCAGAAAGGAGGGGCAAGGGCCGACCGACACGAAAATTGGCACAGGACATAAGTGACTCCTTGAGTATGAAAGTACACGAGGCAGGAGAATTGGCGAGAGACCGAGTTTCTTTCAGGCAGACTGTGATGAGAGCGACGTTCTGCAAATGACCTGCTACATGATAATGACAAAATACATTGCACACTCTGATTACTACAGTTTTTTTTTTTTTTCAAGTTCTAAAGAATAAATACATGTCAAAGTCAATAAAATTGCTAAATAGGCAGTTTTTTTAAAGAACTAAATAAATGTCTAAAAAAATTGAAAAAAATTTACTATCTGATTATCACGTTTGTTTCTTATAAAGTACTTAAAATAACCGTCAAAGATATTAAAATTGCACAATCGGATTATGATTTTTTTTTAAACGTATACTTAAAATATATTAAGCTTAGCAATCACTACTGCTAGAATCTGTTAGAGCTGGTACAAGAAGGAGGAGAAGGAAGAGGGCATGAACAAAGAAGAAGAAGAAGAAGAAGAAGAAGAAGAAGAAGAAGAAGAAGAAGAAGAAGAAGAAGAAGAAGAAGAAGAAGAAGAAGAAGAAGAAGAAGAAGAAGAAGAAGAAGAAGAAGAAGAAGAAGAAGAAGAAGAAGAAGAAGAAGAAGAAGAAGAAGATTATTTAAATAATCGGGAGAGGATAAGCGCATACATCGCAGCCTAGCTGAATATCTCAAAACAAACTGCCAACCGCACTTTAAAGAAGACAATGTGAAAATCACAACTATCGTAACAATGACACAAAATATACACATCATCAGACAGCCGGAATTATTAAAAAAAATGTAAATAACCCATATATGAAAAGACACCAATCCAACCTATGCCATTTATATCTCCAAAGGGTAGAGCAAGATATCTCTGGTAAATCTTCTTCTTCTTCTTCTTCTTCTTCTTCTTCTTCTTCTTCTTCTTCTTCTTCTTCTTCTTCTTCTTCTTCTTCTTCTTCTTCTTCTTCTTCTTCGTGTTCACTGGCTGTAAGCTCCAGCGGAAAGTTCTGGACTTTAGTCATTTGTTCTAGAACTTTACTGTGGCGTGCATATCTGTTTTACAGATTTGACTTATTTGTATGCAAATTGTTGGTTCCTTGCCTCTCAGGCAGACGCACTCTGACTTCAAATGAAATCCCCAGTCGACTCTTCCGGCATGCTAGTTGGGGAGGCAGTGGGTCTATTCTTGTTTTCCCTACAATGGGGCCCCAGAACCCACACAGGGATCTCTGGTAAATATATTCTGCTTACAATACGGCCGTGACTCCGGGAATCCCCGGTGCTAGTGTAGAGGAAAACGAGGCTTAACGGTTTCTGCTGGGAAAATGTATGAACCTCTATTAGAGGGTTGGTAGATCTTTCGTCCCAATATCAATATTTTATAATAAATCATTCGTTAGGTAATGTATTTAAGTAGTTTTAAATGCTACTTTGTATTCAAAATGCAAATGGAATGTATTTTGCAGCAGCATTTTATTACAGTAAGTACTTACAGTTTAATATGTAGACATGTCACATACTAAGACTAAGTGAACTAGACGTTAGACAACAATTTATTTGAACGCTCAACTATGCTCTAGACGGGAGATCTCACGTCCCAATAACATAATTTAACATTAAATCTTTACTTAATTATACTTATTATACGTTATACTTGTAATGCAAATGAGATGCATTTTGTGCAGCAATATTTATTTAGAGGAAAAAAAATTTGAGTTTAACTTTGTATCTGACAAGTGGGCTCTACTGGCAAATTTGGCCGGTAAGCTGGACTGCTTCGGCCGGCTTAGCGGGCCTTAGTGGGAGTTATGTCCCTTGGCCAAACTCAAAACAACTCAAAACAAGTAGCGGAAAAAGTCACGAATCAAACGGCATACTTAGCTATCATCATCCGGGTGCGTGTAGGGTTGCGTAGGGTGTCTATCATCGTCCTACGGTTGCGTGTAGGGCTGCTTATTGCGTGTAGGTTTGGTTGTTTGCGTAAGATAGATGAGGGGTAGGGTTAGGGGTTAGGGTTAGCGTTTAGGGGTTAGGGTTTAGGTTTAGGGTTAGGTGTAGCGTTAAATGTGACAATTGTGACGCCATAGTTCCCTACAATCGCACACAGTCGCATGCACGCGCACACAGTCAACGGACGGTGGATGCTACTGACACGGACAATTCGCCCCCACCGATTGGGGCACCAGCCGCCGCGCGCTATGTCCGCCATATTTGTTACACTTCCAGTGGCGCCACTCCCACAAGCATCAGATTGTCGGCCAGTATTTCCACCTCCTACGTGAATATTTTCACATCATCTAACCCTAACCCTACCCCTACCCCTACCCCTAACCCTAACCCTACCCCCAAACCCTCCCCCTAACCCTACCCCTAACCCTAACCCTAACCCTACCCCTAACCCACACCCCTAACCCTACCGCTAACCCAAACCCTACGCAACCCTACAAGCAACCGTATGATGATGATGATAGACACTCTACGCATCCCTACACGCAACCGTATGATGATGATAGACACCCTACGCAGCCCTACGCGCAACCGTATGATGATAGGTAATCCTAGACGGAACCCCACGCAGCCCTACACGTACCCGGAGGATGATAGATAAGTATGTCATTTGATTCGTGACTTTGATTCCGCGACTTGTTTTGAGTTTGGCGAAGGGACGCGAAGGGACATAACTCCCACTAAGCCCTGCTAAGCCGGCCGAAGCAGTCCAGCTTACCGGCCAAATTTGCCAGTATAGCCGACAAGTGACTATGTTGTGGATTCAGGCAAAGATTAGTTAGAAATCGAGAAGTAGAAGATTGCCAGTTACCATATGAATAAGTAGTTAATAATTAGTTACATTTCTTTTGCTAACACTTTCAAATACTAGATATAGAAATCGGGCTATCCTCCGAATAACATACCCTAACAGGGCCTCAGTCAGATGTCAGTTGCGCACTTCCGTCGTCTTAAATTGCGTGCTTCCGGCGACTTCCGCCACCGCCGAGAGCATCCCCCACGATGCTAACGCGGTGTGGATTGGGGCTAAACTAGATGGCTGGGAGTCACAAGCAGCAGCTACCGCATCTCCTGCAGCTTTCTTCATTTTATTTTTGCTCGTGAGTCCTAGCCATCTAGTTTAGCCCCAATCCACGCCGCATGAGCGGCATGGGGCATACTCTCGGTGGTGGCGGAAGTTGCCGGAAGTTTGCAAATCGGCGGTGACGTTATAGTCCCTGGAAGTGCGTAATCGACACGTGACTAAGGCCCTGTTAGGGTATATTTTCCACCTCGATAATTTAGGGCCGTTATTCAGAGGATAGCCGAAATTGTGCTGGTGAACTACTGTGTCTTAAAAGGGTGGTTGGCACACTGATTTCTGCTTTTCTTCTTCTTCTCGTTCACCAGCTGTTAACTGGCAGGAAGTTCTAGTTGTTCATCCACTTCTGGACTGCACTTCTGTTCCAGAACCAGAGTGTAGCGTGTGCATCCGTTTTACAGATCTGACTCATTTGCATGCAGAATGCTGGTTTTTTGCCTGTCAACAGAGGCACTCCGACTTTGAAGGAAGCTCCTAATTAGCCGACTCTTACGACATGCTTTTAAGTAGGCAGTGGGTCTATTCTTGTTTTCCCTATAATATGATCCTGGAACCCACATGGGTTATTTCTGCTTTAGGCTCGGCTGAAAAGTCTGCACATTTGGACCCAACAAATCCGAAATTATAATACACCTTAACTCATTCTGTCCAAAACGATGCACCATGTGGGAATAGCTACTGATACAATATCAGTGTGTCATTGGCCCTTTACTTACAGACATTGTTCCCTGCACTCACTACCCTAGATCCTTCTGGGCCATATTGGGCTTATCACTTCCTACTTACAGATTATGAACTGCAGTTTCCTGACCAATAAAAGAAAGAGTGGACATCATCACTTGTGATGGATGAACAACAACAACAGCATTGTATCAAGAAATGCATGTGTGTTAACATATGATATGCTTCTGATCCGAATATACTAAAGAAATTTGGCAAAATATAAGCCTATGCCTGTTTGAAAGTAATGTATTCATACTTTTTTTAAATGTTAGTTGACATCACTCTTGGAAAACTTTAATAAAATCTGTTTCGACTAAAATAGTTAGCAAGTCACCTTTGGCGATATTTGTATTAATGGGACAGTGGGTCTATTCTACTCTCTAAAATATTCTCACACAGGTAGATTGATTAGCAGTAGATAGAAGTAGAAGGTTGCCTCAGTCACCATAAAAATCAATAATTAGAAATTGTTTAATCTTTAATTAAATTAAAATTATTTTTTAAATAAATGATCCAGAGAATATGTTTGTACAAAAACATGCTCACCGAAAGGGGTAAATATTCCACTGCCCCCTGCAATAGACCAACTTCCCCTGGAATAGACCGACTGCCCTGCAATACACCCACTGCTCCCTAGAATAGACCTTCTTCCCTCTAGAATAGACCCAATGCCTCCTGAAATAGACCCACTGCCCTCTTGAATAGACTCACTGCCCCCTAACAAGCATGTCACCAAAGATGAGTAATTAGGTGTTTTACTTCGAAGTCAAAGTGCATATGCCTGAGGTGAAAATCTGCATAGAAAAAAGCCAGATCAGTAAAACTTCTTCTTTTGTCAAAATCTGCTTGTGCCGCTAGGCGTCGCAGTCTATCAGATGATTGGCAACCGAGCCAGGGCGCGCTCAGTCGCTTCATATGCCGTGATGTTATGAAGTCTCAAGTTGTCCATGACTCCTTCAATCCATCTTCTTCTTGGTCTTCCCCTGCCTCTTGGTGTTTCGATTTTCATGTTGTATGCTCTTGATGCTGGCATCGTTGGTTCCATTCTCACTAGGTGACCAAACCATTTCATTCTTTGCTTCTCAATAAATTTAACGAGGGTAAAACTTAGGTGCACTTAAAACGTGGAACAAGACTAAAGTCTAGAAATGGACGAGCAACCAGACCTTCTTGTCAATATCTTAAGACAGGGTGATTAGTTCATTGTCTTTCCTTCCATGACAGTTGACAGAAGATTTTGAAAATTATGTAATAACAGTTTTATAAGGTGGCGTGATCACTTCCCTTCCTCACCACTTTTTTTTTTTTTTCCCAAGATAATTTCCACTAGCCACAGTTACTGTGTACATCGAAAAAACAAATTTAATAAAAGATTCTTTTCTTACGAGTTATACATTAAATGCCATATTTGTGCACACGAATGAACCCTTGCTGGGTAATGTGGTCAACATCACACCGGCTATTTATACTTCCTAGGGTATTGCCTTGTACCCATTTTAGACTGTGTTCACTTCACAGCTAAAGTCTTTTTTTTTCTTCAAAATAACATGGTGAGTATATTAACCCAAGACTTTGGGCTGGCAGTCAAGTATTGAGACACAGTGGAATCAGCTATATACACATGTATTATTATATCTTCAGGTTTTCTTCAGTCACAACAAATCACTGTGAAATCTAATTAAAGATTAAACAGTTATAATTTTTGATTTATATGGTGATTGAGGAAATCTTCTACTTCTATCTACTGCTAATCAGTCGCTCTGTATGAGAGAAGATTTTGTAGAGTTGAATAGCCCCACTGTTCCCTTTATACACATCTATTATTATATCTACAGGTCACCATAAATCACAGTTTTCAACAGTGAAGAATATTCATTATGTTTCGGGATACATTGTTACAGTGCCTCCCTAAGAATCTGATGAGCCATCTATACCCAGAATGAACAAGAAACTAAAATCAACTACTTCGGTGGAGAGACGAGTGTCAAAGCGACTGGCAGAGAAACGTAGAGAAAGTGATGCTGTTTCTACGGATGAAACTACATCACTTAAGACAATAGAGAAGCATACTACATCCACTGAAAAAGATTCTTTAGATGAAGTTAAAGAAATAAATGATTCCAAATCCAAATCTTTTTTAGATTGCCTAGAACTACAGCCCGTTGAAGCTGATTCTAGTAATTTACCTGTAATTACAGAGGATAGTTATTTGTTGAAGGCAAAGACTGATGATAATGTGCAGAAGAAGGAGACTGAAAATGTTGTTCCACAGACATTGCCAAACATTTCAAACAAATATAAAGGTGAACCAAAGAAACGTAGGAAACACTGTAAAAGATGTCAGAACATTGACTTGACTGAAGATGTTGAAAACAATTGTAAATTGAAAAACAATTCAGAAAAGCACCAAGAGAAACTGAAAAAAGACGCAGTGAAGCCCTCTGATTTTAAAACACAGATTTTAAAGTCAGCAAACCATGAGTTAGCTCGTGAGACAAACAAAGATGAGTGTGTTGCAACAGGTACAAAACATGCTGAGCCTGAGAAAAGTGGTCAGATAATTAGTCCAGTTTATATATTTCGGGATGTCAATAAAGTTGCTCACAGTGAGTGTGCAGAAGATTCAGCCCCAGACTTGTTTCTAACTGTTGATTTAAACAGCCACGGCAAGAAACGTCGATACGACAAATTGATTAAAAAATTGGTGGACAGTGAAAAAACGTTGGATGTTAACTTGAGAGAGGTTAAACACAATAAACTGACTAATGAGGCTGATATTAGTCTGTATGTGGTAAAGCTGAAAGAGAAGCTCAGGATTAGAGAGAAAAAGAAATATGAATATTTGATAAACTACATGCGTGACCAGTGGAAGGTTGACCAGAAAAGTTTCCAAGATCTACTGCCACAGAAGGTGGATATAGTCAAAGAGAATGTGGTCAGACAACTTGGAGCTGTCACTAATAAAGTTGTTGGGGAGAAGAAGAAAAGAGGTCGACCAAGAAAAGATGATATCTCTTCAGAGAAGATGTCACAGGCTGAGAGTGAAGGAACTACTGAAGGAAAACAAAATGAACAAAACTGTTGTCAGAAACCAGTGGGTTCAACCGACAGAGATCTCCCAGTAAAATTGAGTAAAAAGGAATCTATTTTTCCGCCTAGTCAAAACAGAGTGGAAAAATTCCGTATTGGGATCGTCGATAAAAATGGTGGCCAAGAAATCATTGAACTCGATAGAGAAACTCTTCAGGGTGTTAATTCTTGTAACGCCAGTGACAATTTACCAACTACTGCCATGTCTGAGCAACAAGAGACTAAAACATTTGATCCCTCAAGCCAAGCTGCCAAACTAAAGTGTAAAAGTGTCTGCGCAGACATTACCTCTGCTGACAATATAGATAGCAAAAACATGAGGTAAGTGATTTTATCATATTTATTTGAGTAAATTATTACTTTTCCTTTGGAGTTTACAAAGTAGACCTAGTGAGGGATCATGCTGCATGGTCTCTACAATACTGCCCTAGATTTATGCTGTGGAGAAGAGGAACTTTATCCTTGGCCTTAATAGATCTTAGAATTACGGGTTGTGATTCCCATACCTTCCTATAGCACAGTGGAACACTTTCGTCTGGACCAAACAGTTTTACCACCAATTTCTTATTGTCACATATATTATCATTATTGTTATCAGCCTTACCATCACTATCACCATCGTAATTTTTATCATCATCATCATTACCCTTAGGGTCATAATCATCTATCATCTCATGACCGCTACGACCATCCCATACACAATACAATTATTTAAATGTCTTCTCATTTCTGAAGCAGTATGTTTTGTAATTTGTTTTTTTCACGCTGTGAAGTAAAGTTTATAACATCTACTGGGGCCATGTTAGCGGAGTCAATAGGAGACTCATTTTCAAATCCAGCTGCGACTTGCTACAGCCCACGGCTGGTGTTCGAAACTGGGCAGTTCCCGGGGTTCACTAAGCCTCTAGGTATTGGGTACCAGAGTTAACACTCTGGGGTAAATGGAGGAACGCCACTGTAGCTAAGTAGCTGCGTGCGGATGGCGACACATGTGGACAGTTTCTTATCAGCCGTCTCTACTGGTGGCAGAGCACTTATGGTTATAACGGTGTGCAGTGACACTGGCTCACATCTCCTGACTTTACCTTTTTTACCTTTACATCTACAAACTGATAGTTAGTTAGTCTATCCTCTTGAGTCTAGGGTGGCACAGAGGTCATAACTCTCCATGTCTGGCAGTTGCCACCTGTTTTAGGTCTTGGATGTTCATTATGCCCATGGTTGAACCATCATCAAAGAAGGCTCTCTTGGTCTTCCCTGTTTCCTTTTCCCTTCCGGTGTCCATAAAACTGAGATAATGGCTTTAATTCAGTAGCATTTACCCTGTTGTATGGTGTGAAATCCAGTTAGTGAGAGGGCCTGTGATAGCTTTGATCCACTCAAAATTGGAGGAAGGCCTATCCCAGAACTCAGACAACACAATTGTCCTTTCCAATAGTAAAGTAAGTAAAGGACCCTTTTCCACGCCTTTAGGCATATTGGGTTTATATTGCTAGACCTATATGGTATAGACCAATCAGCACTTGGTGGTTGATGTGGTAAAAATTATGCTGGCAGCCTTTACTTCCTAGGACTGCACCTCGTACCCTCTCAGGGCTGGGTTGACCTAAGAGCCAGGGTCATTTTTGAAAAAAGTCCGGCCCTGAACCCACTACTTTCTGATCCGCAGGCGAGCATCTAACGGCTAGAGCACAGAAGCTCCCAACAGTATACAAGGCTAAGAACAACTTAATTTTGAGTGTCAGAAAGCACTGTGAAGAAGAGAATCTATTTCTGAATTTGAAGAAAAAAACTAAAATAATATCTACAGCGAATACAACACACCAACCAAGAATTAACATTGACAACAAATAGACTGAAAGTGTCACAGATTCTCAAAATTTAGTCTCAGTAACAACAGTGGAGACTGCCCAAAAGAAATCAGAAAAAGGCTTGCTTTGGCAATACACAAGCTAAACAGCATGCTGAACCTATGGCGTGGCACCTGCAAGCAAGTTAAAGTGAAAATGTTTAGATCATGCATCTTTTCTTTGGCAACTTGTGGATGTGAGTCATGGACTCTCACTCAGTCTTTGAAGAAGAAACTTTGAGCTTGTGAACTGAAATGCTACAGAAAAGTTTTTAGAATACCTTGGACCAAGAAGAAATAAAATGCTGACATCCTGCATGACTCAAACATCAAGGAGAACTGCCTCATAAACAGCATCCTCTCCCAAAAAAAGATAAGGTATTTTGGACATGCCAAGCCCCATGGTGGTCTAGAGAGAACGGTGATAAAGGGTGCGGTTTCCGGAAAAATGAGACATAAAACCTTCACAAAAGTAGGATACAGGACACTGAAGATGCATTGGCTGGGAAAGCACACAGGGCTGTCGATTTGGCTGGAGAAAGAGAGACTTTTAGGTGTGCTGTGAATGTAGGGACGTTCTGTGAAGAACAAGATGATTCATGATGATGGTGTAGAAACTTGGACATTGAAGAGAAAACTATAAAATGTAACTGTCTTCGGAAACGTGGATATACAGAAGAATAGGTTGTGTTTTTGGAAACAAAAACAGTCAAATATAGAGAATTGTGACGATATTGATAATGTAAAGAGAGTTATTGCAATAAAAATGAAGTAACAGTATAAATATTTTGGCCAGATTAAAAGATTAGGCGTTGCGAATGCGCTTCCTAATGCCGGGGTGCCGGGTTCAATTGCAGCTGCAGACGGTTTGTCTTGCTTTGGTTTTGACAGTGGTACTCAAAGCTAACCATTTAGAAAACAGTGGCAAACTGCTGAACTTAAAATTTGCCTAGAAAAACCAAAACAGCCAAACAAAAATACTGGGGTTGGTTCTTCAACATCCTGTAAAGGATACTCAACTAACTTTGAAAAACATAACTTTTGTAAAAAACTGTACTAGAGGGAAAGCTTGAGGGCAAGAGAGTAAGAGGTAGATAATGATGCAAGTGGAAGGACAGCATCAAAGGATGGATGAACAGCAGTCTGAGAGAGTGTACAGCCAAAAGAAAAGACAGAGCATATTATAGATCCACTGCAGCTAACCTTCATTGTGGAGATTGATTGATTGATTGATTGATTGATTTGAGACTGCATCATTGTCTTCGTGAATATTAGCAGATATTTTTTGGGAAGTTACCAGATGATAATGGTAACATTAATTATATGAGGGAAAATCAACAAGAAAGTCCCAAATGGTTATGAGATGGCAGGAAAATATAGTTGGTGATTTATAAAGGTGTCATTAGGTGACAGCAACATTGAAATCAGATTAATTTGTTTTCTCATAGAAATCAGACTTATTGTTAATTTTTTTTCATAGAAATCACTTATTATTTTTTTTCTCATATAAATCAGACTTATTGTTCATTTATTCTCAGAAATCATACTAAATGTTCATTTTTTCTTATGGAAATCAGACATTGTTCATTTTTTCTCAGAAATCAGACATTGTTAATTTTTTCTCTGGAATCATACTTATTGTTTGTTTATTCTCATAGAAATCAGTTTTCACAAGCACCTTCAGACAACAGTGGAGACAGCTTCGAGAGAGCAGGAACAGTAGCCGATATCGTTGATGGTAAATGATTTAAATTTTGTCCATCTTCTTCTTGGGCATTCAAAGTCTTGAGTTGCATTACTGAAGATATAACCCACTTCCATTAATCTCTGTGACTGGCCTTCTCCTTCCAGATAGTGACTGCAGATGTTTGTAGACCAGCCTGTATATTATCTCTCCATATTTCTCTTGGTCCGCTTCATGGTCTGCTCCCATTCAACACTTTAGTGTAAGCAGTTTTCATCTGTTTGTTATCTGCCTTAACAAAACTTTGTCTAAAATTAGTATAAATAATTTTATGTGTGTGTGGTACAGATAAAAGCACAGTCAAATGATCTGACTTTCCCTGTGGGTTCTGAAGCCCTATTTTATTGGAAGGAAGGGGTGGGAGCAGCTTTGGGGGAAAGTGGGGGGTGGGGGAGAAAAGAAGTATACACCCACTGTCTCCCTAACAAGTATGCTGTTCAAGACGACTCTTTGGGGAAGTTCTGACTAAGATGTCAGTGATGTATCATGGCTGCCGAACACAATAAACGTGTCAGATATTGCTGGCCAACAGGAAACATGTCTGCCAGAGGATGGGTCCATTAGAGAAAATAATTATGCATTCTTCTGGAAACGCAGAGGCCAGGAAGAAATCCGTAAGTATGTAGTGAGATTTACAGTAAAGAATCCACTGTTGGGATCAGTTGAGATTCCAGCTGGAGGAAATGACAGAATATTATTTCTACCCTACTCCTTGCGTTAGTTTCAACAGTGGTGTCGAGAAGCCGACAGTCCAGAAAGTAATGGCAAACTACTGGACGTAAACTTGCCTAGAAAAACCACTACAGCCAGAAAATATTGTTGTTAATTCTGCAACATAAAGGATATGCAGCTAACTCTTTACTTTTAATGTGGAGGCTCAGTGTTCACATGGTATTGAAAGGGTTCAGAACTTCATGTTTCACCTTGCATCTAGTCTCAGTTTGCACACATGTTTATGAGTAAATATTTCTGTAAGTATCCATTGTGTCTTTTCTCCCAGCTTTGTTTGGGCACCAGGTGCGGTCCAGGGAAGTAAAGGGGGCGGGTGTGATGCTGACCACATCACTCACTGAAAGCAGATTGTTCTGTAAGATATAAGTCTAGCCCTACACGCCCAATATGCCTGCAGCATGGAAAAGGGTCCTTTACTTCTATCCATAGTCGGCTCTGTGGCTAAGTCGATGCGAACGCTTCGTAATGCTGGGATGCCAGCTTCGATCCCAGCTGCGGGCCATGGGCCTTGCATTGGTTTCGACAGTGGTATCAAGAAAGCCGACCATCCAGAAAGCAATGGCAAACTACTGGACGTAAATTTGCCTAGAAAAACCACACAACAGCCAGGGGCTGTTGGGGTTGGTTCTGCAACGTCCTGTAAAGGATACGCAACTAACCTAACTTCTATCCATTGTGTCTTTGCAAACTCTTTCATTGTTCACTCTTTTGATGTTGTCTGAAGGAGGTGAGCTGCTAGAGGATGTGGCAGAAAAGTGCCCACCGACTACCATCAGCCTGCCGTCAATATCTTCTTTAGAAAAAGACTATGAGTTGGTTAGCTTGTCGCCCACTTCTCCCTCCAAAATTGGGAATTTTCACACTGATCACTTCTTCATCCCGCAGTCAACATTTGACCAAGATGGAAAGGTTAGTATGATTCAGTATGTATGTTTTTTTTCTCTGCTTCTTGGAACATATTGTTTTCTTATGCCATCACAGTCGACGTCAGTGCACGTTTGACCATTCCCATTTGTGCTCAGTCCTTCGATGCATTAGCCACCCCAGAATACATCTACTGATTGGTCCAATGAGGAGTTGCTTACCTTTTCTTCTTGACTTTGAAGATGCACCAGAATGCTTTATCTGGCTTTACCCCAAGGTCATGTAATTGTGTATGACCTAGGTTAAATATAGTTTATGACTGATTTTCTACTGGCTGTGTGGCATAGTTTTCAGTTTAATCATCTTGTCAGAGCTGGAAGTTTTTATACATTTTGTTCCACAATATTTATGGCACTAAAACAAAGTGTTACTTATATAAAAACCTTAATGATAATTGAGTTTTTTTTTTTTTTTTTATGTATACCATCCATACACAAACAGTTTGCTGCAAAGATATATTCATTCTGTAGCTTTCTTTGGGAATATTATGTGGTGAGGCCCCAGTCTCTTCCACGGGATGACACTTGTACCATTGTCCAAATGTCATGAGAACTGTCAAGGTTTATTGAGCTACTTCTAAAATAGTGGGGGCAAATAATTAAATTTGATTTGTTTACTCGCCATGATAATTAAGAGGCCCCATTTTCCAGGTAAAAACAAATAGACCCACTACCACTTAATAAGCAAGTCATAAAAGGTAACTAATTAAGACTTAGCTGAACATAAAGTGTTGGGTAGAAAGACACAGATATTACAGCCTAGCTGTAAACCACAATACAATGTGCCAAACACCATTTTAAAGGCAGACACAAAGGTAGAATAATTTTTTCTTATACTGCTGGAGCACTTAAAGCGCCTAAACATCACAGTGGTGAAGTGGTCAAGCCATTTGTCTTGCACTCTGAAGGTCATGGGTTCGTTTCACGGCTGTTTGGTTCAGTTTACAAGTGCAGTTTTTACAGGAGTCCGTGGGGATGGTCGCTGTAGCTATTGAATTTATGCTTTGTACGATGATTTCGGCAAGCGGCTAGCCAATCTGCAGAGGGAGACCAAGCCATTTGGGATCAAACCCGGTGCAGTGAAGTCGATCCTCTCGACTTTAACCTTTTAACCTTTAAACATCACAGTGGCTTAGAATAAACAGTAGTGGAGGGCATCGTTTCTGAAAGAAAAGACATGCTATTGAAAATGACATTTGGGCACAGGACATTAAAGCTACAGAGCTGCATTTTATCAGCTGATGAGTTTAAAGACATCTGCATTACAGTTTTGTGTGTGTGTGTCTGTCTGTCTTTGGTGTTTTTATCATTCTTCTATAAGGTAGTAATTTCATCATCAGCATCTTCTACTGCTACAACTGCTGCTACTACGATTACTGCTATATTAAACATTATAAGGCAGTAATTTCATCATCATCATCTGCTACTACTATGATTGCTGCTGCTGCAATTACAGTTACTACTACTACTTTTACTGCTACTACTACTACTACTGTTGCCGTGACTGCAACTGCTGCAGCATTCCAAGCCTTTAATATTGCCTGCTTCCATTATTCTCTTTTTTGCCTTCTCTTTGCAGTTGGTGACTGGGTTTTTGTAGGTTTGACTGTATATTATATCTCCAACATCTTCTTGGTTTGCCTATAGTCTGCTTCTGTTCATCTCTTTTGTGTGTGCATTTTTTTTTTTTGGGGGGGGGGGTCTCTCCAGTATCTGCCAAACTCTCTACATGCCCCAACCATTGCAGTATATTAGCCCATGTGATACCAGTATTAAATGTAATGTTTCTTGTGCAGTAGAGGTAGAACCACAACCTCCCTGATAAGCATGTTGTAAGAGTTGACCTTTAGGGGTTTCCTTCAAAGAAAACCTGACGGGCAAGGAACTAGCTTTGTGCATTAAAAAAAAAAGCCAGATATGTAAAATGGATATGCATGCAAAACTCATGTTCTTGAATGAGTCTAAAATTCAGAAGTGGATGAGCAGCCAGAGCTTATCGCCTGAGTTTACAGCCATTCACGTGAAAAAGAAGAATTAATATTAATTTAAACAGATTATGAATGTTGTGGTGCTTTTTAGTCTGTATTTATAGATAATAAAAATAAGATCTTTTGATAGCAAATAACTTACCAAGCGTTCTGATTGATTCCAAAGATAATGTAATTTGTCAGCTGTCTTTTATCACAGAAGAATATTATGTGAATATTTTGTTCGTGGATTAATAATTTCAACTACTTTTATCTCAGTGTCTGTGTTAAACTTCTTCAGACCTAAATATTTTTTACTTTAACCCTTTTGCCGCATAAATATCTTTAAAAAAAAATTTAAAACTTTTTTTTTCAGTTTTTGTTTAAAAAAAATCATCCTTATAAGTCTGGGGAGATCTCGTCAAAGAAACTTGAAGAAAAAAAGAAGCAGCAGAAAAAATGTGGAATCTTTGACAGTTTTTATAAATATCCGGAAGGTCGAACCCTAAGATGACCGAGCAGACAGGCAGGCATGAATATCTCTGCTTCTTTGATACTTCATGTTACTAAACAAATTATTTTCCAGTCATTGAATATGTAAATCAGGAAAAGTTTTATTTCTTTTTGAAGGTATATAATCACTAAATACAAACAGAGTGACAAGAATTACATGATTTCCTTCCTCTTGACCATTTAGCAGTCTTTTTGGTCACTTTAGGAGTAATCATGGTGTAAAGGCTAGACACTTGCCTTGCAGATCAGAAGGTCATGGGTTCAAGTCCTGACAGAGCCGGAGTTTTAAAAACAATGACCTTGGCTCCCAGGTCAACCCAACCTTGAGTGGGTACCAAATAAAGTCTTGGAAAGTGGAGGCGACCGGCGATCTGACCACATCACCCACCAATGGCCGATTGGTCTATAAAATGTAGGTCTAGCCCTGTATGCTCAGTAGGCTTAAAGGCGTGGAAAAGGGTGATTACTCTACTTTACCCTTCAGTCACTTTGCCACAGATACCAGTGTAACACAGTAACAAAATTATATGACATGACAGTTAAAAATGTTTTACCACAAATGATTTCTGACATTAATTTTGACTGAATATAATCATACCTGGCATATCTACACACTATGCAGTTGCAGCAGCAGCATCAGCTGTCACACAGGCATTCTGGGCACTGTTCACAAGACATCATGTCAACCAAAACCTGAAAAATCTGGGAAAATGACTTTCTCAGGCAAGAGAGTTCAAGCTCAACACTTTCGGATAGGCCAGGTTAAATTAACAGCTAAACAGGACTGAAAGCATTAATTAAAACATGCTAGTTGTAACTGACACAGATCTTTCTAATTGATGAAGTACTGTTCTTTTACTTACAGACAAGCATGATCATAGTTGGTCCATTCTGTCTGGTGTGTGATCCCAAACCTCGTCTGCTGTTGGTCTCTCCAGATGAATGCAAGAAAGGCCCTACCATGATCTTAAGGAAGAAAATCCATTCTCCCAGCAGTACACCACCAAGAGGTTCTGACGTTTTGTACATTGAAATAACAGTAGTGTTTTCTGTTTGTGTGTTTTGTCCCAGCTGACTACATGTTAGCCATTTTCTTTAACTCTTTCAGGACAACATTTTTTCATGGGTTTGGACAGCATTAATTTTGAGCTGTGTTTTTTACTGCAACATGATCATGCTAAAACCTTCCTGAAGACAAAGTATTCACATAAAAATTGTATCACATCTAATTCATTAAAAACAAATCAGAAAGTGACCCAAACACCATGTCACACTTTTAGAATGAAAGGATGTTTCATTAATTCTTTTTTTCAAAATATGTTCATACTAATGTGTTTTCCCAGCAAACAAAACAATATTAGAGTATCTCTGTGAAGAACCATTATAGTAGCGACTGGTCTGAATGTGATGGATTTAAAAAGCCACTAAAGTGGCATCCAGTCTGTAAAGAGTTTACCCAGCCGCAGGATGCAACCAGTTGTGAACAAGTCTAAAAGAGCTAGGCGTGTGTTAAATGTACCATTTCCTCATGTGGGTTGTAGAGTCCCATTGTAGGCCCAACAAACAAAAGGATACACCCACTGAATTTTAACAAGCCTGCCATAAATGATAATTATTAGGGTGTTTCCTTCAGAGTCAGAATACATTTGCCTGCGAGATGAATAACCAACAGTTTGCCTACAGGTAAGCCAGATCTGTCAAATGGATGCTCACATAAAATTCAAGTTCTGGAACTAAATTAAATTCCAGAATTGGACAAACAGCCAGAAAGCTCTGCCAGAATTTACAGCCAGTGAATGCAAAGAAAATGAAGAGAAGAATGTTCCATTAGGGGAAGAAAGGTGGAAAAAGAAAGAACAAAATAATGATTTAGCTCAGTGCTTAGTTTTTAGCACATCTTGAGAAGGGGAAGACTGGAGTATAAAATTATGATCACAGGGAAGTTGGAAAAAAAATAGAGGCAAGGGAAGCCACGAGAAAAGATGGACCGTGTAGCATGGCATCAAAGTACACCAGTGTCACAAATGATTGGCAGTGCATAAGATAAAAGGTTGTGGATAAACATGTTGACCAATACCATGTACGTCATAGACTGTGAGGAGAAGAAATATATATATGTGGCTGAGAAACAAAGAAGAGAGCCAATCACACATCACATGTGACCAGGGATTGAAAAAGTTAACAGTGAATTATGTTTTGTTCATTTCTTATTTAGTTTTAGAATCCACCTGTTTTGTTATTTCTCCATTTAAATTTCAAAATCCACACACTCTTTTTTTCTTTTAAAACAAAAAAAATTTAACATTAAGATTTCAGAATCCATAACTTTGCTCATTTCTAGACTCAGAATTTACAAACTTTGTTCCTTCCATGTTTAGACTTCAGAATGCACACAAACTGTTTTCTCCACATTTAATTTTCAGAATGCATATGTGTGTTCATTTTATAGACTCAGAATCCTCACACTTTGTTCATTTTGCATTTAGATTTCAGAATTCACAAATTTTGTTTATTCCATATTTAGATTTCGTAATCCACAAGCTTTGATTATTCCACATTTAAAAATTAAATCCACACAGATTTTTAATTCCACATTTACATTTCAGAATCCACCCAAACTATTAATTCCACATTTAGATTTCAAAACCTACAAAACTTGTACATTTCACATTTAGATTTCAGAATAGTCCATGTACATTTCACATTTAGATTTCAGAAAAGTCCAAACAATCTGTCGATTCCTCATTAAGATTTCGGAGTCCACATATTTTGTTAGTTCCACATGTAGATTTCAGAATCCACTCAGACTGTTAATTCCATATTTAAATTTCAGAATTTATCACTTTGTTCATTTTCTACATTCAGAATCCACAAGTTTTGTTCATTCCTCATTTAGATTTCAGAATTCACAAAGAACCTCGCTGGGCAAGAACACACCATAAAATATGCTCAGTCAATGATCGTGGACAGCAAGGTGACCCAGAGGTCATTTTCCATGATCATGATTACATGACGCCTCCAGAACTAAGGGACAATGTCAGACGTTACTCCAAGGCTGTGGCCAAGCATAGCGCCAATGTCAAATTTATTGATGCCAGGTAGTTTTTACACTCTCCTTTCTCTTTTAGCCAATAATCTATCTAGAATTGTTCAGGATCCTTGCCGGTGCTACAGTTTGTGCACTGCACTGAGATTCTGCGGACTCATGCTTGAGTTAGAAGTAGAATGGAGTGCTTGTGGGTTACTACCCTTGTGCCATGATGTTGATCCGTTGTTCAAACCAATCTTATGGTCCATTTTTGTCATGTAAAACTTAATTTAAAAGAGAGAAAAAAAATGTCAGTTAAAAAAAAAAGTAAACAACCTGTTTAATGCGGTTGATGCTTGAACCATGTTTCACTAGACCAATTAGCACTAAGTATGTGATGTTATCGGCACCCTGCTGGCCACGTTTACTTCAGGACATTTTCTGATACCCATTTATAGCTGGGTTGACCTGGGAGCCCCAGGTATGTCTTTGTTCAATGGCAGTAATTTCCGTTGTGGATGTTCTTCCATGCCACGATGCCCAACTGGACAATATCTCTCTTGATCGTTCTAAGTAGTAGTCCACTTTTTGTTGACAAATAGAAATTGAAACAACAGAAATTAAATGTCTGGGGAAAATCCTAAATGTAACTAAAGAAGAAGGTTAAGAAATAATGATATTAGAAAAGAAGCTGGGACGGAACCAGTGCTAAACTACAGGATCTCCCCGACTTAAGACCAAGTTCCATTCCATTTAACAGGCCTTTAGTCAAATTTGTATTCATCAACTATATTTTTATTTAAACGGGTTATAAATTTGTACATAAAACACAAAAGTGAAGTCTGTGTACATATAATTATTGTGCATAAAGGGAAAAATACATAATAGTACTCTGTTACCTTAGTTCAGGGAACTTTATTACCCTACAAATATAGTTATATTTCTTTTATTCTTACTATTTTTGTTGTGATTTTGTATGTGGCCTTAAGTGCAGATAGTTGTAGGTTATATTATTATTAATTAAATAAGACTCAAAGATTGTTGTTGCTTTTTAGCAGTGGTTGCCTAGCGACTAAGACCTGTGAACCCCTATTTCTTTTAAATGTCAATCATGGACCCCACATTTTTTTTTATAGTCATGCAGAACAGTTTAAAATAATGTTGGGGTTGGTTCTGCAGTCTCCTGTAAAGGACACACAGCCAAATTTATACTATTTAATTTGTCTTTTAATTTGCTTTCAGTGCATTTATATTGTTTCTGATTTGTTGTATGGTCTGTTTTTCTATATAAATCTTTCTAGAGTCTTTATTTTTTTTTTTTTTTATAGAGAGCTCGTTTGATATAATTTATTTGTCTCCTTTCTTTTTCATTTAATGCTTTTTCTGCTTTGCTCTTTATGGGTTTATTGGGTTAATATAATTCACTTATGTTCTAGTGAATGGAATATGTTTGTTTAAAGTTTCATATAACCACATCATAGAAATCTGAAGCCTTCTTTTATAATTATTGTGTAAATTTTTTTAAACAAAGTATTTGTTCTTGAACTGCTTTTCGTCCATTTCTCTTTATCCTGTACAGTTTCTTCAGTATCATGTATGGTGTTTAGTCCTGTACCTCTGATCTCTTATCAACATTAATTGTAAAGTTTCTCCTAAGACTTCCTCACATCCTTAATCCATTCTCCCAAAACCATATTGGTTGGATAAATCCTGCCACTTCTGAGAACTGAACACAGACTCTTGTTTTGGTACTACAGTCCTGGGAAATAAAGGTGGCTGGCATGATTCTGACCACATCACCTACAAAGTGCCATTTGGTCTATAAAATATAGGTCCAGCCCAATGTGCCCAATACGCCTGAAGGCGTAAAAATGATCCTTTACTTTTACTATTTACATGTTTTGGCAGCCAAGCCCTCTAACTACTCTTCTTATGATTGTGTAGGGTTGAAAACATCACCGAAGGAGAAGATAACTTTGTTGTCACCATCAAGGGAGATAACATGCTTCACCAGGTGAAAAATCTGGCCAATTCATCACAAGCTCCAATGCCTTGTAACAAGGTCAGTTCAGGTCAGTCTATCTTCACTTAAACCATTGATCACTATGTGGATGCAACCTTTCCTTCAAGACCACATAATATCATGGCTTACTTTTCTGTCTGTTTTGTCTTCTCAATATTTTGTTATACATGTTTTATCTTGACATTTGTGTGCCTTGTAGGAGTGCTCATATTTTTTTTGTGTCATGCATGTATACTTTCTGATTGAGTCAACCCCATGTGGGATGCAATTGTTTGTTATTTGAAGCCCAGCCTAGGGGCCCTGATTATAGTCATAACGGCTGAAAGTTCTTTTTTAAAGACCTCTCTCCAGGTGATTCTCATCCGCATGGTGGCACTTTGTGTCACCTGGTGTTTATCAGTTGTGTGATGTCCTGGTGGAGTACAACAAGAGAAAGAGAGAGAGAGAGGGTTTATAGTCATGGTGATTAGCAGACCAGCTGCAGGTTACACCCGGCTGATGTTGTTACAGATGTGCCAATTATAACTTCTTTGAATAAACGAACCAACAAACAACATTTTTTTTTCCTGAGGACTCATCTAACATTCCGTACTTCTAATCTCCCTCCTTTCATACATAATTTCATTCATACATCTCTTAACAAGTAATAGTAAACATTATCAGCAGCAACCAAATATTAAACAACAGCACCGGAATGTGTTTGAATTACACCTACATTTCTAACCGCAGCAAACCATTGTAATTGTAATAAATCTACAAGAAATATACGCTGTTTCTGTAATTGGAGGATTATTTTGGTAGCTGGAAATTGTCCTGTTAGCTTGCTATCCACACTGAGATTTTGTCTCGGGTAACAGCCTAGAGGGGGAAAATGGGGGGGGGGGGGGGGGGGGGGGGGGGGGGGGGGGGGGGGGGGGGGGGGGGAGAGGAAGGAATAGTCAGTGCACTCACCTACACTCATTGGACAAAGGTCACATCATAATTGTCAGGCGTCACAAAGTAATTTATGTTCAAGAATTGAATGGTTTCCTGTTTGATTTCTTCTCCTCCTTCTCCTCTTTCTTCTTCTTCTTCTTCTTCTTCTTCTTCTTCTTCTTCTTCTTCTTCTTCTTCTTCTTCTTCTTCTTCTTCTTCTTCTTCTTCTCCTCCTCCTCCTCCTCCCCCCTCATCCTCCTCCTCCCCCTCCCCCTCCTCCTTCTTCTTCTTCTTCTTCTTTTTCTTCTTCATCTTCTTCTGCTTCAGCTTCTTCTTCTGCTTTTGCTTCGGCTTCTTCTTCTTCTTCTCCTTCTCCTTTTTAATTGTCCTTGTCACATTCATTAGTTGTAAGCTCTGGCAGAACAGTTCTGGTTGTTTATACACTCCTGAACTTTGGTCTTGTTCCAGAACTGGAGTTTTGCATGCACATCCATTTTATCTGTGTGCAGACTGTTGGTTCCTCGTCTCTCAGGCAGACGTACACTGACTCTATATAATACACCTTTATATAGTCAACTTTTACTACATACATGTAAAGGGTTCAGTGGGTTTAACATTTTTTCTCCAGAGGGCTCAGGAACCCGGGGGGGGGGGGGGGGGGGGGGGGGGGGGGGGGGGGGGGGTGGGGGGGGGGGGGGGGGGGGGGGGGGGGGGGCGGGGGATTTCTTATGAATACATGTATATGCTGATAGAAGACACGAGGTTAGAAGAAATAACATGTGCAAGAATGTATGAATGAGGAATTAGGTGTGGATCTGGGAAAGATAGATGTATGAGAAGAAGAGAATGATTTGTGTATAATCAGTATGCTGCGGGAACAGTTGGCATCTACACCTTAAGTAATTTGCTGTGGGAGACAGTCTATACGTATGTCCATGTTGATTCCTAAATCAGTAATCTTGTTAAGGATGTCAAGAGTGTTAAGGATGTGTCAGTACAGCAAGTTTATGAGTGGAGTCCTTTATCGGCCGCAGTCGACTTGAGTCACTGCTTGGTATACCTCACCTGGTCATAAAATGTCTATCACAGAAGTGACACTGCTTTGACACTTCCTTCTCCACTCATGAACTTGCTGGACTTGAAGGCATGCATCACCCTACTGGACCTTCAGCAGCCATTGAATTTCTTTAGGTTTCACCTATAAGTTTCACTCCTTCACTGATCAAAAAGAGACAAATTAACAGAATGCTTCTCATCTTTGGTTCATGTCAAAAATGGGACAGCCATCTTCAAACAGTCATTATGATTTCACAGTATTTGTCTGCACAATCATGCTATGTACTTAACATGCTTGATATCCTTAACAGCAATATTGACAAATTAAAAGATAAGGGCATGGCTACACTGTAATTTCTGTCATACTTGTAATGTTTTTATGGGAAGCCCCCTTATACATGCTGGAGAATTATCTGGAAAGAATAAAAAAGTCCCACAAAAGGAAGGTAGTTAGTTAGTTAGTCATCAGATTATCCTCATTGCACGTCCAAACACTCAGTCCATAAGTGCTCGGATTCTCTCAGGAAATCCTGCAGCGTATAGCGGCTAACGACACCAGTTCTGTGTTGGTTTATTATTATTCTTTGGCTTCCCGCGTAGTGTTCTTGTTTGGCGACACCCCATTTAACTTGCTGTTCTTGCAGTCTTACCATGGTTGCAGATTCACAGTTCTCAACTGGTTCACGCAAACGTTCTTAATCTTGTAGAACATTCAGTATATCAGCCTTGGTCCATGGCTTGTCTGGCTTTCACAGTAGCCTTACCTGCAAGTCTGTCAGCTTGTTTATTTCCTTGTACCCCTACATTTTCTGGCACGAAAACTAACTAATCCTTGTCATCCGTGAATGCTGTAGAGCCACTAACCACTGCCTTTGGACCGAGCCCTTCTCTATCTTCCTGAGCATACTCATCGAGTCACTGAGAAAGCAGGCCCCAGTGAAATCTGTGTCTCTAGCCAAGTTACTACTTTAGTCACAGGCATGACCTCCATAGTCAGACTACTTGTATTTATTGCAAAAGCTCCAGAATATTCCTTCACAACTCTCCCTCTAGTCTGAGTCATAAAAGCCCAGGAGCTTCTAACATGGCGGATGACAGACCCATCTGTGTAAATGGCAGCATCACCCTCTAGAACATTCTTAAAAATCAGGGCTTGAACTTCTGTTTCCACAGCAGCCGGATCTGTTGTCTGCATTTTCTGTCTAGCTGGATGCAAACAGAAAAGGATGTACAGCACTCTGAAGGCACTTGCACCCACTCTTTTTTGTAGTTCTTTAGCAACTTTCTGTCTACCCTTGACCTGACGATACACTAACACATCGTCAGCATATGACAGTGTTCTTCCGGGTCCTGTGATTTGCTCGACTGTGATTCTCGCTGTGTAAATGTTGAACAGCACAGGAGATAATGGTGATCCTTGTGGCAGGCCGGGATGTTTTGATGTTGGTTCAGAAGTCCATCTGCCACATCTAAACACTACTTTTCATTGGAAGAGGGCAGAAGAGATCCAATGAAGCAAGGGTGAACTTATTTGGAGTTTCGGAAGCTGACACATTAGGAAATCCAAAGGTACTCTGTTGTACGCATCCTCAAGATTAGTTGCCGTAGCACACCTTTCAATACCTGTGTGGAAGCCTTTATACAGATCATAAGCAAAAACCATAGCGTTGGCCCATGTTTCTTTCTTTGGACGGTTTTGATTGAAAAGGAAGCTAGTCATCTTCCAGTGCCATGTGACCTAGTAGGTGTCAAGATTTTAAAATCACATCCCCCAGTCAGTATCAGTCATAGAGGTAGTATCAGTCCCAGGATCACCTTTTTTAAGGATGGGATCACCTTTGCCGTAGTATTTGTACTTATATAATTAGATTATGTTAACCATTTTATTTTAACTCAAAAGATGTATTTAACTATGTCCTGTTATTTTAATTGCAAGTTGGGAATTCAGTTTTGCTGTAGTATTCTACTTGCAGGATCGGATTACCTTGACCGAGTTATTGTTATTTACAGGATGGGATGCCTGTCATATACAGCCTGGGCCAGGTGATGACCCCAGCCTTGATGAATGCTCAGCAGTCAGCACAGCGAGAGAAATTAGGTAACCTGCTCAACATTTTAATGTTATTTTGTCACTGTATTTTGATCTCAGTGTTTGACAGTCATTATTGTGTCTGCGCACTGCACGTTTTTTTTTCCTACATGGTTCGACGTTGAATTTGAAGGGGGGATCTGAGCACCTATGTGTACGGAGTGCTGTGAAGATAATTCAACTCATGACTCATCCTACGTTATATGGCGACTGTATTATGTCTGTAAAGAACAGTGGTTTTCAATCTGGAAAAGGAGGGGGGGGGGGGCAAGGAGATGCTAAGGGAGGCATCAAGTAAATCGAGCACTTTTGAAATTGAATGTAGTTAGACTTGTAATAATCTCTTATACTAACATTTTTTTTTCTAAAGTTAAATTATAAGTAAATATATTTTTTAACTATTTATAAAATTCAAAAAGCCAAAGACAAATAAGTGTCAGACATCACATGTTATCTTTGGACACTTAATTATCAGTTGTTGGCGATTGTTTCTTTTATGTTATTTGATTGTTGGCGATTGTTTCTTTGATGTTATTTGATTGTTGGCGATTGTTTCTTTGATGTTATTTGATTGTTGGCGATTGTTTCTTTGATGTTATTTGATTGTTGGCGATTGTTTATTTGATGTTATTTGATTGTTGGCGATTGTTTCTTTGATGTTATTTGATTGTTGGCGATTGTTTCTTTGATGTTATTTGATTGTTGGCGATTGTTTCTTTGATGTTATTTGATTGTTGGCGATTGTTTCTTTGATGTTATTTGATTGTTGGCGATTGTTTCTTTGATGTTATTTGATTGTTGGCGATTGTTTCTTTGATGTTATTTGATTGTTGGCGATTGTTTCTTTGATGTTATTTGATTGTTGGCGATTGTTTCTTGGATGTTATTTGACACTGTAATTTATGTGGATGTTTTTTTTAACAGGTTCTTGACTGTGAGCAGTGTCTGCTGTCTTGGCTGAGCCATCTCTAATCCAACTCTAGTTTTGATAAAGTCTATTGATGTCTCCTTGTGTTATTTCATATCAATGCTGCTGTTGGTTGATTTAGAGGAGATCCCTGTTATAGTGGTTCTGATTGTTGGCAAGTTATCTCTAAGGTGTGTGTGTTTTAAAGGAGGGTGGGGGAGGGTGGGGGGGTTAGCTGTGGTTGTATGATTTCATAGGGACATTTGGTACAGTGGGAGGGATTTGAGGTCGGCTTGGTATTTGCATTCTTGATGAAACATGTTCTCTTTTTTTTAGCCCTCTGGGGTTTGTTCTTTCAAGAGGTAGTATGCTCAGGGTATGATTCTGAATTTGAAACTTTTTGGAAATTTGATGTATCTGCTGTGCCTAGGCAGCTGTCCCGTATTCAAGTGTTGACCTCTCAGAGCCTGTATAGGTTTTTACACTGAGGTTTCCACTCCCCCCCTATCCCCTCCTTTCCAGTCTGTTTCAGCCAATTACTTCATCAGTTGAGTTCTCTTGATTTCCTTTCCTCGATTCTTTTCTGTTTGCTGTCTCTTTGTGAGTCTTGGGTTAAATCTTACTCCTAATTAGGATGGTGAGCCGTCATGTTTCAGCGTCTGTATGCCATACATAAGTAAAGCTTTCTGGGACACACTAAAAATGGTGTGTGTGGTTTTGGTACTGTTTACAGGCATGTACGATCTGTTGGACCACTTCTCCAAATTTCTGAGGGATTCTTCAAGCCTTGTCTGTGCTGTGCCAATCAATGTACGCTTCCTTGCTCAGTGTAGTGCTGCAGTCCATAAAATGTAACTAATTAAATGTTTGCTGAAACAGGATGTGTTTAGCCAAAAGGTGTTGAAATGACAGCCTAACCACAAACCACAACACAATGTGCTGACCGCCATATTAACTCTGTTGGAACCAGATAGTTTAATGCAAGATACTAAAGAAAAAACCAGGATGAATTAATTACATTTAAAGTTGCAATGTACCTAGTATGCCTAGTATTTTTAGTATGCACTGGCCAACACCAGGTATTGCTTGGGACTGAAAAACTTAACTGCTGCTCATGTGTCCCAGCCATCTAGTTTAGCCCCGCCCGTAGCGGCGCGGGGGATACTTTTGGCGGTGGCGGTAGTCGCCGGAAGTCCGCAATTTAAGTTGCCGTAAGTCCGCAATTTACATGTGACTGAGGCCCTGTTGGGGTATATTTTCTGCCTCGATAATTTGGGACCAATATTCAGAGGATAGCCAAACAAACTTTATTTTCAGTGGGTCACAAATTGGCCATGCAGGCTCATTTTACATTCATCCCTTCCAAACACTCATCTTTAACATAGCAATTGTATTGTATCAGTAAAGCATGTTATGTTCATATAACAATATGCATAACATGAATATCAAAGGAAAACAAACACAAAAGCATGGATGCTAAATGCATGCACACATGCCTACTCACACAATCACTCACGCACACACATACATACATGCACACATACATGCATACACACACACACCCATCCCTATAAACACACGCACGCGCGCACATATACACTACACAACAACTCGTTCAAACCGATGAAAGCAGAAAAAGGCATTGAATTATTATACAATATCTTCTGGCTCCAGCATTAGAGTCTCAACAGTCTGGAGACTATACACCGGTTGTGTTCCCTTTGTCTGCCATGGGGGATGTGGTTGTGGAGGTCCTGATACCACCAGGGGGCACTGAGCTGCTGCCTCGCACCAGAAACAAGCAGTTGTTTGTTGAGGTAAATTGGTTAGTATAATAATGAAGTTGCCAGATCACAGTTTTCTTATTGTGCAACGGACAGGACACTGCAGGCTCAACTACCACATGCATAAAATAAAGATTGTACAGTCCCCACAGTGTGCCTGTCAAACAGGATGACAAACATCTGAGCACATTCTGCAGACCTGCCCACTCTACCTACAACTTCAAAAAGAAACCTGGCCTCAAGATCAAAGTGTGCAGAGCAAACTATGGGGGAACCATAAAGGACCTGCAACTGACATGGGAGTTCATAGAGGCAACTCCCCCGATGGTCTGATCTGAGCATACGAAACCGAATGCAAAGAAGAAGGAGAATTGCTGCAGAACCCTTAAGGCCACATAAATAGTTTGATAAACAAATTGTCTTGCACTGATTGGCACTCATAGATGATGAAAAATATGCTACAATAGTGTAAACTATAACTCTTGTATAGTTGTTTATAGTACAACAATAACCTATACTGCTTATTCAGTTGATTATAGTGCAGTAGTATGTATGTTATAGTTTCCAGGAAAACAAGACAGAGGAAGACCTCTTTGAAGGTGAATACAAGACATTGAATGTGTATTGGCTATGGAAGTATATAGGGCTAGAGAATTGGCTGAAGATAGAGACTTTTAAGTGTGCCATGACAAGAGTGATGTTCTGTGAAGGACCTGTTAATTAATGATGGTAATGAGTAGACAGTGTTGTGCAGATACATCAGTAACGGAGCCAGAGTTGGGCCTTGTAGAAGATGGACCATGGAAATATTGGGTACACTGAAAAATACTATATACCAAGTGAACAGAAGGACCCGTTACAGAGATCTCTTCATGCGCTGACATTGCAAGGTATTCCAGGAATTGTTATTTGGTTGCATATCCTTTACAGGACATTGCAGAACCAACCACAACATTGTTTGGCTGTTGTGGTTTTTCTAGGCAGATTCATGTCCAGTAGTTTGCCATTGCTTTCTGGGCGGTCGGTTTCTCGATACCACTGTCGAAACCAATGCAAGGAGCAAGGTCTGCATCTGGGATCGAGCCCCCCCCCCCCCCCCTCGAAATGCCTAAGCTACAGATGCCGACAATAGGGCATTCCAGGAGTAGATAAAAGACAAAGAAGCAGAAGCTGAGTAAACTGTGTATGCTGTAAAGCTAAATGTACTATACTGTAAAGCTAAATATACTACAACAGTACTACACTAACTTGATGTCGGCCATGGCATCAGCTAACCCTCAAGAGATCTAAACGGGTACTCTAACCTTGTCCATGAGGTGCCCCACATGCTTGCCAAGAGAAGGGGGGGCCTTACATTTCTTGTTGGTAACAATTTCTTTACTTTGCTACCCTATCATTTACTCTCACTTTCTGGCCTTTATTCTCCAGTTAAGCATAGCCTTCCACCAATTGATTCCTAGTCATCCTATCCCTTGCTTTTGCATGGAGCTCACACAATGTCTTCCCTGATCTTTGTAACTTCAGTTTCTAGTTTCTTCTTCATTTGGTGTTGTTGTAAATTTGATCTGCTTTTATTCCATATCATTTACATTTCCTAGTTAAGTGGCTAGTTACTCTTTTAAATACCATACTTGAGGAAAACATTGATGTCAAGAGAGCAGAAGGTAGACAATGATACAAGTGGGAGAACACTATTGGGAGACAGACAAATAGCAGAGTATGCAACCAATACAAGAGACAGAGAGTGTTGAAGATCCATTGCAGCCAACCTTTATTGTGGAGATGGCACCTGGTTGATTGATTGAAGTGGCTAGTTACTATGTGAAGTGTGAATACCTTATGTATTTAGGATGCAACTATTGTGTTTTTATTTTCAGGAGTCATCAGTGTTGGATACTGCAGGTGAGTATTTCAGAGGGATTGAACACATTAGATAACGTCCTGCTACTGTGTATCACGGGGAGCCGCCAGGGTTAAGCTGCTAGATGCTCACCTGCGGATCTGAAGGTGGTGCGTTCGAGTCCAAATGGAACTAGACTTTTTTTTTTTTTTCAAGAAATAACCTCAACTCCCAGGTCAACACCCAGTCTGTAGTGAATACCAGGTGATGTCCTGGGAAGTAAAGGAGGTTTGCATGATGTTGACCATGTCAGCCCTTGAGTGCCGATTGGTCCATAATATATAAGGCAAGCATTATATGCCCAGCATGCTTAAAGCGTGGAAAAGGGGTTTACTTACTTAGTTACTTACTTCAGTATGTTCCAGTTTTACTCGCCTGAAGGTTTGCCTCTTCTTTTTATGGTCTGTGTAATGTGGTATTGGTTGGAAGAAAAATGGGTCCATTGTCTTCTGTCACTTGAACTGTAAATCATTTCTGATACAAATGTTCTGCCATAACATGATGCTGAACTGTTCAACACATCCCTTCTGATGATGTCACCAAGAGATATAACATTGGGTCTATTGTATTACTTCTCCCCTTTAGTCCCCAGTGGAGCATAGGCCTTCAACAATTCAGGCCTAGTCATTCTGCCCTTTTGTTATTGACTGCAGCTCACCCCATGTCCTCCCCATCTTTTTAACTGCATACTCTAGCTGCCTTCTCCATGTGTTTTGGTCTGCCTTTATTTCTATGCCCCTGTGGGTTGCGGTGCAAAGATATTCTGGTTTTATTGCTCTCTGATTTTCTCAGCATGCGTCCTATTCAGCGTCAGTGTCTATTTCTCAACTCTTAGTCAACTAGAATTTGTTAAATTGTCTCCCAAACCTCAACATTAGTGATTCTAACATACCATTCAACTCCCTCTACTTTGCGCAGGCACAAGTTAATAAATGTTTTGCAGTTTATTAGTAATTGTAGTAGTTGTTCTCCATGTTTCTACTCCAGAATCTGCTGACAGTTAAACACCAACTGTCTGTGGAGGAGACATGTCCATATTGAGCTTCTCTCAGCTGACCAAAATCATCATCCATTTGTGCCATGTTGCATGACATGGGGCTTGCAGTCTTTTTCTCCATTATGTTGTGTTTTGTGTAATCCTCACATTATCATGGATGGAATCCAGTGCACAATCTATTGCCTCTTTCAGTGATGTTTGTCATAGAGTTTCTCTTGGATGTTTTCATCTGTTTGGTAATGCTCTGTCAGCTTTGCCAAAGCTTGGCCAGGTTACATCCCACTATATCTGACTAGGGGTGTGGAGCCACAATACCAGTTTTGCACTCCTTGTTTAACTGCGAGCTTGGAGAGGAGAATTTGAGCTCTGCAACACAGTCCCTGCAGAGTTAATTCTTTGGTACCATTTGAGGTGTAAACTCTCAGCACAAAGCTCACTGCCATAGAGAGCTTAGACAGCCTGAAAATCAAAACCATCAGAGCTTAACAGTCAAGACAATAACAGAATAATTAAGTAAGCAAAGGACTCTTTCCATGCCACTGGTTCATCAAGCATATTTTAGTTATTATAACTGGTTCCAATTTCCCTAAAATGCCATAGTCTGTGTTGTATGGAGGTGGAAAATCATCAAGGGAATGGGATAAACGTGGAATAAAGGTGATTACACAAAGCTTAAGAGCTGAGCTTCTGAGAAGAATCACACACAAAATACAAGGTGATGGCAACAAGGGTCCTGAAATCCACAACAGTTTTTCCTGAAATCCAATGCTCTGATTTTAGAAGACTTTCCTTAACACGGGCGGGTCTTGTTAGTCACACTTGCTGTCGCCATAGGCTGCTATTTCCATGCCTGCCCATAGCCCAGTATAAAGCTAGTCTGGAAAGACTGAAAGGTGCTAGCTAGATTTATCATTGCATTTTAGTAATCATAATCTCTCTGTATCATGAATTCTCAATTTTCAGTAATCGTAACTTGTTTTCCACTTTCCTGATTTGCCTGCATACATTTTAGTATCACTACCTTTTCAATCATTAACATGTAGTTTTTCATTTGCGATGCTTTGTTTTCTAGTTTCCTACTTTGCTCCCTACATTTCAGCCTCACAGCCATCAGGAACAACAGACCTTTGCAGAAACAATAAAGATGTGGTTTTCTTGCAGCACAGTGGAGTCATCAATTTGGAGGATGGTCATGATGGGCTACAAGAATTGACAACTGTTGGTGAGAACATTGTTGACCTTCTTTGTTGAAAGTAAAGACAGTTTGTCACATGTGTTTACAATCGATTGGCAGAGACAAAAATAACTGTGTCAGCACACACACACACACACTCTCACACACACACACACACACACACACACACACACACACACAGTAGAGCCATGGTAATGTAGTGGCTAGATGCTTTCATGTTGACCGAAAGTTACTGCGTTCAAATCCACAAGGCATATTTGTTTTTAAATTTATCTGGACAGCTAAGTAAATAAAGCCAGCATTCTGTGAACAAAAATCACTAATCTCATTCAAAGTGGTAGAGAATTATGGGTCTAGCAATAAATGCTCAAGTGCTAATGCTTTGAAAAAAAAGTAATTTTTTTTTCTGCATTAATCTGAAAACATAAATGTTTTGTGCCTGTCTACAACATGGCTGCAGTATTTGTGAATTTCGGCTGACACAACCCACTTTTGAAGGCATTTGTTGCCTGGGTAAGCTTTTGGTTAGTTCTTGGGACACTGCAGTCTCATTGTTGCTTGGTCATGTTTGTTTCCTAGTTCACATGTGGGTCCCTTCCCCCAAAATCAGGCCCGCCCAGAGCAGCCACATAAGACTGGTCTGGTCAGTCCTCAGGAGAAGGCAGGGACAGAACATGAGCATTCCACACCATCCAAGGTGTCTTTCACTTTTGTAAATGCAGAGCTTTTATGTGGTGCTCTGGTACTGGAGTTGTCACATTCTGCTGCTGCTGACTGTTTAACCTCACTTCTGTATATTGAACCTCTCGTTCATCATGGGCTGCACCTTTAGCAGCCAGCTACAGGTAGCTTGGCAACATGGAATTTTGATTACCTACACAAAATGAGTACTTTGCTTCTTATGCGTGTTAGACTTTTATTGATTTTATTGAAAAAAAAAGTGCCTAATTTTCTTGGGGTCTTTTGTTGCTGTTGTTGCCATCAGCAAAACGAGTCTTCAGTAAAGATTCTGTTGTTTATTTATTCTTTATATACATTTGATTTGTAAATTTTTAATTATGAGTTAATTTGATGAGAGCTGCCGGTGGTAAAGGATTACTCATAAACACCAGGAGGAAAGAAAAAAATCAAATTTATTGATCACATCTGCAGAACTGTCATTACTGTCTATATTTACTACTGTTTAGAGCATTGTAGGGAAGGGAAAAAGGGGGTCGGGGGTAGGCTTTTGTTGTTGTTGCTGCTGAGTATTCAAGGCTACCTAGCTTGTGCAGTCACCATGATTTGTACAGATTAGGAGTTTTATCCTCCCAACACACAAATTTCCATCACCGTGCCAAGGATTTGAACCCATGGCGTTTCCTGCACTAGAGCCCAGAATTCTAACCACTTGGCCAGCCACTTCTCCATACCAAACAAGGGAATAGAAACGAGTCTTATTTTGAAGAAATCTGACGTAAGAGAGGCAGAAGAAGACAGAAAGATATGTATGGGAAGCTGAAATGGCTGGGAAGCAATTAATAAAATAATTAACCCCTACTTCTTGGTTAATGGCCTTACCTGCATGGGACTGCTGGTGGTATAAGCAGTTATAATGCAAAGAAGGGAGTGATATTTTTTTGCACACACAGAGGAGAAGCGAACAGAGAACCACCAGACAGGCACTGAAATAGGAAACATATGGATTGAAACTAGAAAGTCCAAAAGAAATGCTAAGAGCAATGTTGATGATCCATGTGTGGGTTCCAGGGCCCCATTATGGGAAAAACAAAAATAGACCCACTGCCTCCCCAACAAGCTTTTTGTAGGGGTCAACTAATTTGGGGTTTCCTTTGAAGTCAGAGTCCTTCTGCCTGAGAGGCAAGGAACCAACAGTCTGCATACAAATATGTCAGATCTGTAGAATGGATGTGCACCCAACACTCAGGTTCTGGAACAAGTCTAAATAAAGTCCAGAGGTGGATGAACTTTTCGCCGGAGTTTACAGCTGGTGAACGCGAAGAAGAAGAAGAACGTTGATGGAAGAAACCAAAGGTGCTGTACTGGATTCAATCCCTGATATTGAAACAGTTGAATAGGATAGAATCCAAGAAAAACGTCTTACTATAAAAGAACAATAGGATGATGGTGCTGATAATGATTAGATGTTTAATAGTCAGGGTTATTCAAAATTATGGATACATTTTCATGCATGTATATTTCCATGAATATCCATTATATATTAATAATATACATACAAGAGAGAGAGAAAGGTCTAAAGTTTAAAAACTTACAATAGAGGTTATCGGTGTTCAATATGGCTGCCATCTGCTGCTCGACAGACATCTAAGGGTTGCTATACTCATCCCACACACAAAGAGTAAGACAGTTCCCTGCAGCCGTGAAACAGTTTTGCAGGTTGACCAGAGTTTTTTAAAGAGGTGGTGCAAACTGTAGGCCTTCTCCTCGCACTTGTATATATATATATATATATTAAGTTAGTTGCGTATCCTTTACAGGACGTTTCAGAACCAACCCTAACAGCCCCTGGCTGTTGTGTGGTTTCTCTTGGCAAATTTACGTCCAGTAGTTTGCCATTGCTTGCTGGACGGTCGGCTTTCTTGATACCACTGTCGAAACCAACGCAAGGCGCATTGCCCGCAACTGGGATCGAACCCGGCATCCCGGCATTTCGAAGCGAAGCGTTCGCATCGACTTGGCCACAGAGCCGACATATATATATATATATTATGTAATGTTTAAAGTAATATGCATGAATGAAAATGAATTCATCACTTTGAATAAACCTGTATATTTTAACAAACATTGTTTTAAAACATTTGTTACCTATAGAATGTGAGCAAGATAAGCAGGTTGTGGTTGAGAATGCTGAAGCAGTTGATCGAGGTCCTCTGCCAGGACTCCCCTGCTGCCGTGTTTGTCTTCATCTATTTCCAAGTGAATACATGCTTTTCCACCATGTCCGCTCCAACCATCCCAGCTGTGAGACCACCAACAGTGTGTATCTGGAGGAACTGAGGGCTCAGAGTCACCTGACCTGTCCCATCTGCAGCAGTCCCCCAGTTTTCCTGGCCTCGTCAGCCAAACTGAGGCGACACCTGCGAGTTAGTCACGGCATTGAACACTGTGTGGAGACTTGCAGGTTTTGTCATGCAGAATTTGTGGACAAACAGGAGCTCGAGCTACATATGGGGGTTTCTCACAGTGTAGGTGTTGCTCATCATTTCTTGCACTAGTTCATCGTTTTCATTCACGGTTATTGGATGTTTACTTTTCATGATTTTTTTTTAGCTTGCTAATTCTGGGTAAATGTTGGCTACCTTTCTGGCTTTCCAGGCGATTGGGTTCCATCAGAGACATGGGAATCAAAACCCATGGCAATGGCTGTCCTTTCCATAGCAACAAGCTGGGCAGTATTGTAGGGACCATGTGTTGCCAGTGCAGCATGATCACTCTCCCAGCCTGCTTTGTTAACTTTAGAGGAAAGGTAACACCAGTATATTTGAACCTAAGCATGCTGCAGAAGCTGCTGGATCAGAAGAGCAGTGTTCTGTCTCTCTGCCTGTTGGAGATTCACTCTTAGTTAAGCTACCAACCATGGCTAAGGGTGTGTTTGGTCCTTTCATAACATTGTTTTCATTGTGCATTTCCTTGTCTTATCATAACATTGTTTTCGTTGTGCATTTCCTTGTCCTATCATAAATTGAGTTTCCTTTCCTTATCTGTTGAGCTTTATCTTTAACAATTTCTACATCGGTTTTGAATCATGAGTGTCACCTGAATATCTAAGAACAGAATACATTTTGATCCTCATTAACTTGTCAAATCAATCATCAGTCTGTCTCATTATCACTTTTTCCAACTTTAAAATGGAATGTAACATTTACTTTTTGCTCCATGCCGCTTATGTGCCTATGCACCTATCACTAGCTAAACAAAATGGCAAATTACTTGTCATCTGCTGACTGGGTGATGTTGCAATTGTGCCAGATCATAGATGAATGTTTCCTGTTGGGATGACATGTTTTGCTTAATCGATGGCATTGTTATCTTGAAGATAATACAGTCAGTCTAATTATGTAATTTTTGGACAGAATGTGTGTGTATTGTGTATGCTTTATTCTCTTTCAGGATTTGGTTTTTATCTTCATTGTATCTTTTTACAGACAGAAATAACTGTTTAATCTCTTTACACTGTTGGAAAGTAGGACTGTATCACCTGCATGACTGGAATCCGATTTCCACCATTTATGAATGTGATACAGTTGTCACAGGTTTCATTCCTCATTTTTCAAACATTTCTCACTATTTTGTCTGCTGAAGTTAATAAAAGAATCATTTTTATGCCAGCTTTGCATTGGGAATATGATGCTAATCTCATATTTGTATAGACCAGCAAGTAGTCAGTGGGTGATGTCATCATAATCATCCTGGCCACCTTTACTTCCCAGGACATAACCTACTATTTCTGTGCAAGTGGTGAGATTTTTTTCTTCTGAAAAGAATGTTTCAAATTTTTCTTCTATTTCTTCTTCTTCTTCTTCTTCGTCTTCTTCTTCTGGAATCCTTTCCAGAACCTTCTGTCTCGTGTATTTTCAGTCTTTTCTGACACAGATTATCATCCATGCCAAAATATTCAGCATCTTCTCTCTCTGTCTCCCTCTGCTTCTTTTTCCCTGTAACTTTCCCACCATTGTGATGTACTTCAGGTTTCTCCTTCTCATGACATGACCAAAGAATGTAGATTGTATTTTTCTGAATTGGTCAGTCAGTTCTCTGTGTCATCAATTTTATTTCAAGACATCTTCATCACTTTTTTTCAAACTGTCCAGGGTGTTTTGTGGTAAGGGTAAATAAACAGAAGTTGGCAAGGAAAAGATAGGGGGCAGTATAAAACCTATACACAGCTTTAAGAAAGAGACTGTTTGTTCCTTGAGAATGCGTTAGAAGAGAAAAGTATTGGGAAACATGATGACACAGATTATCAGCAGTAGATGAGCAGAGATAGAACTGGAGAGGTGACACTAGATGGTGGCATAGAAGAAAATGGAAGCCATCATGCTGCAGTGGCTAGACGCTTGCCTGCAGATCTAGGGTCGTGGATCCAAATCTTAATAGAGCTGGTCATGTTTTCAAAAATTACCTTGGCTTCCCGGCTGACCCAGGCTTAAATGGGTACCAGGTAAAGTCCTGGGAAGTAAAGGTGGCTGGCGTGATGTTTACCACATCACCCACCGAGTGCCAAATGGTGTATAAAATATAGGTCTAGAACTTTATGCCTAATATGCATGAAGGCATGGAAAAAGATCCTTTACTTTACTTTTATAGAATAAAATGATCAGCTGAATTGAACCAGACCTCTAAGGACTAAAAGATCTGTGGAGAGACAACAAGGCCTGCACTATCTGGCAGGCATATTGTGATGACGATCGATCAATTGATCAGTTTGTCCTCCCCTCTGGGATGCTATCTAAAGGTTTACCATGCTCTGAGATTTCAAAGTAATCTCAATCTGGATGGCAGACCAATAAGGCAGACCTTATATACCCCCTTCAGCCTGCAAAGAAGTTATAATCAGGATGCCCGTAATGGCTACACCAGCCAAACGTAACCTGCAGTCTTATGGCGGTAACAATGGCAATAATCATGAAGAACAGGCAGAGCGAGACGATGAAACCATTCACCTAAATATTGTTAGGAATTAAGAGCAAATAGCTATTTTATGTGATGTTTGAAGCAAAGAGGCAAGTATAGAGCTAGTGTTGTCAATGTTGTCATGAATACATGGAGAATGAAGCGACTTTCTAATGTCACACTTTTGTATATACCCACAGACATTTGCTGGCCGGAGATTGGTTAGTTTGTTGAAACCTTCTCAGTCCAGTCACCATCTTAAGGGACAGAGACCTGTGCTTTCTGATTATCTGTCTTGCAACAGGTAAAGCATTCACATTTTTGATTTCCTGAATCTTATCCTTGCATTGGGACCATGATTTTAAATGGTACTTATGTTTCATGGAAAAATCAACCTAAACAGAAAGTAGAACTGGCAAATTTCCCAATTTCAAGAATGAATAACAGAATGGATGTTGCCGCTAGGAAGCCTTCAACCACGTACTTCTTTTTCTATGTTTGACGTCAGCCATTCTAAATATTTCATCCTATTTGGGTGACCAACAGGAGGGTGTGTCTAAGATAGCCATGTGTGCCCCCCCTCCCCCTTTCCTCTTCCTGCCCTCACCCCTTTTACAGCTGTGTCTTGCAGTGTAACCCTTTCTGGCCAGATTGCCCAACTTCTGCTGAGGGGATAGAGCTCTGCGGAAGCACATGATCAAAAGTCTTTCTGCTGCGGAGTTACAGATGACAAAATCTTGCCTGCCTGTTCTCTGTATTAGTACACTGCGACCACATGACCCTGTGGGAAGGGAAGCCTTGTCGATTATTGTTTGTTCTTTCCTGCTTCATCAGCATGCAGTAACATTGACAGTGATACAACTACATGAAAGACTACATATCTTCTTCTGCTTCTTAGTGTTCACTGGTTGTAAACTCCAACAGAAAGTTCTGGTTGTTCGTCAACACCTGGACTTTCGTCTTGATCCAGAGCTTGTGTCTTGTGAGCACCTCCATTTTCCAGATCTTGCTTCTTTGTAGGCAGACTTTTGGTTCCTTGCCTGTCAGGTAGGTGCACTTCAGACTTTGAAGGAAACACCTCTAATTTGTCACCTCTTACAACATGCCTGCTAGGAGGACAGTGGGTCCTTTCACTGCTCTCCAAAATGCAGCAGAGTGGAGCCCAGGAACCCACATGGGGAGACTACATATAATCATTTTGCTTATTTGGATGAAATTCACCTATCAAGGTGTCCATTCACCCTGGAAAACAAAGTCCCACCATGTATTTAGAAATGATTGCAATAGTATCCCCCAGAGACCTCAAATGTGCCTATCAAGGACAACTTCTGCTGTATAGAGCCCATGTCATTTTAATCAGTAACTGTTCATTATGTACATCACATCATATAGCTTTTAATTATTCTTGTTGAACTTCTGTGCAGTTTTATTTTAGATGGAGAGACTGATACAGCAGAGTGTGGGGAGAGGATCTGGACAATAGTCAGTGTGCAGTGGAGTGGTCAGGCTGACTTTTAATGTGGTTAAATGGACAACATCAGTATGGGAGCTGTTCGTTTTGAGGAAGGGGACAGAGCACATTTGGAAATTTCCTGAGTGCAGAGGTGGCAGTTCTTGATTTATTTATTCATAATTTTTGTTCACAAAGTAACACTGGCAGGAGCACTCATATTGGACAAGGCAGAGATGTTATAAAGACCATTTATAAACAAATGTGGTTGGAAGATACTTAGTTATTGAAAGATACTACGTTGTTGGAAGATAATATGTTACAAGAAACATCATGTGTAAGATTGCATGCATCCAGCAAGAAAGGACGTATGAGACGCAGAGTACAATGTATATACAAACATTGTGTTACTGGAAGTCAGTATGTACACCGTAACTCTTTGAGTCCCAGAGGGTTTAGCATCAGAGCCCAAGGGGTGGTAATGCATTTATTTAATTCCACAAGTGTAACACATTAAAACAGACAAATTCTAATTCAACTGCCACGCAACATACACATATTATACATCAAAGTGACCATGGATTGTTGGGAAATAATAATAGAAAACTGCTACAACAAATAATTGTGTTAGTAATTAAATATTAGTAAATAAACAGATGGTATGTTTACAGAAATTAGTAACATAAAATATAAAAATGTCCACTCAACACCATGCCACTCAAGAAAAACTCATAAAATATACCTAAACTGAATTACAAATTGATATGAACCCCTTAGTAATGTATAAGTAAAATATAAAATCAATCTGTGCATTAGATAATGTTTTAGAGAATCTTTTGAAGTATCAAATCAAAGCCCCATTATTTGATAAAGAAAACTGACTTTCCAAAAAAGTTAGTATCTTTGCACAAAACGAAGTTTATATAACACTAAATTTGCCTGTAATTGTGTAGCTATGTTCCTAATTGACAAAATGAATAGCACTGGAACTAACAGACACGGAAGAAAATAAATTTTTCTATTTGTGTCATGAGGTACACATTAGATCTATCCTTTATCAAAGTTTGACTTTGTAAATGACTTAAACAAGTCTACTTCGCAACTTTATCTATCTAACTGCAGATAAATATAATAAAAATGTGCTTTAATTAAATTTGAGGCTTCTAAAGCCATAAATCGTGTTGACATGTTTGTAGAATACTGCACGGTGGCCATATTGTTTTCAAACGAACACTAACTCGGTAAACATTGCAAATATACTATATTTTCGGCTTTTTAAACCACGTTTATAAATTAGCACACCTGACATCAGACACAAAGAACTCAAAAGGATGTTGAAATTGAGCGGTCCACCTTTTATTACCGGTCAGTGGTAAATTAAAAATCTTCACTTGTCACGCGTCGATTGGGCCACTGGGTTGTAACCAATTAGCGCGTGATGCGTTCTCTGGGACTCAAAAAGTGAAGACATATGCTGCCTGACATGAAGCATCTTACTCAAATCACTAAAGAAAAAATCAGAGCTTTGAAGTAAAATGCTGCAGAATATTCTAATAATACCATGAATCAAGAAAAAGAAAAACACACACATCATACATGATCTGAACATCAAAGAGAATAGGCCCATAAACAGCATCCTTTCCGTGTGAAGCATCGTGATGGCCTGAAGAGAATCGGCTATAGAGGAAGACATTGTCAGGTGTCTGTGGTGAGAGCGATGTTCTCTAATGAACCTGCTGACTGATGGTGGTTGAGCATTTGTGGTTATTATGGCTGTCATGCTGTGATGTTTACTCTTAAATGAGTATGTTTGTTAGTCAGGCAATGCCAGCGTGGTGGGTAATGAACAGGCAGACAGATTGGCTGGATCTGTACCACTAGGTGATGAATTGAATTATGGCAGGGCAGATGTGGTCAAGGCCCTTTAGGAACAAGCAATGAATCAGTAGAGAAAGAAGATTATTATGTCCTGGAGAGAATGAGGCACCTGTGTGTAACAAGAGGGTCTGGCTGGCTCACTACACTCAGAGGAAAGGCAAGACGGACATATAACCAGATTGTGACATGTACCATCAGTATTGGAACTCTGCACTGGCTGCTGAAGATGAGGATGGAGCATGCATGGGAATGTCCCGAGTGCTGTAATGTCAATTCTTGACTCAACTCAGCTTAATTCAACTCAACTGTGTTTGTTAGTGAGATAAGTCTGATTGTGCTGAAGGGTCATTGTGAGATATACCTCTGCATCCTGTAGGTGCAACATTGCCTTTAGTGACTGTGTTTCTCTACTGAGTCACACGCTGAAAGTCCACCCGGAGCTGAACCAGTTTAATATGTGCCGCCTGTGTGATCGCCTCTTTGACTCCAGCATGTCCCTCCACAAGCACCTGAAGAAAGTTCACGAGCAGACCCATGATGGAGCTCTAAAGTGTCCCTTCTGTCCAGCGTGGCTGTCTAGCATGGAGTTGGCTTCAATACACAGAGTCACCTTGCACACAGGAGCTGTCCCTGTACACTGCCCTTTTTGTGGGGCCGGTAAGTATGTTTTTACATGGTTGTCTTGTTCTAAAGGTAAAGGTAAAAGGTCAAGTCGGGAGATGTGAACCATCATCATTGCACACGGTTATAAACCATAAGTGCTCTGCCACCAGTAGAGACAGCTAATAAGACACTGTCCACCTGTGTCGCCATCCGCACATAACTCCGTAGCTACAGAGACGTTCCTCCATTCACCCCCGAGTGTCAACTCTGGTACCCATTTCCTAGAGGCTGGGTAAACCCCGGAAACCGCCCAGTTTCGAACTCCGACCGTGGCTGCAGCGAGTCGCAGCTGGATTTGAGTTCTCTTTGTGTTCTATTATTAAAGTTGTTTTATTTATGCTTTTAAGATTTTGGGTTGGACTTCTGGGACAGTATTGCAGGTAGGCCTGTTGACCATTGAAGCCTTGAAGACTTATTTGCTTCAGGCCATAGTATACTAAAACAGTTTCCCCATTGTTGGACTAGAGGTCCTGAGTTTTCAGTGCTCAGAAACTGAACTGATAGCTTGTTGTGACACTGAACTGTGTGGATGTCATATGAAATGTTATTTTCTTCTGCGCCGTTGCTAATTTTATGTTGTGAACTGCAGTAAAAATGGTGGGTGGCCTATTACATTTGGAGAAAAGTGATTATTGCTCTAAAATACCTGCTTGTCATGACTGATTTATTTTATCCACAGTAACAGTTCTGATGTGAAACTGTTATTGTTGGCACATCTGTTGGCCGCCTTATGCATTTACTTTGTGTGGACAAACTGCCAGATTTAGCCCTGAGAGCTCTGTTTTTAATTAGTTGGTACATATCACGAAAATCACTCCATCTTGTTGGGTGCGAGATTTCATGTCGGCTCCCACTCATGGCATGGCGGTTCCCACAGGCTGTCCTGTATTGTAGGGGTGTTAGGATATACGTTTCCTTCGCGGTCAGTATACCCCGTTCAGAGAAGAGGCAGCAGGGTTGTTGCTGAAGATAGGAAGTTTATGCATTGTGCAATACTTTTTTGGATGGCCAGCCACTCTGTGGGTAGAGACTGAGCAATATGGAATTAAATTTGTCAAGTGAGATCAAAGTTTTTGCCTTTAACTGTTTCTGTCCCAAACAATGTACAGTGTGTGATTATTATAGTCAGTGTTTATCAGACAGCAAACAGTATGTTGTTATATATTTTAATTTGGTCTTAGCATGCTAAAGAAATCTGGCTAGATATGGTAACATGCATCCCAGTATATGTAATTTACACATCAAGGAAATTTAACTAGTAAACATCTTGTCTTGAAAACTGAAGTATTTTGGCCATTTGAAATACCACAGGAGTTTGGAAAGAATAGTAGTAGAAGGTATGTTGCCAGGAAAGAGGTACAGGGGCTAACCAACACAAAGATGGGCATGGGATGTAAGTGACAATTTGGTTAGGAAGGTGCATAAGTTGGGAAATCTGGCCGGAGACCAGCTTTCTTTCAGACAGACTGTGATGAGAGTAACATTCTGCAAAAGGACTTGCTACATAATAATAATAAGATGTGTTAAAATACTTTGGAAATAACCAGAAATGCATGGTCAAATTGTTAGTGCCAACAGAGTTAACTTACATGAACACAAATTACATGCAGATATTACGACAGTAATTTAACACTGCTTGTACTGTCTTCTGTACTTCCAGGTTACCAGAACCTCCATTTGATGTACAACCATGTCCGCAGCCAGCACCTTCAGACAGAAGCCCACGTGTGTCCTGAGTGCCAGTCAAGCTTTCCCACCAGCCGCTTACTGTCAGAGCACATGAGGAAGACCCACGTGATGAGCCCCCGCATCATCAAGGATATTTCCCACAGTGGCTGCAACATGAGCTACTGCTGCCCATTTTGTAACATGTCCTTCATTCGCACCTATGATTTGGCTGCCCATGTGATCAACGCCCACAAGGAATGCCTTCTGCCTTCCCAGTGCCAGATGTGCATGCAGTCTTTCGTGAATGACGTGGTCATGAAGATGCACATGTCTGGAGCTCATGGGATTGACATGCATCACGAGGCATCATCTGCCGACTCTAGCTATGTCCATGGACATTTTGAAGACTCCGAGTCTGTGACTGTGGTACTGCAGGATAGCTCAGCCGATATGTACACCCACACAAAGGACCTGGATGCAAGCTCTCACAGCAGGAATTTGATGAGAGCACATTTAATAGACACACAGGACATTTTAGACTCCCAAGGTAATTGCTGTAATTGTTAAGAGTATGCTGAGTTGAAACAAAACTGACTGTACACATCTCTTTATACTGTCGGATACCTTCTGCAACGTGTCTGTTGTTACTTCTTGAATTGTAATATTGATTGCTTCCTTCTGGTCCTCAGTTGTGTATTCATTATTTTTTATATTCATTTCCTTTAAAAAAAACCATAGATAATAATCTAATGGGGTTGGTTCTGCAGAATGAGCAGGCCAAATTCCACGTGATATTGTGCCATTTGTTCAACCAAAGAAATTTTTTCTTCCTTTGATAACACCATTCTGTTTTAAGTGCACAGAATTACAATAGCAGGTTACAGCCATTCACTGCATATTGCTTCACAATTGACTGCAGCAATTTTATTATGATGACGTCATCTAGAAATACTTTGTTTTTCAAATCTGTTCTACATACAGGGTGTAATGAGATTTTAAAAACATCCTATATAATATCTTTTCAGAACCTGACCAGTATATAGACCTTGGTGATCAAGAGAACATAGTTTATCTGAGTGACAGAAATCACATGGTGACTTCAGGTAAGTCGTTAGTTTGTGCAGATAACGTTTGATAAATTACATGTCAGTTGAGTTTTTACAAATGTTGTGTGGTGTCCAGAGTGAAGATCAGCTGCAGTACAGCCATTCCTGCCTTTGGGAATATTATTTGGCAAGGCCCCAATCTAGTCTCCAGTGTGACTCTCATACCACTGTGTTTTGGGGCCCATTTTGGGGGGGGGGGGGGTAGAATAATAGACGCACTGCTTCCTGAGCAAGCATGTTGTACACGGCAACTAATTCTGAATTTTCTTTTCCCTCCAAAGTCAAAGCAAATTTGTCTGAGAGGTGAGGAACTGACGGTGTGCATATAAGTAAACCAGACCTTTGAAACGAATGTGCGCCAAAAATTCAAGTTCTTAAATGAGACTCAAGTCCAGAAGTGGATGATCAACCAGAATTTTCTGCCGTTTTTTTCAGCCTATGAACACTAAGAAGAAGATGCCACTATCCATTGTGTTTTTAATAAATATGGAAATCAGACTCTGGTACCTCAAGAATTTGTGAAAAGCATTCACTAACCTCTGAGCCACAGAATGGCACTAGTTTAAAGACATGTATATATGCAACAAGTCAATAAACGAACATGGAGGTCGATTGGGCACATCCTCAGAATGGAGAAAGAGAGACGGCTAAGACCGGCAATGCAATGAACACCACAAGGACATCGAGGAAGAGGTAGGCCCAGAGGTACTTGGAGGCGAACTTTTGAGGGCTGAACTCAAGGCTACGCAAAGGACCAAACTGGAGATAGAGAGGATGGCTCAGGATCAAATTAAGTGGTGTCGGTTTGTCTCTGCCTTATTTGCCTCTGGACACAATGAGTATTAATTGATTGATATATACAAGTGGGAGGATTTTTTTTTTACCTAAGAGTGCTCCCAAAATGGGTACTAGGTAATTATACCAGAATTTTCTAGGAATTTTCTGGGAGGGAAGTGTATTGAGAAAGTTAACTGTACACCCCACCTGAAATGCTGTGGGCTTCACACCTCAACTTCATCATTTCCTATGAAACTAACTTTGTATGCAACAAAATTCTTTACAGTGAAACTTTGTTAACATGAAGTCCAAGTTGTAGAAAAATCAAGTTTGTGTTTGCTAACCTTGGCCTCGGAGCTGCCGTGGTGTAGCAGCTAGATGTGCATTTCGGGCTGAAGGTTGTAGGTTCAAATCCGTGTAGAGCCAGAACTTCTCTAAAGTGACCTTGGCTCCCTGATCGATTAACTCTTTGAGTCCCAGGGGGTTCAGCATCACAGGCCCAGAGTGTAATAAAGAGAATCATAAAATCGGTGCATCATGTGTTCATTGGGCTTCTAGGTAGGAACCTATGAACGTATGATGTGTTCCTTGGGACTCAAAGAGTTAAGCCTAAAATGGGTACCAGGTAAAGTCCTGGAAAATAAAGGCGGCTGGAGTGATATCACCCACCGAATGACTGTTTGTAAAATTTTAGTTCTAGCATAGATATATTTAGATCATATGTCTGCTACTCCTGTTTGTGTGGGGGAAAAGACTTTAAACCAGGGCCTCAGATTAATTAATTCCTACAGGGGTTGTTGACTAAGAGCTCTTTTTTAAGCGAGTTCAAAGTAACAAGAGTGGTTAACATAGAGGGTTTAGTAGAAACCTGGTGTTAAAACCTGGGAGTAGCTGTGTTGCTACTGTTATTACTTAAAGAAAAAACATCAATCCATTTTCATTTTTCAAAAAATTAAAAAAACCTACATGTCATTTTAGCAGAGATGTAACTTTGTAAGAAGAAGGAATTGCATCTGATAGCCACAAAAGAGTGATTCCACCAAGTGGAGAAAGCACTAACCAATGCAAGAAAGCAAGTTTCAAGCGTGTTAACTCATCATACCTTGTGGGGATCGGCAGTAGAAAGTTGAGGACTGACATCTGTGATAACAACTGACAGTGACAGGTATATCCTTCACAGTTAAAGGATTAACCACCCCCGCCCCCTCCTCCTGATGTCGCAGGTGAAATGTTTGGCAGCTGTTCAGCCATGGAAGATGTCCAGCTGCTTGGGGAGACTCACGATGATTTCAATCTTCATGCAGTCGACTACCTGGAGACACTAACCAATGACAGCATTGCTGTAGGGGCTGACGTGGTTGCTGATGTTTCCATGGATGAGATGACTGACAGTGGAGAACAGGTTATCAGCAGTTTGTTTTCTTGTTGAGTTGAGATGAGTTGAGAACTGACAGCAGTTTGTTTTCTTGATGAGTTGAGATGAGTTGAGAACTGACAGCAGTTTATTTTCTTGTTGAATTGAGTTAACATCACAAGTCTTGGGACATTCTCATAAGTGCTCTGTCCCTGTCTTCAGCAGCCGGTGCAGTTCCACTTCAGATTGTACCGGCAAGCAGTCTGATTGTAAGTACATCTAGCCTTTCCTCGAAGTGTTGAGTGACAGCCAAATCCCCTGTCACTCCCTGTAGCATCACCCTTATCAGACAATGATGATCAAAGAGTGCTTCTGCACTGTTCACTTGCTCCCAATTGGCCTGGACAGTTAATTTTCTGGTAAGAATAGCTAATCTGATCATAGAAGCTGCCTAGGGAGGCATTTAGTGACAACAGGAGTATCACAAAAGCCTGTGACTCATATACCATGTATACAACAAATGTATCGTCAGATTTCATAATTATGGTGGGGTTTGAACGTAATTATATTCAAATCTGAGACACTAGGGGGAGCCACGGAAGCGAAACGGCTAGATGCTCACAGCTTGGCCAGAAGGTCTTGGGTTAGTAGTAAGTCCATTGAATCCGATTTTGTTCCTTTCAAAATTGACCTTGACTCCTTTGTTGACCCAACCTTAAGTGGGTAACAGGTAATGTTCAGGAAGGTAAAAGTGGCCAATGTGATGTTGACCACATCACCCCTCGAATGCCGATAGGACTGTAAACAAATGGGTCTAGCTGTATAGAATTGTTACATTGAGCGATAGGAGGTAAGGAAGAGAGCTATTGTGTTGAAACTTTATTTGATTTGTCTTTTCTACTGCCTTGGGGATCGCCATGGTGTGGCGACTAGACACTCATCTACAGATCGGAAGGTCTAGGGATTGTCTCCTGATGGAGCTGAATATTTTAAAAAATGACCTTGGTTGATCTAGCCCTATTTGCCCCTTTACCTATTTACCTCCTTTACTTTACTTTACCTGCTGCCCTAACCTCAGGGGTCATTTTAAATTCTTTTTTCCTTTACTCTGTAGGATTTTCTTCTTATTCTACTTCTCCTCCTCCTCCTTCTACTTCTTCTTCTTCTAATTCTTCTTTTTCTTCTTATTCTTCCTCTTCTTCTGTTGCATTAGTCCTCAAAAGGACAATTGACACATTATGTTATGGTTTACAGCAAGACTGTAATATCTGTGCTTTTCAGCCCATCATATCTAATTTCAACAAACTCCTTATTAGTTGTCTTTTAGGACATGCTTGTAAGGGAGCAGTGGGTCTTATCCCCACCCTCCACCCATTTTTTCCAGAATAGGGCCATGGAATCCACACCAAGAGTGTAGAACTCTAATATGTGTGTCTGTCTGTTGGTTCCAGAAACTGTTGCAGCTGATACTGAATGGGAATACTAACCATAATAAAAGTAGCACTGTGTATCACCCTCACGGTCATGGCAATCACTGTGTTAAAACAACCAGTCAGGTTTCATACTATGGTTAGACCAAATAAAAAGGATATATAAACACTGTATACTGTGTGGCACACAGACCTGTAGGTGAAACATATGGAGTGATCCTGGGACAGAAAGAGTTGAAGCTGTTTATGTGATGTGTTCATCAAGCGCAGTGGATTGACATAAAAAGTATTTTTTTCCCCTAGAATGTACATGAAGACTTACCATTAAACAACGAGATCTTTTTAGAATGTACATGAAGGTTTACTGTAAACAGTGAACTTTTCTAGAAAGTGCATAAAGAGATTCATAAACAGTGAACTTTTCTAGAATGAATAGACTCACAGTAAACAATGCGTGGCACGGTGATTTTGGTCACAGGCGTGAAGGAAAGTTAAGTCTGATGTGATGTGTATAAGGAGATACTCCGTACCTCACTTGGGCGCCAGTCCTTCACTGTTCTGGTTTTACGAAACCTAATGCAAGACTCCTGCTGCACATCCCCGTCGTGCGCCACGGATGTCTCAAATGAGCATTAACAGAGTTGGCAGGGGATCTCAGGGCTGGCGGCCCCCAGATGTTTAGTGTCCTTTCTGACCCTCATCACCCTGCCCCCAAACGCATGGGTGAAAAGTCTATTAGAACTCATTCCGAATGTGAGTAAAGTCTGCTTGCCAAATGTACCACCAAATGACAACTCTCGGTTAAAAGCTGGAGCGAATGGAAAACTGTGCTGCTGAGACTCAACCCTTGACCAAGAGATTTACCTGCAGGTAAGACGAGTAACATCTCTTGTGGGTGGTTTCTCGCAGTCAGATCCTACATACGTACACCCTCTGTCAATCCTCAGGGTCCTCGTCACCGGGCTGAGGTATACCACAACAGCAACTTTTCATCTGCTGGCTAGGTAATAATGTCCGACAAAGTTAGATCCTACAGCATACAAGCAAGCTCAAAGTCCGTCCATCATAAATCGTACCGATTAGAAAAAAGTCCAAATTTCCATATACACTGGTCCCACTCGCCCACGTGTTGGGACCAAGCAGGTGAAGCCACGCCTGATGTATGCTTCCCCATACTGTCGTGCTAAGGGCACAGTTGAAACAATGTTAAAGGTGTCTAATGTGCAATGAAGAAGAATGTACCTATTTGTGTGGCCACAAGAGTCCTGGACCCGTGGGCTGCTCCCCTCTAATCTCCGGAGGGTGTAGCCTGGTAGCGCGGGAAGCTCAATATACGGTTGTGAGGTTAAGCAGTCATGGGCAGGACGTGACGATTCTTTGGGTGAGCCAGAACCAGAGGATCATGTGTCAGCTCTGCATTTATGGAAGCCTCCTCGGATGGCGGGGAATGCCCATGATCTGCCCCTGCCTTGTCTTGAGGGTTGACAATTCTACGTAGGGCTGCCCTAAGGGGGGTTCTCCGGGGGTCACACCTGTATAGGGTAAAAGAGGACACCACACAAATGAGGCAATGTCTCAACCCACACAATACAATGGCCACAGTCAACCTAGAGATAGGATTGACGCCTCCCCGAAGTCGGAGTACATCTGCCGGAGAGGCGGGGAGCGAGTACTGCAAACAAATAAGCCAGTAAAACGGAATTACACGCAAAACTCAGGTCAAGGTAAAAGCCAAAAGTCCAGTTGGACGATCAACCTGACTTACTGCCAAAATTTGCAGCCGGTGAACAAGAAGAAGAAGAAGTAGTAAACAATGCATTTTTCTGAATAGTTTTTTTATTTTTTTTAATTTACATGTGTAAACAATGAAAATATGCCATAAATAATGAACTCAAATTCTATTTAGCTGTCAAAGACTTTCCATAAACAATTAACTTTTGTAGAAAGTATATGTAAACTTGCCTTAAACACTGAAGTTCTCAATAAAGAACATGAAGATGCATCATCTATTCTCAGCAGGGCAACAGAAACAATGACATACTTGAGATGAGCAGCCAGTTTGAAATCGATGGAGTCCTGTATGAGCTGTCTGTACCCCACGATTGCCAAGAACAGGACTTGGGTGAAGTGGCCAGTCTGACTGTCATTGATGATGCAGAGCTGAGGCTGTCCTGTGACAGAATCACCATGGACGGAAATGATCTGGCTCATCTCCTGAGGCAGCAGGTGCAGTAATGCTGCCCTGGCATGCCAGTATTAAGTCTTGCAGTTCCTACTCTGTCGCAGAGCTTTCCAAACTTGTCATACTGGTGACACACATTTTTTTCCTAGATAAACATATTTTCATGACACAGTAATTCAGTCGACCAGCAAACCAGAGGTTAACCTAACCTCTTATAAAAGATAGGACATTCATAAATTGTAGTAACAAAACATTTCACATCACAACCTATCTCATGAAAACTTTCATTTATATTAATCATCATCATCGTCATTATCCACTTCAGTCATTAAGCGTCGTGGGGAGGAAAAATTTGCAATCCAGTGTAGGTTGGCCGCACCGGCTATTTTTTTAGCTATGAAGATGTAAAGTGTCTTTCATACTGTTGATCCATATTTTGCGCTGCCATCCTCTTGGTCCTGTAGCTGATCTTCTTAGATGCTGTACCTGTGATGGCATTTGATGTTGCTGCATTCTAACAAGATGGCCAAACCACTGGATCTGCTATTTCCCGATGAAGTTGGTACAAGGAAATCACCCTAACCTGTCTTTTTTAAAACTGATGTCATTGTTATAATTAATTGGTAAATAAAATAAAATAAATTGAATGACACCAAGGGATTTAGTAACTGTAAAACATTTTCCAACACTAATGTCATTGTTCTAATTAATGAGAAGAAATAATAAAATAAACTGAATAACACACATAAATTGAATAACTGTGAAATATCTTCACACTGCAGCAGACACATTAACATCTCATGACATACAGTTTGGAGGGCTTTGCTGAAGCTCCTTCTACCTCAGAGTGCTAAGCTTGAAAGCCAAAGATAATTATTTCTGACAGAGCTGAAGAGAGACTAAAGGACAGAAGTAGTTATACTAATAATTCAGATCAGTCAGTCAGCATGTCTTTCACAGCTCACCTGAAAGACTGTCTTTCTGTAGCATGTTCTCCAGCCCTGTATACTCTCATAGCTGATGCATCTCCACCTTCGTGGAGGTTTGCCTCTGTCTCGTTTTCTTGGAAACTAAACCATCCAACACCGTTCTAGTCCACCATGGCACTTAATCTGGCCAAAATACCCAAGCTTTGAGGCTAGGATGTTGATGAGCCTATGCTCCTTGATGCTAAGGTCATGAGAATGTCGATGTTTCTCTTATTCCTGGTCCTCGGTAATAATTGAGATACAAATGGTTAGTATAAAATCTGTCTGTAATAGAAGAGAACAAGAACATCTTGTTACCTTTCCAATGAGTGAAAAATACATGACTTGTTTGGTGTTAAAAGAGTTGATAGAGCAGTAATACAACAGTTGCAGTTGTAACTTTTGTTGTAGTTGCCTGCATGTTTACGGCATGTAGCTGTTGATATTATTGTTCGCCTTAAGTTTTTAAATACTTATTTGACAAAGATATCATTTTTTTTTAAACATCTGTGATAAAATATTTTGTTTATTGCCGTGTAACCACAAACACTATTTCAGTATGATTGTGATTGCCAAGAACAGGACTTGTGTGAAGTGGCTGGTCTAAGCGTCATTGATGAGTGAGAGTTGAGGCTGTCCAGTGACAGAACAGGCTGTCATCAGAGTCACCAACGATCTGGCTCATCTCTTGAGGCAGCAAGTGTAGTGAAGCTGCCTCCACATGCCAGAACTGGGGCGGCAGTAATATAACAGCAGAAGTAACTTTTCTGCTGGCTGTCTGTCATGTGTGTGGCTGATGTTGATATCAGTGTTTACCAGAACTGGGGCGGCAGTAATATAACAGCAGAAGTAACTTTTCTGCTGGCTGTCTGTCATGTGTGTGGCTGATGTTGATATCAGTGTTTACCGCCTGTTTATTTTTGTACTTGTTTGACAAAGATTTTGTTTTTTCAACTCAACATCTCTGATGTTCAATTTGTATTCCTTTGTAACCAAAAGCATTATTTAATTTTTATTGAATGTGTTTGGTTACTGATACCTGTTTATATGCAGTTATATTCCCTGTTGTTTATTGACCTCAGGGCTGTGCATTCAGATATGTGAAGTTGATGTTTTCTATTCAAACAGATTCATATGTGCTTTCTGTTCGCTCCTCGTCAAGACCTCTAATTGTGTCTGTGTACAGCTAAAGAGTTGTTTTGTTTATTTTTTGTACATTGCTTCTGCAGATCAGTCACATTGCTTACCAACTTTTTCTTGTTTCTATAAAACCCTTTGTTTTGATGAAATGTGTTGCAGGGTCTTGCATCTGATCTTTCATTATTACCCTCTTGTTTCCATTCTATTGTTAGTTTTTGGTCTTGCATTATCCTGCTTTATTTTATTGTTTAAACACTATATTCGCACTGAGAAAGCTGGTTTCCTGACTTTTACAAGTATTTGATGGCATGGCATCTTTGGGCAGTACCCAGTACGCCTACATAACACCTGTGGTACTGTTTGCAGCTGTGTAGTATTGTGTGAGTATAAGGTGGGTTTGATTATATTTTTACGAAAAATACTGGTGGGAGATATTTGGGGTGAGAAAATAACTTTTTTTGGGGGGAAAGGAGTGAGATTATTCGTTTGGGTTTATATCTTTTCTTGTTTGGAAGGGGGAGGGGTCATTGTGACGTACGTGATAATTAACTTCTGATCTGCTGCCATCACTTTGCTCTCTCTGGCTGTGCCAACAAAACCCTGTTTTTCTAGATCAAAGGGAAGCAAACAATTATTTCTTTCACTTCATTTGAATTTTATAACTATTTCCCTTCATATTAAAGAAAAAAACCTTTGAGAGGAATAATTACCGGGTAAGTGGGGGGGGGGGGGGGGGGGGGGGGTGGTAATAATTATGCAGTAGCTAATAGGCTTGCCTGTCTGCTCAGTGGTCGTAGGTTTTAACCCCTGGATTTTTTTTAAATAAACAGGCCATCATCATCATCATGTGCCCTGCCAACTGGCATAGGCACTCATACATCTCCACAAATCATGATCACTAGTTGCCTAGAACAGCTCTCTTGATGATATCCCTCCATGCCATCATTTCAGCCCACCCAGCATCGCCTCTCTTGGTCTATCTCTACCTCTCTTTCCACTGATCTTTTCAGTTGTCACAATGTTTTCCAGTGCCTCTCTTCTCATTACTTGGCCAAAGAACAGTGTTTGTCTCCTTCGTATTGTTGAATATAGAGATCTACTTTCTTTAGCTTCTTTCAAACAATCTTTGTTAGTTACTTTGGCCGTCCAAGGTATTTGTAACATTCATCTCAGAAACCTCTGTTGCTTCTAAGTAAGTAAGTAAAGGACCCTTTCCACGCCTTTAGGCATATAGGGCTCGACCTATATTTTTATAGACCAGTCGGCACAAGATGGGTGATTTGGTCAGCATCACGCCGGCCGCCTTTACTTTCCCAGGACTGCACCCGGTACCCACTCAAGGCTGGGTTGACCTGGGAGCCAAGGTTATTTTTGATCTGTTGCTTCTAGATTCCTCTTAATTTGTTCACTGACATTTCAAGATTTGCTGCCATACAATAGAACAGGTTCTGTGTAACATTTTAGCACTCTCTTTCTGAAATAAATTGGTGAAGACTCGAAATTTCTTTTGCTTCTTCTTCTCTTCCTCTAGTGTCTTGGGCAGAGTTTTAGAGAATTTAACGATGTATTTCTGTTTAACAGACTTTTTGATGACCTCTTGTGTCAATTCATCCCCACCTTAAATTTGTTTTGTTGCCTTGTTAAATATATGTATTTGTTGAATTAAGGACAGTTGAAGTTATTGTCTGTGCATTAATTCTCCTTGTGATAACCTGACTTGTTGAATAAAATTCAGCTGCAGTTATTACCTGTGTATCTGATCTCAAGGTGATATGCTGAATTAAATTCAGCTGAAGTTATTGTCTATGTATCTGTTCTCAAGGTGATATCCTGACGTTGAATTAAAGGTGGTTGAAGTTTATTGTCTTTGTATCTGTTTTTGATATCCTCACTTGTTGAGTTAAAAACTGATTAACTTATTGTCTGTTTATATGTTCTCTATATTCTGTCTTAAATTAAATGTTGAATCAAAAATCAACATCACAGCACTCGATACATTCCCATAAGCGCTCAGTCCCCATCTTCAACAGCAAGTGTTGAGTTCAAGTTCTGGTGGTAACAGCAGAAGTCTTGATTGTATATTTGTCTCGCCTTTTCCTTGAGCTTTGAGAGCGTCAGCCAGCTCCCCTGATCACTACTCACAGCACCAATATCCTCAGACCATAATGATCTATTTGTGCCTCCACAGTTCACTTGCAGCAAAAGGACCCTTATGTCTAGCTTGTCATGCATCAGTATACCACCAAGTGTTGCAGAACCAGCCAGAGTATCTGGCTGTTCATTTCCCAACACACAAGCGTGACCTGGAAAAAATATCTTTAGGACGCTAACTATCCAAGACTTCTGAAGCAATTCTTGGCACTCTGCATGAGCATACCAGTCTCCACCTTTCTCAACATGCTCTGCAAGTCAGTTACGACTATGACATGTGTGCACAGCTGGCTGTTAAGCAGCACTCGAGACACCCTAATAAGCCCTCCGTCCTCATCTTCAGCAGCAAGCGAAAGTTAAAATTCCGATGGTACCAGTGTCTGATTGTAAATACATCTCGCCTTTCCCCTGGGTGTCGAGTGTCAGCCAGATCCCCTTGTAACTCCTCGCAGTACCATTCTCCTCAGACCGTAATGAAATATCATGTCTGATAAAGCCTGATGCTGACTACATCAGCAATTGAGTGCAAGCTGGTCTATAAAAGAGTTTCCGGTTAATATGGTTGATAGGTAGGTTTACAGTTTTTAGTCATGGTAAGCTTTTGCTTTTGCTTCTGACAATAGCTAGCTGTTGTGTTTTCCTCTGTGTCTAGAAAGGATATAGTTCCATCACCCAGCCACTGAGTTGAGTGCAGGGCGCGACACTGTGAGCTGCGGATTTCATTTCAAAAATGCTTTTTGACTGTGCCTAGCATGCTTTCGGTTGTGAAACGCAAATGCAGAAAATGTTGAGTGGTTCATTGCCAGAGAAATTGTGGCGCCTTATATGATAAATTGTGTGTACAGTGACTGATCTGTTGTAACTGCTACTTCTATCAACGATGAACTGCCTTTCTAGTGTTGGACTGTTTGTGTTGGCACTTCTGACTGCTGCTTTATGCATTTAATGCATGTGTATGCTATTAGCTTTGCTGAAACTGCAGTCTTCAGGCTGTGTCAATATTTTCACAAGGGATGGTGACAGACATTCTGTCTTCGTTCTGCTGAGGCACAGGTAGATCATTATGGTTTGATGAGAAAGGCACATCAGAGTTACCAGGGGATCTGACAGATGCTCAGCATTCAGGGAAAGGGCGAGACACATATATAATCAGACAGTTTCTGGTGCTATCAGAATTGCAAGTCTTGGTGTGCTGCTGAAGAGAGGGGACAGAGTGCTAATAGGGGTGTCCCAAGTGATGTGATATTGATTCTTAATTCAACATTCACTATCATCAATATTCAGGTTCTTTACAGAATGTTGCTGTTGTCCTGGCATGCCTGAAAGTTGCTATTTCTCCATCCCATGTGCTTCCATAGCCAGTGCTTCTCCCATGTGTTGTGTATGATCCTTGTTAAACAACATTTACATCAGTCTAGAAAATGTATGATCCTTGCTGTATGTCTACACCAGGGCTATTCAACGCGGCTCACGGGCCAGATTTGGCCCGCGGAGGCCTAGCAAGTGGCTCGTGGATCATTGCCAATTGTATTAACGATCTTCCTATGCTGGGACTTTGTCTTCTGGCCCGTGACGATCCCTGTTTTCCACCATTTTGGCCCCTGAGTAAACTTAGTTGAATAGCTCTGGTCTACACCATATGGTAGAATGCTAGGCTAAGAATAAAATGCAGCAGTTACAGACCCAATGACAAAAACATGCACATAATTTTAGTATGAAAAACAACATGTACAATTCAAACCTGGTTTTTATAATTTTTATTGGGATAGAAACATCTATAGGAGTTCTACAAATTATCTTCAAACCTATAGTATCAGACAATCAGTACTGTAAATTAAATTCTGTTGATGGAGTGAAAATAATTTCCAACTTATTGAAAAACACACCAACCTCAAGGTTCTAGCTACATAAGCATGACAGGCCTTTTCTCCATCTCAAATTTTTGTTTTTTAAATCAAGCATCTGTCAGTTTGATCAATTCAAAGAAAATTTCATTTTTAAGTTGTTTTTATTTTTAACGACTTGTTGAGATAGCCACCTATTTCATTGTGTATTTTATTTAGAAAGTTACTTATACAAGATAAGTACATATTTGCTCATGCATATTTCTTAAACATAAACTCATTATAATGAGCTAAATTTATTGACTTATTCTTTGTATGTAGTCAGGAATTGTGCAGGAAAACTTGGTGAAGATGGAATAGGTCTGGTTAAAAAAAGGAGACATCACTTATTCATATGGTCCTTTCAGAACTTTCTGGATGAAATCTGTGGAACAACAATTACCAAACAGCTGATATACAGGATTAAGTAACTCTATAATTATGTAGTTTGTAAACACAAGTTAAATATTTGTATCTGTGTACATTTATTTGTCCGTCTTGTCGATCTTTCCAGTCATAGTTTGTATATAGTGAATTCACTTCTGGGACTAAATACATCTTCTTATTTTGTGTTTGCCTTCAAAAACATGGCCTGTCAGGTTGTGGTTTAAAGCTAGGCTGTGAAATCTGCACCTATTAGCTTAAAACATTCGATTTCACGATACTCTAATTAGTCCTCTTTTATGACATGCTTGTTTGGGGACGGGGGGAGGTATTCTTTTTCCCCAAAAATAGGACCCAGAACCCAGTCAATCGGCGATTAGGTAACCACTGGCTCGCCGGCAGACAACTTCATCGCTGGTCGGGACAATATTTGGGTCTGTCTCTTCTGATCACATCAACACAGCAGAAGTCCTTTTTTCAGGGCTACTTAGCAGCGAGCAGTGCTAAGCCATTTTATTTCACGCACATAAACCTAGTCACAATTATAACCTAAAACTCCCCTTTTGGGGATGCTGGTTGAACGTGACAATTTTTTTTTTCTCCACAAAGCAAGTCAAGCCAAGCCAGAACCCGGTCGTGGAACTAAGTAAATGATGTTACAGTATCCTATACATCAGAGCAGGATTGACAAGGAGAGAATGCAACCAGATCTTGCTATGGTCAAATCTTGCACCACTTCCAATTTATTAGTGTCTGTTTTAATTACACCCTATCCTTGCTTCCTTTCTGTGACGGTGAAAAACAAACAAAATGCCCATTGTTGTCCGGTGTGAAGACAGCATTCCCAGCAGAATCCAACAGCTTACACACGCATAAGGCAGCTACCAGAGATGTCAGCACCTGCAGTCTATCACTAAAATTGCTATTCACTATTGGTATAAGCAGTGTGCACCTACACTTTTGCATAAGGCACAACAGACATATTCTGGAACACTGACAAAAGCATACACCATGAAACTCACAGCTCAGAGTGTTGCACCATGCACTCAACTCAGAAGCTGGCTGATGAAGCCAGATTTCACCTTTACCTCATCTGTTATCTCTTCTGTTATCCCATCTGTTGTTCCATCTGTTATCTCATATGTTGTCCCATCTGTTATCCCATCTGTTTTCTCACCTGTTGTTGCATCCAGTTTCCTGTTGGGGGTGGCAATCCTCAACCTTCCACTGGATTACTGAGGAGAACAGGGTCCACCACCACGTGAAGGTGAGGTAGGCTTGAGCAAAAAAGGTTAAGAGATCCTGCCACGTCTAGAAATGGTCACCAGACTATCGTATCCGCAAGTAAGAACACTTTCCAGTTACATCAAGTAAATGTTACTATTTTCATATTCTATATCAACTGACCTATAAGGGCTTTCATATTTACCTTCATATTTGACATTTCCTTCCAAATCTTCCCTGGTGTCTGTGGCTTTGATAATTTCGTCCACATCCTCATCAGAAAGTTTTTCACCTGATTATGTAAAATCTAGACATTAGTGTCACACATATATAGTCTATGTGATCTCATCCATAATGAAAGAGCCAATAGATTGGCCAGTTCTGTCTTAGCTGCAGTTGTTAATGGCCATAGAGAGATAGCACAATCCAAGCATTTTGGGAACAGCATGCTCACACCACTGATAACAATGTGTTAACTGGTAGTGAAGATAGGCACAGCCAGGCTAGAGAAACACAGTGGATATGCAAGAAGTCTTGTTGACCAACATAGAACTGGTGCAATAAACGGTAGGGCGCTGATGTATATGTCGAAGGGGAGCGCCTTTGCTGCCTGGCAGAGCAGATAATGATGCCATCAGAAAGTGTTTTTTTTTTTTTCTAACATAGACAACAGTGCCACACCTAACTATTTTATATAATGTAATTTACTATTTCCTCAGATTTTTTTCCCCCAAGTCCTTGAGTTTTATTTTGTTGTTACTTTAACCAGATGTATTCTAACTTTTATTGAAGTATGTTTATGTTATAGGGTCATTATTTTAACTCTTTAGACTCATCTGTCTCTTCTTAGTAGTGGTTGCTGGCTGTAAACTCCAGTGGAAAGTTCTGATAGACTTTGCTTTCTTGCCTCTCAGACCGAATACACTCCAACTTAAAAGGAAACACTCCTAATTAGTTCCTCTTCTTTTCCTAACCATGCCCTTGATCATTTCTTTCCCAACCATTTTGGTATTTAATAGGCTGAAGCATTTGAATGTCTTAGAAATCATACTGTCCACGAACAAGTCACAGTACCCCTCTTTTTCAGATCCTCAAGAATATAACTATTTGTCTTCTACAAATCTAAGAATCATCCTATAACATCTGTCCAGTATAGTGAAGTAAAGATCTCTTTTCACGCCTTTAAGTGCATTGGGCATATGGGAAGAGCACTTATATTTTTACAGACCAATCGGCACTAGATGGGTTATGTGGTCAGTATTACAGTGGCCGTCTTTACTTCCCCAGGACGTCTATCCTGGTACTCACTTTAGGCTGGGTCAATCTGCGACGCCCCATACCATGATAAAATTCTACGCAGCAAGCAATGGAATTACGAGTCCGACTTGCAACGCCTAAGCCACGGACCATGAAGATCTGGTATGTGGAATGTATTATTTTGTCTTTATTATTCATGGTAATCAGGGGCTCTGGAACTTGTAAGTTTAGGCACCCAAAGAGAGCCATAACACCCCCACCACTTTTTTTTTCTGTGAGATGCAAAGACATTTAAGATGATGAAAAATAAGAACAGCAGAAGATGCATGAAAGGAAAAAGAGGTGTGTAAAGAAGAATTACCTAAGCAGGTGAGAACATGTCGCATTTCGGCTGCTGAGATGAAACCTTGGCCCTCACGGTCAAAAGTTTTAAAGGCTTCATTGAAGTCAGCAAAAGTGCCTGTGTCTTTCTCTTTTGAGACAGCAGAATAGATGGGCAGAAACTCTTCAAACTTGTAGGCTTTCTCACCTATAATTAGATCATTGTATATGTCATTAAACATGGACTCAAAATTGAATAATATGTATGTGTAAAAAAAATCAACACGGAGAAACAAAGAATGGAAGATTTAAATAGCGTAAGAAAGTATACCAGGAAATTTTGATGACCTGCACAACAAAAATCAAAGTTACAAAGCCTGTCTGCAAAAGAATATTAAAAGAATATTTTACGATAGTAAGTAAAGCTGGCGCGTTGGGCACAGTATGCTAGACTCATACTTTTCTAGAACAATCGGCACTGGGTGGGGGATATGGTCAACATCACAGTGGCTGCCTTTACTTCCCAGGATAATACCAGGTGCCCATTTTATTCCAGTACGAAGGTGGCAGTTTGAATACTCAAGTACCTATCTTCTTTTTTAGCATTCCGAGCTCTTGAGTTTTATTACTGCAGATATCACCCGACCCCATTTATCTGTTATTCACCCTCTCTTATTAGTGGATGACTACAAGTGTTTGTAGGTCTGCCTGTATATTTCTCAACTGTTTTCTTGGTCTGCCATGTGATTAACGGCCATTTCACTCACTTATGTACACTTTTACTTTCTGTCACCAGCTATTCTATCTATATGCCCCAACCATTTCAGTCTATTTCCCTTTTCAGCAGTTTTGTTATGAAACAAGCTTTCTCTGTTAGCTTGAGGTTAGTCTCCCCTAAGAGAGAGTAGGCCACTTTTCATTCACAAGTTTGTTAGGCTGGTCAACTTTACTGAAGGTTACGGGAGTGTCTGGCTCTGTTTGGTGTGTGCAATGTCTTGCATTTACGTTTTCATTCCAAGAAAGAGAATGCCAATAACAATAGGTTGCAACACTCTCTGGGGGGAGGGGTGGGGGGTGTTAGACCCAGTTTCTCCATGTTTTTGGAGTGTTACAAGCACTGGCGTGCTGAAATATACAAAATGCGATATCAACGGCATTGCGGAACACCCCCGTAACTGTGTGCAAAGGTCACGGGGCTCGGAAACTACTAATCAGAAGTGAGTTAGTGTGTAAATGGGCGGGGTCTGTGGAGATTAACGTTGAACTAACCAGCTTTCTCATATGAGTGCTGATCAATACTTGTGAATGCAAGTCTCTGCACTTTGGTACCCACAGTGTCACTTATATCATGAGCCCATGTTCATGCTCGTCAGCCCCTCCACTCTTTCCTACTACCATGCCTTCTGCTGTTTTTCTTTCCAAGCCACTGGGACGCTTAAAATGGCCAAAATATTTCAATTTGCCTAGATGAAATGCTGTTTACTAGCTTAACTTCGTTGATGATTAGATCTGTTTATCATTATCCCATAACACTACGTATCATTGGGTCACCAGTTTCTGTTGACTGTCTGATCAGCTCCCTCCACCTTTGGCGATCAGTTACAATGGACTTCATGGTTGCCTGATTGAGGCCTGTCCAGTCAGTCAGGTTCTGTAACCACGTCTTTCTTGGTCTGCCTCTTTTCCTCTTTGCCTCTACTGAGCCCTGCAGTACTGTTTTTGAGAGGCCGGTAGCTCTTATTACATGTCCATAGCATTGCATTTGTTTGCCTTTTCACTGTAGTTAAAAGAGGTTCATAGTCGCCAGTGTGCTGTATAATTTTATGGCGAACCTCTTGGTTTGTAATGTGGTCTCTCCATGATATGCCAAGATTTTTTTCTGAAATATCGCATTTCTAATGCTTGTTTCTTTCTTTCAAGTTGAGCTGTTAAGGCCCACGTTTCACAGCCATATGTGATTGTACTAATAGCTAGTGCTCTGAGCAATCAAATCTTAGTTTTGCATGAAATGTTTTTGGATCTCCATAATGTTTGTTGCTTGGCAAGGACTGATGTTTTCTGGGCAATCCTAGAAGACATCTGTTAGGATGTCAGTATTTCCTTTCTCCTTTGTTCAATGGTATTCTGAGAATCTTTCTGTAGCATTTCAGCTCAAAAGCCCCTAATTTCTTTGTTAAGAACTTTGTTGTATACAGACACTCAATTGCTAATACAGACCCAGTTTGTCTGTTCCTCCATTCTTCCTGACAGTCTCCAAGGTTGGGTTCATACCCAAGCAGTACAGCATGTGCCCGGTCTTGAAGGCATCCACCTCACCGTCTCTACCATCCCAGAAGTCAAACAGTTCAAAGACATCACGGATCTCTGTGTATACAACAAGATCAGATCAAACATGTGATTGTTATTGTGAGTCGTGCTTTCATACAATAACAGTCAAATACAGGCATGCTGGAGAGTCTGCCCAAAAAAACAGAGTTGCTAAGAGTAATATCTTCTTCTTCATCTTCTTCTTCGCCTTCACCGGCTGTAAACTCTGGTGGAAAGTTCTGACTGTTCGTCCACTTATGGACTTTAGTCCTGTTCCAGAACATGAGTTTTGCGTACACATCTGTTTGGCAGATGTGGCTTATTTGTAAACAGACAGCTGATTCCTTTTCTCTTGTGCAGATGCACTTTAACTATGAAGGAAACATCTCTAATTAGTCGTCTTTTACTGCATGCTTGTTTGGCGCAGTGTCTGTTCTTTTTCTCGAAAAAAATTTTTAGAACAGTCAGTCAGCTGGCTATGTTGTCTATAGTAACCTCGAAGATGGCACTAGCCTTCTTGACCAGATTTGACCTCCAGGTCACGTTATTGGATTAGCGTGAAGACTCGTCAACATGACTAGAAGAAGACGTTGGTTAGTCGGGGTTCCAATTTCAAGGAAAAATTGTGAATTAAGAATCGACATCATAGCACTCCTATAAGCGCTTTCAAGGACACGAAACATCAAGGAAGACAAGCGCCTGGATAATCAGTCGTTGCAACCGTTTTAAGCGGAAGGCGATGACACTGTATTGGACATATCCTCGGAAGAAATGAGCAGAGAACCACTAAATGGACACTATAATTGGAAATAAAGAGATTTAGGATGTCTAAAAGAAACCCTAAAACAAAGGTAAGTGAAAGAGGCCAAAGGTGCTATACTGGATTCCAGCCATGACATCAAAGGGATTGCATAAGATAGGACAGAACAATAGGACACGTGATACACAACTGGACAATGATGATGAGGATGAACTTCATTGCAGACAGGTTGTCTCATTACTGTCTCGTTTCCGTGCCAGAAGAGACACAAAATGTCTTTTACTGGCCCGGTTGAAAACTAGTGAGAAAAACGTGTCAGTCCCAGCAAAATCTCAAAGCTCGCACATGCAACAACCTAGCAGATGTATGGGGGAAGGGGGCTTTGCTCTACAGGACAACAACAAGCCATATGGTTTTTTACCACAACACAGGCATGTCCTCTCTCTCTCTCTCTCTTTCTCATCGTTAAGCTCGTGTGTGATCTGTGTTGCTAGCTTGAATTCAAAGTAAGCTGCACGGTTTCTCGATCAATGGCGTGCGGAAAAAGAATTAGTTGTATTTAAAGCACCAACGCGCGTGTACAACTTTATAGTGGCAGAAGTTTCCATTCTGTTTATTTCTCCCCCCATCCCACCTCTTCCTTTTCGAGTTGAGTTCTGAAGGTCTTGGGTTCTTTTCACGGCAGCGCTGTTCTGTTTACCAGTGCAATATTCACGGAGATCGCTGGGGATCGTCGCAGGAGCTATGGAGTTCATGCTCTGTGCGGCGCACTCGGAATGCGGCTATCTGTTCTGTGGATAGAGACCGAACTATACGGGTTAAAATCCGATGCAATAAAGTCGATCTTCTCGACTTTAACCTTTTTTTTAAAACTTAAACTGAGAGTTAAGAGTTTATCAAGGACCGACATATTACCACTCGGTGCATTCCCATAAGCACACTGTTCTCATCTCCAGCAGTCAGCGCAGAGTTTCAATACCAATGATCTGATTATTGTCCAAGCACGGTTTCTTTCAGTTGAAAGAATGAATTCCATTTCCAATTTTGCTACATGGGTAGTCGTGTCAATATATTCATTAATCAATCCTGCGGGCACATTTAATTGTGTATGTTTGTGTTTGTTTGTTTTTTGTTTGGGATGTTTTTAATACACAACATTCACCATTTTTTTTTTCTGTGTATGAGTTTAAGATTTACTTTTTGTGATCTCTAATCAAGTTTTTTGAGCAATTATTAACCTTTTCATAAACTTTTATCGGCCCCTCTATTCTACTCTTTGAATATTGTATTCACTTTAATTGCAATTTATGTCTTGATTTTTATCAGCACCTTGCTTTGTGTTTTGATTCGTTTCTCGTACTTACATTTTAAACCATTCAGCAGAAGGGACCACGTGCAGACAATGAGTTACTTTTTATTTTCGTATTTTTTTGTTGTTGTTTTTTGTGGGTGCTTTATTCAGAACGTTATGGAAAAGTTCTTTAAGTCGGCGTGTTGGCAGCCTACGTCTGTCTGTAGAGAGCTATGGGTGTGTTCCCGGGCATTCCAAAGGCATCGAAAGGGCAACATTCGGCACGCGAACACAGCTATCTCTAGCGTGCAGGTAGGTCGTCTCTTTATCGGGTACGTGAGGTCAATGGAATTGAAAAGTTGGCAGGCTCCAGTGCTATTTTGGTTTTTCTTTGTGTGTTAGATACTCTTTATTGTTTGGGCTATACTCTTTATTGTTTGGGCTATGTGTATAAATTGTTGAATCTATCTATCTATCTATCTATCTATCTATCTATCTATCTATCTATCTATCTATCTATCTATCTATCTATCTATCTATCTATCTATCTATCTATCTATCTATCTATCTATCTATCTATCTATCTATCTATCTATCTATCTATCTATCTATCTATCTATCTATCTATCTATCTATCTATCTATCTATCTATCTATCTATCTATCTATCTATCTATCTATCTATATCTATCTATCTATCTATCTATCTATCTATCTATCTATCTATCTATCTATCTATCTATCTATCTATCTATCTATCTATCTATCTATCTATCTATCATCTATCTATCTATTTATCTGTCTGTCTGTCTGTCTGTCTGTCTGTCTGTCTGTCTGTCTGTCTGTCTGTCTGTCTGTCTGTCTGTCTGTCTGTCTGTCTAAACCATCAGTCTGTCTGTATGTTTGTCTGTCTGCCTGCCTGTTTGTCAGTCAGTCTTTTTTTCTGTCTGCCCAACCTATAGATCCACCCACCAGCCTGTCTGTGTACCAGTTTGCCTCTCTGTTGACGTATCTAGCCATGGCAACCTTCCACGCCCTTTCCAATTGTCCTTCACGATGCAGCTCTTTGACCTCGACTATTTTTTATTTTTTTTGGGCGTATGTGAGCGGGAGACGTCCATGTGCTGTTTTACCTGTGTTTACAGCCCTCATCTCTCTCTCTTTCTCTGTCTGTCTGTCTCTCTCCCTCTCCCTGTGCCTGCCCGCCCGCCTGCCCACCTACCTGTCGTATGGAGGTGAGTTGTATATTTGTCTGTTAATGCCTTACTGTGTGTGTGTGGGTGAGTCATTCTAAACTCATTCCTGCCGGCCTAAATGTTCTAAATTCAAGTCCTATCCGTTGGGTTCCGGGTCCCCATGGTGGAGGGGGGACATTGAGAACAGACCTGCCCCCCCCCCCTTTACACACACACACACACAGAAGAAAAAGTAATTTCTTGTCCTTTAAAGAACGTTGCAGAACAGATCCCAAGCATTTTTCGGATGTTTCTGATTTCACAAGGCAATTTTACCATCAGTAGTTTGCACGTTCGGGCTTTTGTTACCACTGTCGAAACTAGCGCAAGGCAGTCAGCTGCCAAATCGCCCAAAGCTGGGATCGAACCCAGCACCTTGGCATTACGAAGCTCTTTTGCAACGCTTAAGCCACAGACGCAGAGTAACAAGCATGTCGAAGAAAGTCGACTTATTAGGTTCTCGTGTCGGTTCCCAGTTCCCATTGTGGGGAAAACAAGAACAGACCCACTGCCTCTCCAACAAGCATGTCGTAGAAGTTGACCACTGGGGTTTACTTCGAAGTCGAAGTGCATCTGCCTAAGTGGCAAGAAACAACCAACTGCACACAATTAAGCCGTTAAAACGGATATACGCCCAAAACTCAGATTTTGCGGTGGCTCCCAAAACGATGTGTTGCTCCAGAAACGAACCGGTACCCTCCTCGTCGCCCGCAAACGCTGACAGCTGAACTAAACTCATCTCCTACTTAAAATCCTAGACGACTGTCATATACCCACCAACAAAGATTAATTCTGCTTACAAGTTTAAAAAAAAACGATTAACACGCAACGCAGAAAGCCGGGCCACCCCTCTATGGTAGATCAGCCCGAGCAAGCATCAATGAGAGGTCAGCTGGTGTGTAGATGGGTCCGAGTTCATTCTTGTTCCATCAGATCATAATTATATAATCATCTTTGTTCGTGCATACAGCTATATACATCAACGGATTTGGGGGGGGGGGGCAAACAATGGCATAAAAAGGAACGAAATGTAACTAAAAAAAAAAAAAAAAACATGCTAGGAAAAAAGAGAAAGAGAGACAGGGACAGGAATTGTGTTTCTAATAAGGTAATCGGGTAATCGCGGTTCTAACTTCATAACAATTGCGTCACCCCATAATTGTCCCGTTCCTGTGCCAACGAAAACCACACAAGGGGCTGCATGGTCTCCGCCTCGAGTATGGAGGTTCCTGGTTCAATCCCCGGTAAGGGCTGGGATTTTTTCACGTGAACTTGGACTTCTAGTAATTCCCCCTGGTCTCTGGGTAGTGAGATCGGACGCCCGTGTGCATTGTTGCACACGGAAAAAAATCCATTGGCAGTTAGACATCGAAAAGAGTAGCCTAACGGCGCTGCCTGGCAAAATTGGAGTTAAAATTCTACCCAAAGTATTTCAGGATCCCCGCCGGTGCTACAGAGCCTGTATAAGGTGCTGAGCTTTTTCGGAATCAGACTAAAGTTATAAAAAATACGGAGCACTTGTGGGTTACTACGCGTGTGCCATGATGTTAATTCGTTGTTCAAACCTCAAACCTCGTAAACCACACGGAATGTCTATCCAGGGGAAAAATTGCCACAGACTGTAGTCTGAACACATGCATCTGCCTACACACGCAAGAACGGTATTTTAAAGCCACAAACCATGCTAGAGAAGAAAGAGACAGAAAGGGACATCTAAGCAACAAAACATGCTAGAGAAGAAAGAGACAGAAAGGGACATCTAAGCAACAAAACATGCTAGAGAAGAAAGAGACAGAAAGGGTATTTCTAAGTAACAAAACATGCTAGAACGTCAGGGGTGCAGAGTACCAATGCAAATCGATGCAGGAGGAAAAGTACTAGTTACCTTCAATTTCGTCTCTGGAAAGTTCAGACTGAGGACAATAGATGTCAAATGATAGATAATTTTGCGACGATCATTATTAAATAAATACAAACGTTTCAGAGGAATGCTTAAGAGAATTAAGAGAAACCTTAGTTTTTTGTCAAAACTGGGATTAAATAATAGTTTGAGGAAATATTTTTGGCAAATGTTACATCCGCCTCCTCCTCCTCTTGTTGTTGCAGATTCTTCTTCTTCTTCTTCTCCTTCTTCTTCTTCTTCTTCTTCTTCTTCTTCTTCTTCTTCTTCTTCTTCTTCTTCTTCTTCTTCTTCTTCTTCTTCTTCTTCTTCTTCTTCTTCTTCTTCTTCTTCTTCTTCTTCTTCTTCTTCTTCTTCTTCTTCTTCTTCTTCTTCTTCTTCTTTCTTCTTCTTCTTCTTCTTCTTCTTCTTCTTCTTCTTCTTCTTCTTCTTCTTCTTCTTCTTCTTCTTCTTCTTCTTCTTCTTCTTCTTCTTCTTCTTCTTCTTCTTCTTCTTCTTCTTCTTCTTCTTC